>CM036316.1:3704016-4005845 GCA_020567845.1 Rhododendron henanense subsp. lingbaoense | reverse complement strand
GTCCCGTACTTTAAATCGATCGATATAGATCATACATGCGTGGAAAGTAAGGATTATAAAGCTAATCGTGTACTTACGTTCCAAAGCATTACCAACTCTGAAATTCCTCAAGACTTCTTTTCCTTTTTTCTTAATAATCGAAACGCTCAAGCCTATTTGGAGTATTTTGTGGTGGAAAGGAGGGGTAGATCAATCTAGCTTACATTTATAGTGTGTATTTTTTTTTCATATTGCTCAGTACGCCGTGGTTCGAACAAGAGGTGGCCAAAACAAGTTCAACGGAGCTGGAGCTACACTTAGCTTACATAATCCCCGTGTTTCCGGAAGACAATATAGTGCAGCAAGATTCATGCTTCAAAACGGGGCCGATACCATACAAGTAGGGTGGAGGGTAAGTCACTGTTGTTGTTTGCGAATTGTCAAGATTCGATTTTAACATCATATAAGAGTTCTCATCGTAAGCAAATTTTTATGTTTCAGGTTGATCCAACATTGTATGGTGATTCTAAGACTAGACGATTTATACGATTGGATGTAACATTCTCTGTTTTGGTTCTACTTTTCTTAAATGGATGTGCTACACCTTGTTACACATATTAATTCTTTGTTTGTTTGTACCAACAGGCAGGTCAATCTCATTGTTTCAACACTCGATGTCCTGGATTCGTTCATGTGAGATCGGATATACCTTTGGACTTAGTCTATCCACAAATTTCTATTCCCGGAAAAGAGGTGTATGAAGTGCAACTTTACATCGACCGGGTAAGGTTAATTATCCCTCGTCGCGCTTCTCAATTTCTTATTTGATTGGGAAAAAGGAATTAGACAATTATTTGCAGTAAGGAACTTATTAAGGTTTTTTGTCATAATAGGACCTAGCTAATGGAAACTGGTGGCTTTTAGTTGGAGATGACAATACCCAGGTTGGATTTTGGCCGAAGAGAATATTCACCGGACTAGCGGACATGGCTTCCTATGCCGAATGGGGAGGAGAGGTGTTTGGTCCCCCGGGCACACCTACTCCTGGAATGGGCAATGGGGCTTTTCCTATAGATGATACACATTTCGACTCATACTTAAAAAATGTGGAAGTCATTGATGGTGGCGGGCAAAATGTCGACGCCTATAACACAGAGCCGTTTGCAGACAACAATAGCAAATATAAAGTTTTTGATTTAGAACACTCTAGTTTGAGACATTTGGTCGTGTATGGAGGCTTTCCTAGTCCTCCTTCAGGCTGAAGTGATTGATCTTCTGAATTATTTTTTTGATACTCTCTTACTATTGCCAATAAAATAAGTGAACCACAATCCAAAAGATATATAATGAATGCAATTGAATTACTATTTGGTTCTCTGGTTGTGTCATTGTCATTACATTATAAAGCAACTCCCATGCGTTCCATTTTAACTAGACAAATCACCAATTGAAAAGTCTGTATCATTTCTTTAGCCAAACTTGAGTTCAGAAATGATGCATCTACATTAATTGCCATTTCATACCAATTTATCCAAGTAGAAAAAAAAAAAAAAAAACTTCCTAAGATTTGAGAAAATGGCTCAAACCATCTAGGGTTGTCAAGGAGCATCGGGTGGCACCATTTCGGCTTCCCAACCTAAATACTCGTGGCGACAAACAGCGCATTCTGTTTGGCTGGCCAACCACGTTTTGATGCAATGATCATGGAATATATGCCTACATGTGGGGAGAACCCTTACATTCTCCCCGCGCACAAATTGCTCCAAGCATATCTGGCACTCAGATCCCCCAAAACCAACTGGTCCGTCGATCATAAAAGGAAGTAGTGGGAATAGATCAATCACGTTTGGATCAAGTCCCACTACTACGGCAGGCCCTGCCCCGACTGGCTCTGCCACGACTAGCTCAACTTCTGGCTCAGGGTCAGCTACTTCTTCAGGATTATCATTTGCGCACATCCTCCAACAACAATAACAACATCCTAAAAGTACCAAAATGCTAACAATCGGAGCTACTATATAAAAAATGAGAGAATTCCTTGGCTTGCGAAATTGGGTAGCTTGATGCCACTCGCTCTTTACAACCTGATTTTAAAAAAATAAACACACAAGTTTGTCTTACAAGACCGGTCAAAAAAAAGTTTATGTTACAAGTCTATAGGTAGTGAATAAGTAGGTAATATCTTTACAAGACAACAACTTTATGCTTCAAATTAATACTCTAACAAATCTATTTGTAGAATTTCTATTTTTACACGGTTTAGTTTTACACAAATTAAGTTTGTGTCGGATCATAGTGACCCGACCCGATAATGCATATTATGTAGATGGATACGAATTGAACAATGTAAAACTACTTTCACTTCTGTCTGGATATTTCGGGAATCTTAGGAGCCGAAACAGGGAAACTAGCTTGTAGCCCTCTAAATTACTCCCTCCGTCCCATAATATTTGTCCGGTCCGCGAAACGAGGACTACAAAATAATGCATTTCTTTCAAGAAAAAATTCAAATTTTTTTCATAAGTTAAAAGAACTCATCGAGATCTAGTAAATTGTTGAATTTTTTTCCAACTTTTCTTACAAAAATAGTATTATTTTTACGTCTCCGTTTTGCGGACCGGACAAATATTATGGGACGGAGGGAGTATAAGCAACTTTGGTATAAAGTTTATCTAATCCAAAATCGGAAAAATTTATAATGATTTTTCAAAGGGGCTGTGATGTGCAGATTTTAGGCAGATTTGTGCTACTGTCTTAAAACTCGTTTTTACCTCACGTCACGACGTATTTAGGCTTTATGCAAAACGCGAAAGTTATAGAAACTGAGATTTTGTGCGACTTACATGCAGATTTTGTCCCAATTCAAAGTCTGGGGAATTTACTATGAATTATATGCGACTTACATGCAGATTTTGTCCCAATAAAAGTGGCTCTACCAGCCAACATAATTGTAGTGAAACTACACATCAGTTCAACTGTTTAAGAGAAGTACTAATTTGGAGATGGGTTGGGGAACCACAATTAATTAGCATGCTAACTGCTTAAGAGTGGATAAAATAGAGAATGTTTTTTTTGTTTTGAAAAAGTATACAAATCCAAAAACTAAACATGACATGTTCAAAGCCAAATCAATTTCACGTGGAGCGTTATTTCTTTTTTCTTTTTTTTTTTCACTCTCTCAGTATCGTAATTTGAGGTGGCAATGTCAATCTAAATCCATTTACCCACCCATAACCGCCCAATTATAACCCACCCAAATCCATCCATATTCAATTATGGGTACGTAATTATAAAATTAATGGGTAAACATTACTTGATGGTTTTGATTATCAATTGGGTCGCAAACGGGACCAATTATAAACCATCTAATAGAAACTAATTAACAACCATCAAACATGCACGTACGTATAAGTATTGGCAACAAAGGATGACAAACTCACCGTGTCGTGCTGCTCATCCAAATTCGGTGGAGCTGTGTTAACCTGGGCAGCTGGTATCTGAAAACAAATTGAATTTGATGGAAACCATTTAAAAACAAATTAAGGACCAATAAAAACGTTAATTAGCACAATGCAACCAAACATAGAACTAAATTTGTTAATAAGAGCATGATGAGAATAGTAAACCACCTGGATTCCATTCATGAAAACTGGAGTTGTGGACCCAAACTGAAGAGGAGATGATTTAGACGCCTCTCCTGAAGCTAGGCCATTAGGAGTAAACAAAAAAAAAAAACAGTATTAGTATGCATACTATCAAGTGTTATAATAGTTAACAATAGTCGACAAGCGCGCGATCATAAAGGAAACTGTTACAGGAAAACTGCAGGGATTTGCTCCCGGCCAATACTTAAGATCTCCAGTTCTCAGATCCCCCTCCCAGCAAATCTTGAGGCCATCTAACCCTCACCCGTAAGTGTGTTCAAAGGCATGGGATCGAGGGTCTGTAGAAGTGCGTGGAAGCTAGCCCAGGACACTAATTACAAATAAAATAAAATACTTGGGCCGACTTATTTGCTTATTGGATGGAATGCCATATTGTAATATGGTCCCCACCTTATTGCAAGCCAACCTAATTAATGTAGAAACACCCTTACACGAAAAATAACTGTAACTAAGGAAAGATGGGTTCTGTGATATACTTAAAAGTAAAATTGCTAAATCATTCTACGAAATTTGCATGCCACATACGTCCAGTGATCATAATCTATTTCATTCTAAAAATGAGTGAATTTATTTGAAAAAAAAAAACGATAATTTCTCGGCCCCAATCTCTAAGTATACCTATTCAAATAATTCTTGTCAACAATTCAATAATACCCTCATCATTCAAGCTTACTCTAACCTTAAACCTAATTTTAGTCTGCCCATGCACACCGCATGCCACCATCACTACCCATTGCACATTTATCCCCAACAGTGCTACGTGCACAACAAGAAGCACAACCAATATCTAACCGTCCATTGTTGTAATTAATGGTCAGGATTCGCTTAAACACTTCCCTGAAAAAATTATCTTTTCTTTGAAAGAGTTATTTATTTATTTATTTAAATCTGAACAGTCCAAACACATCTGAACGACCGGAATTAGTTACACAACCGTTGTGTAGGTTGTGCGCGTAGCATTTGGCATTTCTCCCTACCCTTGCACGCTAACATCTTCTTTAATATTGGTTTGAATCCAACAATTACCAGTGACAGTACCGACTGCACCGGTACTCCGTTCATAGTTTTTCTTCTGGAACTTCCAACCTCAAAATCCTCTTTTAGTTGATATTGGTGTCAATAATGTGGTCATACATTTGCTTTAATTTGGATCAGGGAGTTTGGTAAAAAAAAAAATTTGATCGGCAGGAGTTTGGTATTTGTTGGGAATACAACGGATTAAACTACGCGTTTAATCTCACCAACAAACACAAAAACAGGATCTTGGATGCTATGAATCACAGAATAAATACGCAAGAGAAATCAAAAGCAAGAAAAGAAAGCTAAGACACAAGATATACGAGGTTCGGCAACTTGTCTACGTCCTCGGGAGCCACACTAGTTCACTATTGATTGATGGAAAAACCTTACAAGTTCTCTCTCAAGAGTTACAACAGTTTTTCTCTCGTTTTCCGAAGTCTCTCGGGCGCTCTCTAACCCTAAAAACAATTTAGGAACATATTTATAGGTGAACAAACCGACTTCATGTCAGGAGCTGGCCCGGCCTTGGGCCCAATCCCGGCCTGGCTTTTGTGTAGAGCCATCCCGGCTCGAGCCCAAGCAGGCTTCACCCATAACAGTATTGACATCCAAGAGGTTTCTCGGCAGCCAAACAGAGATCAAGAGAGCAGTACAAGAAGAAAAATTGAGGAGGGGAAAAAGAGAGTTACCATGCAATGTCTGCCTGAAACTGGTTCTGTTCCTTGATCCCTGACCAGAAGCCAACGTCGCCCAGAGAACAAGTATCCAGATGTACCAAAGCGAACCATACGTGCACATTTTCAAACTCTTCTGTAAAGATCACACACTCAAATAAGGACTAAGATTATGGAACTTGGGTTCAATTCTTTAATTTTCATGACTACCAAGATAACAAAGGAACAAATATCTTCAAAACCCATCAAAATTAGAGCAATTTATATTGGGAAAAATAACGAAGAAGGTGAGTGTGCGTATATTGTGGGAAACCCTGATGGTGATTTTTCACGTAACAGAATGCTACAGGCTAGGGCACATGCGATGCGTGTGTATCTCAAATTTTGCATATTTTGTCGGAACTATTGTGTATATCATGTCAAAATTTGACTTGCACTCGCATTGCCTGTTTCTCGGCATCTAATAATTTTCTAGCATAGGGGGAGAGGTCGGTCTCTAATTAATTTCTAGCTTAGGGGGAGAGGTGGCTTGTACAACCTTGTGACTAGCCTCAGAGTGACCAAAAGTAGGACAACTTGAGCATTGTGAAGGCTCCATGGATATTTGACATCAACAAGGGCAGAATGCCCATTAGCATACTCAACCTCTATAGTGTCCAACAGAGGAGAGTCCACGACTCCACATCAATTTCAATACAAGCCTTTGCGAAACTTAGCCCCTTGCCCTTTTTAGTCAGTGGTTTACCCACAGCACTAACAATGTAGCTAAGGCCCTGAGCAATCCAAAATTCAAGTGGAACATTAGCGAACTGAACCCATATAGGAATAGAGTTCATTTTGTCCTTCTGCAACACCATTTGAGGTTTCCAAGGTTGCAAAATCAGCAATTTACCCGCAATATGCCATGGATCAGATTCAATCACCTTATGATGAGCACCATTCTGGCCAAACTTGAAGAAGAAAAGGCCTTGATCATTGGCTAAAACCTCATATATGCCAAATTTTTGCCAAATCTTCATGCCAATACTCTGGAAACTGGAAACGGCACCTTTTTGTCAAGAAAATAACCAACAACGCACTCCACCCATTGCTCAGAGCCAACTTCTTCAACCTCTTGAGGAGTCAAACCACCACTTTGGAATCACGAATACAGGGAGGAAAGTAAGTAAGAGACATGTGATGCGCGCCAACAATTTCAGACCACTTAGGACTAACAGGAACCTTAATTGACTGAAGAGGTGCAGCCACAGGTTTGGTTCCAGGTTTACTAGTCACAGACCTAATTCCAGTGCTCGACATCGCAATTTTACGCACAAGAGGGTTAGCACCATCAATTCCAAAAGTAGGAACTACACCAGGTTCAACGACCCCACTAACAGCATGAACTGATCGCAAAGAAGTTTCAGCAACAAAATTATTCACAGGAATGAACAAATTAGGTTTTTTTTAGGAGTTTTTCCATTTTTAGTTTTTTTTTTTTGGGTAAGATAAAATTTTATTATCCAAAACAGGGGCAAACCCAACGGGGAATACCACCGAGAACAGAATACACAACAGACATCAACACAACTCACCTACCTGCACGTACTAGCAGGAAACAAGCCAACCAAAACCAGCAATACAGAGAGCAACTGCCTCCTACACAATATCAGTAAAGACCCAAATCTCAACAGAGAACATTCCAAACCAGAAAGAAAGTTTTTTAGGGGTTTTTCCATCGACGAAGAACTTAAAACAGGAAAATGTTCTACCAGATCCATCAAAGAACGCATAAATCAGAAAGAACCAACAACCAAATTTGCAGAACGCCATGGAATTTAGGCAAGAGAAGGAGAAATCGAACCAGAATTTTCGAGAGTAGACTTCCCCGCCAAATCGCCCTAACCGCTCGTGCTTGCGAGAGCTTTGTGCCAAGGGCTGATTATTTCTGGTCTCATTGAGGGCTTGCCTTGTTTCTGAAGAGAAGGGGGAACCCATTTATTTTGAGATGTTGAAGATTTCCCAACTGGGGAAACTTCCAAACTGGATGGAGAGGGAGACTGAGGAGTGAGGACTGTGAGAGCAGAGGGAAACGAAAATGGTGACATTTTGAGTTGGCCTTCCTTTTAAAGGGGGAGAACTGGTGGGTTTGGAGGAGTGATCACGTGGTAACTAAAAGACCCTTTAATATCACAAATCTTCTTAGGAAAGTGATTTAGCGTTCCACTTTTGTATTCAGGCGCTCCACACTCGCTCCGCTTTTAACGTGAAATTACTTCACGTTCACGTACAAATTGGAGCGAACTTCACATACAAAAGTGGAGCGCTAAAATCAAAATCCATCTTCTTATTAAAGAGAAAAACTTTAACTTTATTACGGCTATTTCTGTGAATAGTTGTTTACGGAGGTGAATCACGGCGGTCCGTTTCGGCTTTGGACAGTTTTAGATTCGGACCGTCCAAAATACTTTTGGACGGCTGCGATCGTGTGGCTCCGTTAATAACCTTTTTGCAGCGGCGCCGTGAATAAGTATCACTCATTCTTAAAAGGGTCTTGTTTGGATTCATGATTCGTTGGATTATATTTTTGTCTTTATTTAAGAAAAAAATAGTGTTTGATAATTTTTTTATGAATTATTAATTTATTTTGACGAAAGGAATTTAAAAAGTAGAATATTATGGACTAAACTAAAATAACAAACTAGGCCCAAGCTTATGGATGCAGGCATGTACCAGGCATGTGGTACTGAATGATTATTCCTCTACTGCACAAGAACTACCCTGCTTTAGAGATCGATGATATATATTCAGAGGTATACAGTGGGGTTATTCGCAGGGACAGAAGCAGTGGCGAAATGTATATTACAAAAATAAACATATGCATTACAATATTAATAGTCATCGACTCTACAAAAAATTGAAATAACATAACAAAAACTATAGTAAATGATATTTGTCATTTAGAGAAACCAAACTTGTCAAATTGGTTGTCTCACTTCTCTCCGCCCGCGCTGATGTATGCCGTATGACCAAAAAAAATGATATTTGTCATTTGCACAAGGAGTACGAAAAAAGACTTAGGCTAAGTTGTTTTAGGGTGGAGGTTCATCCTTTATATTATTTCACTTTGGCCCATTGAATTTAGTTTCAGAATACTTTTTAAGGTCTCATTTCTTGAAAAAAACAAAATATTTAGGACTAGTATATAACCAAAAAAAAAAAAAATCTAGCGGTGGCGAGCCTATATAAGTTAGGGATAATTTTTTTTATAAAATATAATAATTGCAATTTCTAAAATTCTTATCGTGGCGGCCACTGCCACTAGACCCCCCTCGTTCCATCCTTGGGTTAGTGGGCCCTGAACCCCAAATCTACTCCTGTGGGACTCGAACTCGGGTCACCACTGGAGAGAGAAGACAACCAACTTGAGAAGCTGTGGTTTCTCGAGGTATGGCTGTTAAATAACCAAATTGTTTGCTCGTGATTCATGTTCGATCAGGTAGTTTCGTTTAATTTAATTAACAAGTCAAACTCAAACACAAGTTTAGGACTTGTTACGGAGTACTTTGGTCTTCAAACAATCTACTACTAGTCGGCTTGATAAGTTTTAATGTTCGACGACTTGTTAAAAATTCGTTCAAGATTGAATCGTTGAATAAAAAATGTCAATTCCTAGCACCCTTAATTTGAAGAAGTTAACTTTTCAAATGAAATAAGCTCAGCTCGTTTATCAATTATGGAAAATAGTTTTTAGCAGTGAAATTGTCACATTTCGAGTTGGCTTTCCTTTTAATTTGATGGAACATGGACCAACGAATTATTATTATTCGACTTAAATGCTACTCCTGCTTTCCTAAAATGGCAAAGCTAAGCTGCCTTGACGTCCATTGGTGTTTTGCCATTTTCATTAATCCACTGGACTTAAGTCACATAGTTTTCCGGGCCAGCTTCTGTGAATCTCGACTAATTCTAGGTGCCTAAAGTTTTAATGACCAAACAAAATCCTCCAATAACCCAAATGTTTGGAATGTTTGGCCTCCTGTATTTCAAATATATGACATCATAGAAGACAAACATTTATTTTCCCATCTCGATCACAATAGCTTGCAGCTTTTCTAATCTTTATGTCCGTCTCAGTAATCAATGGTCCAGGAAAGAGTTAATTTATGACCGGTAATATGGTCCAGGAAAGAGTTAATTTATGACCAGTAATAGAATATTATTAGCGTTAATAAATAGTAGGACCATCCAAACCGTCCAAAACACTTTTGGATGGTGAAATTTAGTGTAGTTGCACGCTGCTGTGAGATGGGCTTGTTTTAGAGTCCAGATTATAGGTTCTGCTATGTGCAGTTATGCAATATTTAGGTGCTTATGAGCAAGTTATAAAATGTATTTTACGGTTATGCATCTTGAAAAATAAAATGGAGTCAAAATTTTAAAATCACCTTCGAATTCGAAGGAAATTTTTGGGATTATTATCATTATGGCTCTTTTGCAAAATCTATAATTGGACAAGAAAGAAAAATTTCACACTGAATATAACTTCCGCGACACATGTGGCAAGTTAAACGAAAAGCCCTCTTCGTACTCTAGCGGAGGGTGAATAAGATTACTAGTATATGTTGTTGAGAATAAAATCTTTACACCGCCAGTGTAAATTTTTGTATCCTTCAAATCAATTACATCGCGTCACGTTACAAAACAGTGGTCCCAATCAATAAAATATGGCGACGTGACGCAATATAATTGATTTGGAGGAAACAAATGTTTACACCGGCGGTGTAAAGAATTTAATCTCTATGTTGTTAGCAATTAAATTCCATAGAGAGGTGGAAAAATTATCGAGATCATAAATGAGAATAAATTTTTTACACCATAGTGTAAACATTTGTTTCCTCCAAATCAATTACATTGCGCCACGTCACCATGTTCTATAGATATGGGCCACTGTTTTGCAACGCGGCGCGATGTAATTGATTTGGAGGAAACAAATGTTTACACCGGCGGCGTAAAGAATTTATTCTCATCATAAATATATGTTGGCCCTTGCACTGGTCCGGTTTTGATTCTTCGGAACTTACAGCGAAAATCAAAGATGAGCCCTTTATGAATTTGTTACGAATAAAATGGAAAATAGATAAATTATATTTTCAAAAACAAAACCAAAAATCTCTCTACTTCTCTGTCTCCTGGGGGTTTCCCTGTGGTTTGTTGCTATAAAATTTTAACTTACCCAACAAAAATAAAAAATAAAAAATAAAAAATCTCTATTTCCATAAGATTTATCAACTGGATTCTTAAAACCTAAACAACAATTCAAAAATAGAGGAATTTTGACCTAATGCGTGCATCATGGGCGATTAAGTGCGTTTTTGAGGAGCCATTTCTATGATGCTCCAGATTTTGTTAATTGTTTTATGATAGAGCACATAAATTCTTGGTGTTTCTTTGATATTTGAACATTGATCTCGTGGCAGTATGCTGTCCTAATCAATAAGCATAAATTCTTACAACTGTATGGCACGGGTATGGCTGGATACATCTCCACAGTTCAATACTAGCTAGCGTTTGTGCTTATTCAATGTATGAGACACAAAAATTACATTGGTTTTTTTTTTTTGGCTCTGTACATCGAATAGGCACAAACACTAGTTGATAAAAAAGATATTTTAATATTTTTTCGGGTCCTGTGTTCGATGCACGCTAACATTGGTTTCATTCTAAACACTGAAAAACATGTGGTGAAAATTGAATTTGGGGTACCACGTGACGATGACCAGGAGCATAGAATTATTTTCTCTCTCTCTCCCTCACTCTCCCACGTTTTCCCACTCCCCCTCTCTCGCTCTCTCTTCCCCACTTCCCACGTCTCTCTCTCTCTCAAAAAAAAATTCTAGAAAATTAGGATTGAGAGTTTTGATGCTTTTGAAGGCAAAATACATTTGCTTAGTATATAGTATAGATAGATAGATAGATATCTACAATACTACTCAAGGGCTTCCAATTTAATTGCTTGGAGCCTTGGACATGAGATATCTACAATACTACTCAAGGGCTTCCAACTTGGTATGCAAAAAGCGTAGGACGTCTAATTTTGTCAGATGTTAAATTTTAAGCAAATACATTACACACTCATATGTAACATGAACACGCAGTTAGACTAAGGGTTAGCAAGTCAACTGGTGCGGGACATTACACAAGTTGACCAAAGCCCAACCAAATTTACGCAAATGATGTTCATCCAGAAGATGGAAGCAAGGGCCAGTCGACAATGCTTATGCAATGACCTTCAAGCATGGAGTCGAAAAAGGTGCTTGAAGGGAAATGAAGTAGAGTCGGTGATGAGGGGGAGTGTTGAAGTCATCACCGTCTTTCCATATGATTTAGAAAGTTTTTGCATTCCTCCGGAATGTTCCAGATTTTGCCGTAATGTTCCGGACTCCTCTAGAAAGCTTTGGGACATCCCTCCAGAACCTTCCGGATTACGGTAGAAGCCTCCGGACTCCACCAATTCTTTAAACTTCCTAGATTTCTCCACCATTGTCTTTCCCTCACCATCCACATTTATCTAGAACTTTCTTGTATTTTATGTCTAGGAATCCTAATCTAGAATGCTCTAATGGTGTCTATAAATAGGAATGTGAGTCTCATTTGTAAGTGTGTGCAAAGAGTGAGTGCACAATTATATTAGTGTGCGGTCACTGTAAGGTGTATTGAGTGAGAGAGTTAGGTGCCGTTCCGCTTTCTTTTTAAACTATCTTTTTCAAAAACAGGGTAATTTCAAGCTTAAATATAATGAAAATGAAAAATAATTTTTTAATTTTTTCCCCACTATTTAAAAAATCTCAATGAGATCTATCAAACAAGATCCATATTGATAAGAAAATTATTTGCGTAAACACATAATTTTTGAGCTTGAAATTACATTCCTTTTCTAAAAGTTCTTTTTTCGAAACTGGAACGGGGCCTTACTCGTGTGTACAAGTGAGTACCAAACTCAACGTATTTTTCATCTTTCGATAGAGTTTGCAAATCGAGGTGATCGTTAGTAGTGAAGAAGAATTTCAAAGAGTCTCAACAACTTTTATTGTGTATGCTCGCCGAAGAAGAAGACAACAACAACAGTTGTGATTATTATTGTTAGTTCGTTAGTGCAACATAGGGAAACCCAATTGGCAAATTTCTGCTATGGGAAGCAAAGGGAAAGCAATGTTTGGAGACGTTGGGTTGGTTAGTAACGGACTCTGAAACCAAGGATACGAATCTACTCCATCCATTAACCCGAGTTCAAATTCCTTTTCCCCGTATCTCTACACTCTAAGTATAACTTAGAAGGTAACATGCATCCAATAAAGAGAAATGGTTTACCTCAGAGATGGAATTTTTCATTGTGATAATGGAGTTGATCTGAAAACTGGAACTTGTTTCTGCATGGGAAACAATTGTAGTTCCAGTTTCCATGAGCAGAGGTGTTGTGTGAAGCCAAGGCATTAGCCCTCGGGAAGATCTATTACAGTGGTGGCAAATGAGGGCAGGTCCGTTGTTTTGCTGATTGTTGTTGTTGGCAGCCTGCTGATTGTTGGCCTCATTTTCCATTTACAGGGGAGAAAGCAGAACTGCCTACAACGAAGAAAGGAGTGCAGAAAGAAGAGGAAGCACGTATAAATCAAGCATCAAAGAAGCATTATAATTTACAACCAAAGAGAGCCTCAATTGAAGTAGTTTAAATAAACTGTGCATTTTTGTAAAGGATTGAATAATCAGGTATTAGGAAATCAAGCATTAAGGATTGAATAATCAGGTATCAAGAAATCAAGCATTAAGAAATCACTTGTGCAGAGCAATACAGTAAGCAAACCTCAGCAAAACTATTTCTCAAACTCTCCTTCAACTTAATATTGGCATTAGATTATTTTATTGATCAATTTTTATACATGGGCCAAATCTCATGAGGCTTAGCTCTTGCCTCCTCTAAGTTCAAAGACTATGAGACGTGAAATTATGAAACATTCCCCTTGTATCGAACTTCAACCAACATTTATGCGAAACATAAAGCTAAGGAAATTTCAACTAAACCTCTGGCATTTACATAACTAATAGTGAAGAACTAACCAAGTGATCGCGGAGGGGGCCTTGGCAACGGGGCGGATCGGGGCGGATATTGGCATATCCGTACCTAATCCCCGAAACCGAAACCATATCCGCCCCAATACCCGAACAGGGAGAAGACTGGTGAACCATAACCGAACCAAACGGGTTTGGACTTAAGGGGGAGCCTGAGCTAACTCCACTGATGCTGGTAGAACTGACAGCTCAGTTTGGACTTAAGGAATTGAAAATGTGAAATGGCAAGTGGTTTAGTAAGCACATCAGCAGTTTGGTAGGCAGAAGGCACATACTGAATAAGTAACTATTTGTGAAAAACTTTTTCGCGAACAAAATGGAAATCCACTTCAACATGCTTGGTTGGAGCATGGAAAACAGGATTGGAAGCCAACGAAATGGCAGCAACATTATCACACGAGATGATGGGAGTACATGAAAGAGGGATACGTAAGTCCTTCAAAAGTTGACTAATCCACACAATTCTGCAATTGTATTAGCCAAGGCTTTGTACTCAACTTTAGTAGAAGACCTGGCCACAGTAGCTTGTGTCTTCGCAGACTAAAGAGATGAGGTTAGGGCCTAAGTACGCACAACAACAACCTGCGGATCTTCTATCAAATGAATCCCCAACCCAATGTGCATCAGTATAGCAACAGTCCCGGGTTGCAAACAAACCAAGCTGATTGAGCAGCTCGTGGCTAGGCTCGTTAAGGCTCGGCTCGACTCGATTTGATTAGTAATTGAGCTGAGCTCAAGCTCGAGTTTTGGGCACGTTTACTAAACGAGCCGAGCTCGACACTCAAAAGCTCGGCTCGTTTGTATCGGCTCTGCTCGTTCAATAAATTATCCAGGCTCAGTTCGTTTGTCAAACGAGCTGAGCTCAACTTGAGTTTTGGGCTTGTTCGGTAAACGAGCCGAACTCAAACACAATGAAGCTCGGCTACTAGTTGGGTGCAACGGATTGAAGACAGGCATTCTAATACAAGTAGTAGTCACTGAAGAATTCCAGTCTCATCTTCATCCACTGAGTAAAAGGTACTCCATATTATGTACAACTGATCGACCTGAGGGAAATACAAATACAAATACTTTGGATGGATATAGAGGAATTAATTATGCTGCCTGCCTCTGCCTGATCGAGTTCGGTGCTCGATCGGTGTTCTCTGGAGCCCTGTGATTCTGTTCTGTGCGAGAAGAAGATTCGTGAAACCACAAACACGCATTTGTGAAGCACGATATTCCACAAAGCGTGAAATGCAGTTACGCTTCTTTCTTAAACTTTGGCCGCGATTTTTTGCTCTTGGCCGCGTAATGTTGCACTTTAGAGTGAACTCGCATTTCTGAAGCACGAGTTATGATTTCTATCCGCATTATTTTGCACTTGGCCGCGTAATTTTGCATCTGGCCGCCCTTGTTTGCACTTGGCCGCGGAATGTTTCAACCCACCATTTTGATTAGTGGGAACTCGCAATTCTGAAACACAAGTTATGCTTACATTGGTCGTCCACAACCCGAGAAAAGAGCTTTCGATTGCTAAACCACGATGCCGTTTCCAAAATTTCAGGAACCAAATTCGCATCTTTCCGTTGCCCCCTCTCCTCTCCAATTCACCATCTGTTAAGTTTTTCGAAGTTTTTTTATTTTATTTTAAATTTTAACAGTTTGGGGCTAATTTGAATTAGGCTATGTTCGGAATGTTCGAAATCTTGGGTTACTATAACGAATGATATACCTCCGGTATGAGTTAATTCAGGATCAGGAATATATCCATGAAGCTTTTAGGAAGTCTTGAGTTCAACATTTCTCTTGTAACGGGCTTACTTTCGTGTTACCAAACCTGTAAGGCAGAAAGCCGTTAGAGGATACCAACCAGTAAAATCCGGCCGATGGATGGTGTCAACAAGGGAAAATCTGGTTAAGTTAGACTTGTTAAAAGAAGCATGAACATTGACACGAATACGAGAATTTCAATAGTAGGGATACGGCCGGACACGCCGGAAGCCAGACCAAAAAATATATACAAGGACAGATATTCAAATGTTACTAACATAAACATTCCATCCGGAAACCAACAAAATTGATTAATTGTAGGGTTGAAAATTATCTTCATCGAAAATCCATAGGTGTCTAAACAAAAAAATAATAATAATAATCCAAGTGTTATGTTGTTTGATACTTATCAGTTATCAATATCAGATCAAAATGACTTTTTTCATGGATGATCTTTCTTAACGACAACCATATGAGTAGTTCCGATAACGTTGTCGTTGGTCCGGGTTACATTTAGTAATGGTTGAAAATTGAAATACATGGTCCGGGTTACATTTAGTGGTGGTTGAAATATATTATTTTTATTGCTTGACGAATAAATAAATAATGAAAAGAGTAATTCAAAGGGGTAAAGGTAAAATAGAAAGACCGATGCGGTGTGTCTAAACAATACGTAGTTAATTAAAATAGAAAAGCGAATTTTGAATAGGTAAATTTGGCTAACAAATTTAGAGAGGATGGTGTACAGGTTTCCTTTTTTCCTTTCTCGGAGAAGTTTTTGGGTGCAAATTGGGTAGCACGTGGCGGTACCCAATGCGTATATGAGCCGTCTGTGTTTTGGACGGCTCAAATCCGAGCACTCTCTCTCTTACTCAGCCGACCACTCGATCTCCTATTTCTCAGCCTCTAAATCCTGGCCATCCAAAACACGTTTGAACGGCTCAGATGCACGCTCAGGTATCACGTGGACTATACCCTATTTCCACCCAAAAATTTCTCCTTTCTCGGCCACTAAATTAATCATGGCCGTCCAAAACACTCTTAGATGGCTCGAATGCGCGCTTGAGTACTACGTGGACTATACCTTCTTCTTCTTCTTCTTCTTTTTTCCTCCAAGTCCAAATTTTGGATTCAAACTCACGGAACCTTTTCGAACCTCACAAAAACGAGTCTGTCATTCCTCCATTGTTGTCTTTCATCTGCACCCATTTTTATTTTTTGCTCTGCAGTTACAAACTTATGGCAAATTGGGCAGTGCTCCTACAAGATATTCTCATTCTGATTGCCAAAAGAGTGCATTTTTTGGAAGATTTTCCGTATTTCGGTAGAGTTTTCAGATCGTGGCGATCGGTAGGGGTGAAAGGAGAATTTCGAAGGGTCTCAACAACTCCCATGGCTTATGCTTGCCGAAGACAACGACAGTGATTATCGTCATTTTGTTAGTGCACTAGATGGAAACCCAATTGATAACTTGCTGCTACCAGAAGCAAAGGGAAAGCGGTATTTCGAGACGTTGGGCTGGTTAGTAACCCTATCCGAAACCGGGGATATGCATGAATCTACTCCATCCATTATTTTGGTCTAATTCCTGTTGCGTACACCAGCAATTGCAACTCTGAGCTTCCAGAAGGTAAGTCCTTGGTTTGTAAGCCAATCCTCACACAACTAACAATACTAACTTCCACCAAGTCAAAAAAAAAAAATCACCTCCCAAAACAGTAGAATGATTTTATTGATAACAATCCACCCCAAACATTAACAAAGACGATTATCTTTCCCGAAAGAAAATAATAACCAAACAGGAGGTCTAGCTTCCCAAGTTTTACTAGAACCTTGCATCCTGAAACTTGCTAACACGTGCGCAGCCACATTTGTTAGAATAATGTAGAAGATTGTAGAACATTTTGGATTAATTGTAATTAGGAGCTTATCACGATTTGATTAGGATTGACTTTCCATAGTTAGTACTCTCCCTCTTGTATAAATAGTAGGGCTTATGTACATGATAATTCAATACAATATTCACTTTCTCCATATTCTCTCTTTTTCCGTATTCTCTTATCATGGTATCAGAGCTACGGCTCCGATCATCGCCTTCATCATCCGAACCCATTACCTTTGCCTGAATTACCAGAAAATCAGCAACCAGTAATCAATTCTTACCCACAACCTCCATTAAATCATCTCTCTCATCGCAAAACCAGAATAAGTTTGCGTTCCATATCCCAAACCCACCCAGTATCCACCGTCGCACTACCGGTTCTGTTTTGCCATGACTTGTCCGACTTGCGGCTCACTTGCACCATCAATTCTGTGACCCATAAACCTTCCCAGCTATTGCCACTCGCCCACACTCCACGTCGTCGACCACCTTCAACCGCTGTCCTTTCACATTGTTATTCGCCGTCAACCACTGCCGCAATACAGATCGCCATACCTTTCTCTCTAAAATCCCAATATACTTCCGGCTTTACCTAGACCAAACAGGCCCAACTCCCTAGCCCAATTTTCTAAGCCCAGTAAACTCTACAACAACAACACAAAAAGAAAAAGAAAAAGGGGGAGACCCAAAACAGTCAGGCCCAAACCAATACCTAAAACCAATTTTTCATTCAGTCAACCTGCGTCCCACACCAAACTAGGCCTCACCATCATTAATTTTTTTTCTTCCTACCCACTGTATTGTTATTTATTTTTCTCTACAGAGCTGCTGCAACTTGGCTTTGCTACTATGGAACAATTTGACATATCACTATATGCTCACGCCATCTTGGAAGGCCTCAAACAGTACCCATCTTCCACACGCTTCCTCAAAAGCGATCTCCCGTATGTATTTACACAGATTCTCTCTAAATCTGGATTGCTCTCCCATTCCGGTAAGCATTCTTCCACTGCTTTGTCTGCCACCTCAGGTAAATCCTCATGGTTCTTTGATTCTGCGTGTTGCAATCACATGACATCTGATCCACATATTTTTTCCACAAAAGCTACTAATTCTCGGACTCCATCTATTCATACTGCTGATGGTTCTATGATGCCTGTTACTCATGTCGGTACTGTTTCTACTCCTAGCATGTCCCTTTCTGATGCTTACTTGGTTCCTACCCTTACCTTGAACCTAATTTCTATTGGTCAATTATGTGAACTCGGTCTCACGATCACCTTTTCTTCTACTGGTTGTCAGGTGCAGGATCCTCGGACAGGAAAGACGATTGGGACAGGCCGTAAAGTTGGACGTTTATATGAGCTCATCAATCTTCACATTCCATCTCAGCTCTCTGCTATAGCTCAGTCTCATCTTTCTGTTCCTTCCGTTCAATCTGTGAGTTCCTTACAATGTTCTGTAACCTCCAATGCCTCCACTTCTATAGGTCTTTGGCATTCTCGATTAGGTCATGTTTCTTTTGGTCGACTACGTACTTTAGTTTCGAGTGGTTATCTAGGATCAGTTAAAGATGAACATATTGATTGTCTTTTGTGTCAACTCGCTAAACAACCAGCATTATCTTTTACCCAAAGTGATTCTGTTTCGTCTGCCCCATTTGATTTAATTCACTCTGATATTTGGGGACCTTCTCCCAACACCACCATGGGTGGATCAAAATACTTTGTGATATTTGTTGATGACTACTCCCGTTTTACATGAATTTACCTTTTACGTAGACGATCCGAGCTACCACAAATTTACTTTGATTTTGCAAAAATGGTTCAAACTCAATTTTCTCGTACTATTAAAGTTTTTCGTGCTGATAATGCCATGGAATACAGAGAAACATCATTTTTGAACTTTCTTCGTCAAAATGGAACTCTACCTCACCGATCCTGTCTTGGCACGTCACAGTTAATAGTATTCACTGTGCGAGCTGAACAAGCTCGCATGGGCAGATGTTTAATGCTAATTAGCCACCACCCACTAATTGAAACTCTATAATGCATGCTGTTCAAAAATTCAAAATTGACTAAACCATGGCTATGTGCATTATACTGTAGTATGTGCTTAGAATGCAAACCTAATTCTCGCTGAACAAATACAAAGAAATCTAAGACGGGGATTATAATCGCAATCGTAAGAACATTTGAAATTGCTTCACTTGCAACATGCAATATTGCAATGTTTTCATAGGTTTTGTGATCACTTGCTATATATATATGGGCAACCGATCGAAAACTAACATCTCGAAAATGAGTTACATGAAAAGCTTCATGCCAAGGATAGACATCACGGATTATTCCTCTAAAATCGGAGTAGGTGGTGTCGATTGAAAATAATTCAGGACAACAACAATCGACGTTATAACCTAAATTGGGAATCTACGAGTATATATAGTAGGAGCTCTTCCACCAAGAAAAATAGCGAAGTGAAAGAAAGGAATGAAATTCATGTTCTATCCCAAATTCGAGAGATTATTGAGTGCTCGGTTTTCTTGGGCACCGCAAAGTGCTGGCCAAGGCCTCTTTCTCTCCGTACTCGGAAGCTATTATGCATATGTTTTTAACATTTGACTTGCACACACATTATGTGTGTCTGACCTCTATTACTAATAGTGATTGGATGGTTGTCGATGTTGCTCTAATTTTAAAAAATATTGCTCTATTTTGTTGTATAGATTCCACATGAGAAAAAGATCTTCAAAAAATAGTGATATGCTCAGTGATCTTATGAATTCACAATTGTATGGCTTCTAAAATTTTAATTGTGCTGATATTCATCACTGTAAGAGTCGGGTTCAAGCTTTCTCTACCCCTCTCTCATCGATGGATTCCTAACATGTACGAAGGAGTGCGGTTCGTTCAATAAATTCCTACATGGCTACATGCATGTGATGTTTGGAATTTTCAAAACTCCATGGAGTGCGGTACGTTCAATAAATTCCTACATGTGATGTTTGGATTTTTCAATACTCCATGGACATGCATAAAGGGAATTAAAAGACTATCCCCACTCAGAGCAAGACTTTATATTTGACTTGTTCAAATAACAATTAGGGTAAAATAGTACCACGGCCCAGGAAACGAATCTCTTTATTGCATGTAGTAAGTTTATAACCAGATCCATTTTGCAAATTACTCGTAGTTATTACGGGTAGTTCTTACGAAGGATCGGACTAATGAGATCGATAGAAATACTTGCATTCCCAATGTAGATGCTAAAGTAGTTAGTTCTCATCCTTCTAAGATTATGAGTATAATAGGAGTTCTTGAGTCTGGCTTCTCTCCGATCATTGGTGAGAAAATTCTCTCCAATCCTGGCCCGTAAAATCATGCTAAAGTAGCCGAAGGTGATCCTTGCGCTGGAATGTCTTGATTGTGAGCAAAATCATGTTGATGGTACCCATATACCTATCATTCAAAAATTGAAACAGACAGTTCTGTCTTAAATTGTTTTTGCAAGATGGTGGAGCGAACTGATTTGTGTGTGGTTAGGTTTTCTTATTGTGGATTGTTTTCCTTCCATTTTTTTTTTTTTTTTTGGGTCCAATATGATCTATTGCATGTGGATTTATATTTGGAGCTTATATATGGATTTGCAAAGTTTAAGGTGGAAGATTATTTTGAAGCAGCTTTTTTGGGTGATCTCATTCAGCTTCTGAGCTGGAAATATTGCAATTCGGGGTCTTCTTTTATACATTGTGTGTCTAAAAATCGTTCCTCTTTCCCCTAGGGTTTGTTATTTTTTGGTCACATGGTCTCTTCCAAGATATGAAGGCTATCTGAGAGGCCAAAAACTCAGAGTCTTTACAGTACTCTACTAGTTTGATGGGAACCGGAAATCCTATAGCGCAGTTGCACTACCTAGCTTAACGGAAACCGAAAATCCTATAGTGCATTCGCATCCTATTTTAGTGAAACCATTTAATTGCTCCGAGATGGCGACTATATGCTGAGATTTTGATTTGTTCACTTTTGAAGATGATGTACTTTTTTTTTGGTAATATGCTTATATCCTTGTAATACATGTGATTAAACATGCTGCGAGAGGAAGTGTATTCTAAGTTTCGTGAAAGGTTGAAGTAAAATTGGAGAGGTAAAGGTTTTTGACGATCGATCAGATGGTAGGGGTGCATGGCTTTGAAGAGCTCTCTAAGTCTTGCCAGCTGATCTAGGTATACCTCAGTCCTATCTGGATCAGTAATGATTCTCACACAGATAATTTTACACATATTTTGCACATACATTTTTGTGGGGCCCATATCAGGGTCTCACAAAATGATCCGAACTGCTCATTTTTTTTAAAATATTTTTTGAAGGGTTTCTGTAAAAAATCAGCTCCAACGGATATCGGTAAGAGCTTTCTCAGAAATCGTAGGGCGAATTATTCTGTTTTGCCCTACGAATTCTGAGAAAGCCCTTACCGATATTCATTAATTGGAGCTAATTTTTTATAAGAACCCTCCAAAAAATATTTTAAAAAAAATGAGCGGTTTAGAATTTTGTGGGACCCCAATATGGGCCCCACAAAAATGTATGTGCAAGATATGTGCAAAATTATATGTGCAAGTAGCACAGTTGTATCTGGATGGGGTCTTTTGCTCGTGTATAGTCTGACTAGTGCATCCCCGTGCTTGAAGGCACGGCTAGAACGGTCAGCACACGCAAATAAATACTGGACATTGAAACCTATATCAATCCCAGTCCAATGAATTCAATTTTGCAGAAAACAATAACCCAAGCATATTCATTGACCTGTTTAACTTGAATCAGCAAATAAAAAACAAACAATTTTTCAATCCCTAACTTTTGCATGCACAAACTCAAACGCATAAAAACTTTGATAAAACAAAAAACACTATCCAAACACCAATGAAAAAAAAAAAAAAAAAAACTATACATAACACCGAAAATGCGTGTCTCGAGTAAATATATTCAAAGAAAACAGGAAAACATGTTATATCCACACAAAAAAAAAACCAAAATATATAATATAAAAAAAGAACACTAAGAGTCTCCTTAGGAAGGGTGAGTGCGACTGCGGAAGAGAGTTCTTGGCTCGAATAAGCCAAAAACCAAGTGGTTTGAGTGACTTTAAGTGGGATTTTTGTGAGAGGCATTGCTGGAGTTTTAGAGACGAAAATAACATGCAGTAGTTTTGCTTAGTAGCTCTTGTGGTACTCGTCCTTTGAAAATGGCTGGCCATGGGCTCAATTTGTTCTTTTCAAACAACAAAAAATTTAAAACTGTGAACACTAGAAAATAATTTTTCTAAAAATAGTTGTGAAACTAATAAAAACTATTCACTAGAAATACAAAATAGTTTTTGAAACTTTTTTTTTTGAAAAAAACTACTTTTAAAAAACTGTTTTCTAAAAAAACCAATTTTTTAGTAAAATATTTTTTTAATTAGAAAATAGTGTTCGAAAAGAAAGAGAGAGGAAAATGGAAGAGATATAGAATATTTTTGTATAATGATTGGTGTATTTGATTGAGAATATGTAGGGTCAAGTTGGCTAAGTGGGGATAAAAAAAAAAAAAAATTGGCTAAGTCCCAAACTGAGATGCAGGTAAGGAAGTAGGATTTAGATTTTTAAAATTGTTGGAAAACATGACAACAAAATATGAAAGTGTTTATGAAAAAAATAAATAAAAGGCTCGGATTGGACGATTGTGTAGTAGTTTACAGATAACTGGATAAGAATAACAGTTTACCCCTAAGTTTTATATGAATATAAAGTATGAGTCCCCTTCCTATGAGGGCGTTCTCATTTTAAATAAAATGTGGACGTTCCATTTTCTCCCCTTTTCTGATCAAATTTTGATTATCCGAGCCGCTCAATGTGTTCAAAACGTGATTTTAAAGGTACCTGGAGAAATTAGCAAAAAAAATTACCGGAATGGCTTGATTTGAGCACTTTTTATTTGAACCGTTCGATAAAATACAAACAAAAACTGTTCGGATCAAGCCATTTCCGGTCTTTTTCTGATTTCTCGCGGGTACTCATAAAATTACGTTCTAAACATATTGAGCGGCTCAGATCATCGCAAATTAGTCGGTAAATGGACGTCCTTAACTTAATAAGTTAAGGGCGCCCTTACTTGAAGTTTTCTGTATAAAATATATTATATCACATTAAGGTAAATACTAAAATTGTTAAAAATATTTATAATACTGGTAAAATTATGAATTCACAATTGTGTAGCTTCCAAAATTTAGATATATTCGTCACTGTAATAGTCGGGTTCAAGCTTTCCCTATCCCCTCTCTCATCGATGAACTCTGAACGTGTACGAAGGAGTGCAGTTCGATCAATAAAGGGAATTAAAGACTATGCTAATGCTAAGGAAACCGATTGGAGCCACCGAGCACCTACACACACATATCAGATGCCGTTAATTCTCTCGAGGGCCCACTTATCTTTTTTTTAAAATCTTTTTTGGACGATTTGGATCAACCATCCGGTGGCCGAAGTAGGCCCCGCGTGACAAAGTCCTAAAGACTATCCCCATCCAAAGCAAGACTTGTACGAATATTTGACTGGTTCAAATAACAATTGGGGTAAAACAGTGCCAGGAACGAATCTCTTTATGATAACTTGCAAATTGGTTATTACGGGTAGTTCCTACTATAAACTTAATATAAATCTGAGAATTTTGTTTATTTTTGTGCTAAAAAGTGATTATTTCTCAAAATACTTGGATAAAAGTGATATTTTTTTTACTTTTCCGATTCGTCTCGTCGAGACGAATCAATAACCCAAAAAAATTTGGCACAAAATTAACAAATGCAAAAAGAATTCAAATAAAGATAAAATTCTCATATTTAACTTGAGTTCAAGTTAAGTTCATAAGAACGCAGCCTAAGATTACAAGTATAATAGGAGTTCTTCCCCCACGAAAACAAGCAATTTGTTTTACCACATAGGGCAGTAAAGGAAAATACATTCACGTTCTTGAAGGCTTTCTTTTGTCGGTCTTTCTATTGTTAGCCCACTGGACTGACAATAAACCCACAAGAAGATAACGAAAACATGTATTCCTATGTACTTTTTACACTTTTTAATACAATTCACACATTTGTTATTGTCAGTCCATTACACTGATTTTAGAATTTTCCTTCTTTTGTTAAGCTTAAGCAAGACAGAAAAAGAAAATAAATTCAAAAAGGAATTCTTTCATTATTTAGATTGATAATACGATGAGAAATACCAAATTATTTTATACTTTCCTTTCTAGTATTGTTTTGTACTTTCCTTTCTATTATTTTCCTTCCCCTTTTATTTTAACCAAACAGGCTCTAAGAGCAAGTGCACAAGGCTAGGCAAAGTGCAATTTTCGGCAAAGTGAAGAGGCAAAATTCAAAATTCATGCTGCACCAACCTCGTCAAAATCCTCTCCATTTAATTTTGGATTAAATACACATTCCTTCCTCCAAGTCCAAATTTTGGATTCAAACTCACAGAACCTTTTTGAACCTCACAAAACCCAGTCTGTCATTCCTCCATTGTTGTCTTTCATCAGCACCCGTTTTAGTTTTTTGCTCTGCAGTTACAGACTTATGGCAAATTGGGCAGAGCTCCTACAAGATATTCTGATTCTGATAACCAAAAGAGTGGAATTTTTGGAAGATTTTTCGTCTTTCGGTAGAGTTTGCAGATCATGGCGATCGGTAGCGGTGAAGGAGAATTTCGAAGGGTCTCAACAACTCCCATGGCTTATGCTTGCCGAGGACGACGACAGTGATTATCGTCGTTTTGTTAGTGCACTAGATGGAAACCCTATTGATAACTTGCTGCTACCAGAAGCAAAGGGAAAGCGGTGTTTTGAGACGTTGGGCTGGTTAGTAACTCTATCCGAAATCGGGGATATGAATCTACTCCATCCTATATCACGGTTTCAAATACCTCTTCCCCATATCTCTACTTTCAAATATTATCTGGAAGGTAACGTGCCTAACATTTTCACCTTTATTGAAAAGGCCGTCTTGTCTTCACAACCTTGTCTTTCATCAAAAGAAAACAACTTTGTACTCATGGTTATTCACGAAGGCTGCTGTTACCTTGGTTTTTGGAAACCTGGGGACAAGGCCTGGACCACCATCGAAACCCGTCCGGCTGCCTTTATTGATATAACATATTACAATGGCCAATTTTACGCAATTAATTTTGCAGGAAACATATTTGTTTGCGACGTTGGGGGACGTGATCCAACGGTGGCACATTTGGTTGGAGGAATACCTCGTGGAATACTAAGGTTCAAGAGAGCCTACATAGTTGAATCAAAAGGGGAGGTACTGGTAGTTGTTCGAGATGGGTATGATTTGATTTTTTTGGGAGACTATGGTGATGAGGATTTGGACGAAGACAGTGATTTGGACGAGTCTAGGATTGATTATGGGACTTCGGAGTTTAGAGTATTTAAGGTGGATTTAAGAAACAGGGAATGGGTGGAGCTACAGAGCTTAGGTGATAATGCCCTATTCGTGGGAGACAACGCTTCTATCTCTGTTCAAGTCGCCAAATTCCAAGGTATTAGACCTAACTGTATCTATTTCACGGACGATTGTTCACCATCATACCCCCACTTCAAGCGAGGCGGAGGAAAAGACATGGGTATCTACAACATGGAAGATCGAAGCGTGGCTCCTTGCTATAAAGGCGGCTCTTTTAGTCGCTTCTGTCCACCTCTATGGGTCAGACCGTATTTCTGATGTGCTACATTGCAACTTAGAGGCTTTTTATTGTGCACCAAAATAACAGATCAAAATGAACCATATGAGTAGTTCCGATAACGTTGTCGTTGGTCTGGCCGGGTTACATTCAGTGATGTGGTTGAAATATATTATTTTTATTGATTGACGAATAAATAAATAATGAAAAGAGTAATTCAAAGGGGTAAAGGTAAAATAGAAAGACCGATGCGGTGTGTCTAAACAATACGTAGTTAATTAAAATAGAAAAGCGAATTTTGAATAGGTAATTTGGCTAACAAATTTAGAGAGGATGGTGTACAGGTTTCCTTTTTTCCTTTCTCCGAGAAGTTTTTGGGTGCAAATTGGGTAGCACGTGGCGGTACCCAATGCGTATCCGAGCCGTCTGTGTTTTGGACGGCTCAAATCCGAGCACTCTCTCTCTTACTTAGCCGACCACTCTCCTCTTTCTCAACCTCTAAATCTGGCCGTCCAAAATATGTTTGGACGGCTCAGATGCATGCTCGGGTATCACGTGGACTATACCCTATTTCCACCCAAAAACTTCTCCTTTCTTGGCCACTAAATTAATCCTGACCGTCCAAAACATGCTTAGACGGCTCGAATGCGCGCTTGAGTACTACGTGGACTATACCTTCTTCTTCTTCTTTTTTTTTTTTTCCTCCAAGTCCAAATTTTGGATTCAAACTCACGGAACCTTTTCGAACCTCACGAAAACGAGTCTGTCATTCCTCCATTGTTGTCTTTCATCTGCACCCGTTTTTATCTTTTGCTCTGCAGTTACAAACTTATGGCAAATTGGGCAGTGCTCCTACAAGATATTCTCATTCTGATTGCCAAAAGAGTGCATTTTTTGGAAGATTTTTCGTCTTTCGGTAGAGTTTTCAGATTGTGGCGATCGGTAGGGGTGAAGGAGAATTTCAAAGGGTCTCAACAACTCCCATGGCTTATGCTTGCCGAAGACGACGACAGTGATTATCGTCGTTTTGTTAGTGCACTAGATGGAAACCCAATTGATAACTTGCTGCTACCAGAAGCAAAGGGAAAGCGGTGTTTCGAGACATTGGGCTGGTTAGTAACCCTATCCGAAACCGGGGATATGCAAGAATCTACTCCATCCATTATTTTGGTCTGATTCCTGTTGCGTACACCAGCAATTGCAACTTTGAGCTTCCAGAAGGTAAGTCCTTGGTTTGTGAGCCAATCCTCACACAACAATACTAACTTCCACCAAGCCAAAAAAAAATCACCTCCCAAAACAGTGGAATGATTTTATTGATAACAATCCACCCCAAACATTAACAAAGACGATTATCTTTTCCGAAAGAAAATAATAATCAAACAGGAGGTCTAGCTTCCCAAGTTTTACCAGAACCTTGCATTCTGAAACTTGCTAACACGTGCGCAGCCACATTAGCCGATCGCCAAACAAAATGATAATTGCAATTTTAAAATTGTTGGGTCAACCTTCTAGTATCTTCAACAATGACTTCCACATTCACCGGCCATACCATTTCATTGCCCAGAATCTTGATTAGGAGGTCTAGCTTCCCCCCTTGACCATGAAGATCGATGACTTTGTTTTTTGGAATTATAGAACTAGAGTTAGGGCCATGTGCACCCTCCTAGGTGCATTCCAAACCAAGTCGTGATGATATTGAAGTAAGAGTGGCCAAATTGTTGAGCGGAACGATGTTTATTTCTCTGCTAGGCAACTCTTGCATGTTCAGTCTCTTCAACTCACATTCAAGTTGGACCATAGTAAGTATCGTATAACGACTAAGAAAGTTTGCTTTAAAAAAAAAGTGTCGTTTTTCAAGGAAACAACTTTTAGTACGCGGCATAACTTGGCAGTTAAGTGCAAACAATAACAATTTGAGGGAATAAAGTGTTCTCCAAGCATAACTTGGGGTTTAACTATAATTTACCCAAAAAGAAAGGAGATATTTGCGGGTCTACATGTTAAAAACGGGTTAAGGTTCCCCACCCACAACTTCATTACGTTCAAGAGGCGTTCGAGATCGAGAGAGAAAGCGAACGACTAGCGACTGGAGAAAAGATTGATGAACCGAACTCGCACACGAAGCAAAAGATCAGTCCGAGAACAAGGTATCTCTCCCCCTTTGTTTCTCTGTCTCTCTCTCTTTGGAATTAGTTAGGGTTCGATTTGTGATACAGGAAGCAATTGGGGTTTGATGGAAAATGCCGCAAACAACAACGATAACTAGGGGGAACACGCCTGTTTTTACCATCACTATAACAAGTCATTCCACAAATTTAAAGCCTTGGATGATCACAACAGAGACACACACAAATATTGGGAGCATACTTGTTTTCCGTGCCACAACAAGTTCCAATATTTTAGTCTACTTGTTGATCACAACACAAAACATCATCATTAAGGTACTCCTGGCCTTTTTTGTTTATCCCACTTGTTCTGAATGAGAATGAGAAATGATTTGGATATCTTTTTGTAATAGGTCAATTTGGACAATACTGTATGAAACATTTCTCTTTCTTGTTTTTGCTAGAGATTCTTTGGTTCCCATGAGTCTAACTTGCGTAGTTAATGAAACAGATCGCAACAATATTGTTGCGATCATATTGTTGCGATCTGTTTCATTAACTACGCAAGTTAGACTCATGGGAACCAAAGAATCTCTAGCAAAAACAAGAAAGAGAAATGTTTCATACAGGCTGCAAGGCAAGACTAGCAAGAAATTTTTTGATCATGTTTGCTTCAGCACTGTCCAAATTGACCTATTACGAAAAGATATCTAAATCATTTCTCATTCTCATTCAGAACAAGTGGGATAAACAAAAAAGGTCAGGAGTACCTTAATGATGATGTTTTGTGTTGTGATCAACAAGTAGACTAAAATATTGGAACTTATTGTGGCACGGAAAACAGGTATGCTCCCAATATTTGTGTGTCTCTATTGTGATCATACAAGGCTTTAAATTTATGGAATGACTTGTTACAGTGATAACAGAAATAGGCGTGTTCCCCCTGGTTATCGTTGTTGTTTGCGGCATTTTCCATCAAACCCTAATTGCTTCCTGTATCACAAATGGAACCCTAACTAATTCCAAAGAGAGAAAGAGACAGAGGGAGAGAGATACCTTGTTTTCGGACTGATCTTCTACTTCGTGTGTGTGGGCTTCCCGCCCGGTGCGATCGAAGAGTCGCCACCCGGATTTTTGAGATAGATAATCCGAGAAACTGAGAGTTTGTTTGAGAGAAAAAAAAAAGAAAAAGCTTTGGCCTAGAAAAAACGTCGAGATTTTGGATCCGGGAGCCACGTTACGAGCGGAGAAGGTTTTGTTGAAAAAGCACCCTGCTCGCCCAGTAAAAATCGGTCTCTACTAAGCATTTTAAATGGGGGATTTAATATCATTTGAAAAACTGAACTTTAAAACATGTACGGGAAATGGACACGGGATTAAATATAACACATTAGCGTGCTTGTGGTGCAAACTGTACAGTACGAAATGGATGAGCAATGTACGGAAAATGAAATAATAGCATTACAGCAGTCTGCCAATATCATGTGAAACACCGCACGACAACTCGGATACGTCGCACGGTGTAACTAAAACACCATGCGGTGAACCTGCCTACGCATTCCAGCACCAGTTCGCTTTTACATGACAAAACAAACCATATGTCCGCAAAATAGTTTTTTAGATTTCCCGAATCTCTGAAAAATGATTTACGAGACCCTTTTGTTCATCTCCTCATGTAAAGCAATGTTAAAAACTCTTTGAAATGTTAAAAGATTTAATAAAATAAAATAAAAATGACTTTTAATATGAAACTTGACTATGGAATGTACCAGCACAAAAAAGCAATAAACAGACTAAACAAAATAACATAAGAAGGAGTATGTACAAGAAACAAAATAATGCACGGTATAATATATACACTACGTCGTGCGGTGTTGTAAAACGCCGCACGATATAACATATCCAGTGCATAAATTATTTTTTTGCGCTTTTGAATATAAAGCTCGTTTGAGACCCAAACTCAGTATAGAAAGACCGAGAAGAGCCTCGATCGGCTCCCCTCAAAGCTAAACGTGGTTTAGCTCAAGGAACTTGTTTATACCTTTTGATCGAAGCTTGGATGTGCTTGAAGATGGAGGAATGGAAGTTGATTTGGACTTGGAATGCTTGAATGGGGATTGAAGGATGTGAGGTTGTTTGGATGCTTTGAGGTGGAGGTCCTCCTAAGTCAGTAGTTTACTAAACTTAAGATGAGAAGAAGAATGGGGGTATTTTTAGAGAGAGAGAGAGTGAGAGTCTAGAAAATAGCTGAGTAACTTTATTTGGAGTTTAAAGGGTGCTTCTCAACTAGAGGGGGGGGGGTGTATTTATAGGCAAGAGGACCAAGGATGATCAATACAAAGAGGGGAGGTGGCTTCTAGGCCGAATAAAATTTATTCTCTACACCTACAGGCGTGGCCGACAGCTTTCTACAACTGTCAGAACTTTTCCCCGAAACGCCGCGCAACATATAGAGAAATGTCGTGCTGTATATTGAAATCTCGAGCGATGGAGCAATTTTTTGGAATTTTCTAAAATGCCACAAGGCGTTTCTTAAATGCCGCGTGGCGTTTCTAAAATGCCGCGCGGTTTTGTGTGACAGCGTAGCACATCAAACTTCGCGGGGGCGCCCCGGACACTCCCGAACTCGGATTTGGGCGCGGTTCGAAGCGTTGGAAAGCTTGTTGAGTCCTCTTTCTAACCCAATTGGTTTCACTCAAAGGTATTTTATACATTGAAATGTGTGCCCATTTTACCCTCAGTGTCATGGAAAAAGTTGTTTTTGACAAAGTAAACGCATCTTTTTCTTTTGCAATTGAACCGAGGGCCACCCTATATGTTTAAAATGGGATTTTCTTGAGGTTAGAGAAGGAGTAACAAATGAGCAACAATCCAAGCCTAGAAGGTATATTTTTCCTTATTTCATCATTGGGGAAACTTAAAGATCATTCGGAGATTCAGATTGGGGTGTCTACAGTGTGCGAGTTCAGTTCATCGATCTTCTTCTCCAGTCGCAAGTCGTTTGCTTTCTCTCTCTCGATCTCGAACGCTCTCTCTTGAACGTAATGAAGTTTGGGGGAAAAGCTTGACCCGTTTTTAACACGTAGACCCCCAAATATCTCCTTTCTTTTTTGGGTAAATTACAATTAAACCCCCAAGTTATGCTTGGAGAACACTTTATCCCCTCAAATTGTTATTGTTTGCACTTAACCACCTCTAACTTATGAAAAGCTCATATATAGGTTTGAATCATTCCTTTTGCTGAATTAGGGCGCCTTCCAGTTGTTTGATATGAAGCGCCACTCATTCGTTAATTGTTTGATCCACTATCTCGCATTTCACTTGCCTTGTTGTTCGATTGAATTTGTCAACGAAAGAACAAACATGTTCATTTTGATCATGTGAAGTACATCACGTGTGTGTCATTGTGTTAAATCCATCCCTTAATGGCTTAATCAGTTTTAAACTCTTCTAAAGTGTCGTGTTGGTGTTGTGGGTTAGTGACGCGCAATTGACGAAACAAAACTCGTTATTTTATCACTGGAGCCATGGGTAAAACAATTAGGTAAATTGTTGAGCCCGGAGTGCCCCATGGATTTGTTTACACAATGACACTCCGCGGGAGATTGAAAAGACGTGGGAGGAGGCACAGTAGTGTTACTTGCTTGAAGTCGAACAGACAGGGCTAGTAGAGAGGCAGAGCCAACACGTTCACCGCAAGCGCGCGGGGGGTAATTGTAGGTGCGGTCAAAATTATGACCGTTGACTTGCGAAGAAGTTTGATCGACCACTCACCCTACGACACGTGGAAAGGTCGTGAGATTGACATATGGCTAGCAACTACCACGTAGAAAGAGACTTGCTGCCACGCGGCACAAGATGGGGCCCACAAGTTGTATAGGCTTGCGTGAGCAAATGGACCCGCGAGAGCCAATTGTGAGGGTTTTCGACGTCATGAGACTCTAGATTGTGTAGAGTTTATCGAGTGAAGACTCCATAGTTCACTGTGCGAGCTGAACAAGCTCGCATGGGCAGATGTTTAATGCTAATTAGCCACCGCCCACTAATTGAAACTCTATAATGCATGCTGTTCAAAAATTCAAAATTGACTAAACCATGGCTATGTGCATTATACTGTAGTATGTGCTTAGAATACAAACCTAATTCTCGCTGAACAAATACAAAGAAATCTAAGACGGGGATTATAATCGCAATCGTAAGATTTGAAATTGCTTCACTTGCAACATGCAATATTGCAATGTTTTCATAGGTTTTGTCACTTGCTATATATATATGGGCAACCGATCGAAAACTAACATCTCGAAAATGAGTTACATGAAAAGCTTCATGCCAAGGATAGACATCACGGATTATTCCTCTAAAATCGGAGTAGGTGGTGTCGATTGAAAATAATTCAGGACAACAACAATCGACGTTATAACCTAAATTGGGAATCTACGAGTATTTATAGTAGGAGCTCTTCCACCAAGAAAAATAGTGAAGTGAAAGAAAGGAATGAAATTCATGTTCTATCCCAAATTCGAGAGATTATTGAGTGCTCGGTTTTCTTGGGCACCGCAAAGTGCTGGCCAAGGCCTCTTTCTCTCCGTACTCGGAAGCTATTATGCATATGTTTTTAACATTTGACTTGCACACACATTATATATGTGTGTCCGAACTCTATTGCTAATTGTGATTGGACGGTTGTCGATGTTGCTCTAATTTTAAAAAATATTGCTCTATTTTGTTGTATAGATTCCACACGAGAAAAAGATCTTCAAAAAATATTGATGCTCAGTGATCTTATGAATTCACAATTGTATGGCTTCTAAAATTTTAATTGTGCTAATATTCATCACTGTAAGAGTCGGGTTCAAGCTTTCTCTACCCCTCTCTCATCGATGGATTCCTAACATGTACGAAGGAGTGCGGTTCGTTCAATAAATTCCTACATGCATGTGATGTTTGGATTTTTCAAAACTCCTTGGAGTGCGGTACGTTCAATAAATTCCTACATGTGATGTTTGGATTTTTCAATACTCCATGTACATGCATAAAGGGAATTAAAAGACTATCCCCACTCAGAGCAAGACTTTATACTGTATTTGACTTGTTCAAATAACAATTAGGGTAAAATAGTACCACGGCCCAGGAAACGAATCTCTTTAGTCTAGCAAGTAAAGAAAACTCACCCTATGTTATTACTTTGATAAAGAGGGGAGGAGCGTGCGTCAAGGGTTTTTCTCCCTTGAAAATTTAACAAGGAATATGCAGTAGGGCTATTCACGGTCTGGATCGGATCAAATTTCTATGAATCCGATTCTAATCTGCGAGTCGCAAATTAATTCTTCGGATCTAAAGTCACGCGGTTCGATTCCAATCTAATTCGTGAGTCATGGATTGGTTCCGATTTTATCTACGGAGATTACATGTCATAAAAAAATAAACAACCAACAAGAAAAAGAAAAAACTTAGCTTTAGTCTTAGGTGCCGTTCTTAATGCGCAGTAAAAGGAATTTTTAAAAAAGGAAGGTTTTTCACGCTCAAATATAATGAAAATAAAAAATAATTTTTAAATTTTTTTGCACCGTTTAAAAGATCTCAATAAGACCTGTCAAACAAGATTCATATTGGTAGAAAAATTATTTGCGTAAATACTGATTTTTGAGCTTGAAAAATCTTTCTTTTCCTAAAATTCCTTTTACTGCACATCCGGAACGGCACCTTAGATTATTGCATTTGATTTCTTAAAATAAGGTTTGACTTTTTTCGAATAATAATCGCAAGATATGTATAAAATTAGAATGCGCATATAAATCGTGTATGGCAAATTTTTAACAATTATGGACGAAAATAATTCATTCTCCAATTTGGATTCCATTCTCCGAACGACACGATAAAAATTGTAGGATTGGGTGAAAGTAATTCATTCTCCAATTTGAATTCCATTGACACCCGCGAAAGAGAGTGATGATAGCAGAATGGAACTAGTACAAGACGACCAAGAACAGAAAGAGGGAGATGAGGATGACAATGGTGAATACGAGGATGAAACTGAAGACGAAGAAGAAGACGGTGATGGTGCTGGTGCGTATGCATTCAGATTCGAGGGGGAGATGGATCCTCTGGCTTTCCCTGAAGACGATACTTTCGGAGTCCAGCCTTATCATCAATTTGAGCGCCTTGGGCACGAGTATGGAGCTTTGGCTGAGAGAAAGCGTAAATCTCTTTCCCACCACCACCTCCTCCCCCCGCGGTAACTTCGGCATTTACTTCTCCTGCTTTGTATTTTTGTTTCGTTTTGCTCTCTTCTGCAGTCGTCTGCCTGATTCACCCTAGGGTTTCACGATGGTCCCTTATCATACTTGAAACAGTAAGATGCTTGAATTTTTGCCGTCTTTTTTGTACTGTCTTGTTGGTTGTTTCCCCCCCTAATTTTTACTAGATTCCGGTCATCACATAGTTCGTCTTGACGAGAGCAATCGGAAGAATATAGAAATATGACCCAAAAAGTTGGAAAAAAAATACTTCATATAAGATGACGCTAAAAAGATGTCTTTTTAAGTGTCTTTAGCTCACTTAGGGCTATATTTTTATACTTTTCCTATTCCAAACGATGCAATGTAAATATTTGGCCCAAGTCTTGTAAAAATTAAGAGCAAACAACAAAAAAGACGGCAACAATTTAAACCAAATAAACTTGCCCATTCAATTTCCTTTGAGGTTACTGAAAAGTTGAAACGTTACCTGGCGATAGCTGTTTCGTTGAAACATTATTTGTGGATAGCTCTTTCGTTGAAAGTTTACATGTGGACAGCGCTTTGGTGCTAGTATTGGCTGTTCTGAATCTTTTGATTGTAGTTCTGGATTTGGAGGGATAACCCTAACCCCAATTTTTCATTCTGAAGTGACGGATTGGGCCAGACTATTTCAAATTTGTCCAATCCCTGGAGGTTAATCTCACAATCAAATGATTAGCAGAGAGAAACACTAGAGAATGGAAACTCACAACATCCATGTGCTATATGCCTAGTGTATGGATTTGTTTGTGCACATTGTTGAGTGCCACGATCTTTCAATCCATTGTTGGCGTCCATTTGGCGTGTCCCGTACGTGTCGCTGGATATGGTAGCATTTAGGAGTGTCGGTACTCCATAGCTGGCGGTTGTTGGTTGGATTTCGAGCAGGCACACAGCTCCCAATCAACATCTTATTTTTGCAAAGTATTATTTTCATTAGTTTATCTTGGCCTTAGTGCTCCTGTAATTTGGCTGGTGTTTGTGTCCGTTTTTGGATGAATACTTCTTAATGATCAGTGTTCTGGTCATACTCATTGCAAACTTGAAGTGTACTCTCATTTTATCAAGTTTCTTTGGTAGTGAAAGCCCAGTTAATAAGTCAAGGCAAGAGGGTTTCAATGGAGCGAGCATGGAAGAAATAATGGAAGTCATGAACTATGGTCGACGGAAGAAATCAAGGAAGGTATTGTGATTATTGGTCATTTCTTCACAGCTATAGTTTAGAACTTCATAGTTAGTTAACCTCCTCGGCCTGTAGTAGCCACTAAACCTACTAGTGTGAGAGTTGGAAGACAAAAAAGAAGAAGCAATTATCAAGACGATTATGCTACGACTTAGTAAGTTTTCTTGCAGACACTAATTTTGAGACGACCCACTTTCCATCTATTTAGTAAGGATAAACAAGGTTTCTTGGTCTATCGAAGTCGAAATAGTCACCCTGAAGCAAGAAACATGGATGGACCACTTTTTAAGTCTTTAACAATATGGGTGGATTGGATCAACTTATGGGTGTGAGTCCCTGACATCTGAAAATGTTGACAAGGGATCATGAATTTGATTAATCAAATCCAATGTTTTTTTCTTGAAGTGGGACATTTTATTTTATATTGGAATTGGGAATCTCATCAATTGAAAAGTTCAAGTTTAGGGGTTTCCATGTTACCTTGTTCTTTGGGCAAACGCTTCACAAGAGCTCTCAAGCATTTTTTAAGATCCTCGTGGAGATTATTAAGCACTTCAACAACTATTGATTCATCTCCATATTCTCACATGGTGTTTACAGACCCACATACCTTTGTCAAATGTTGGTACGTTTTAAAGCGTTTGATTCAACCAATTAATATTTTCAAGGACACAAATATTTTCGTTTCCTTATCTTTTTATTTATTTCCTTAGTTGGTGTTTACAAGGGGACAAAACATTTTGCTTCTACGATATCAGATTTTTAAGAATTAATAGATGGTAAACTTAGATTTCTTTTTTTGATCGGCAGTAAACTCAGATATCTTGGCATACCATTTTAGCTTTCTTGCGAGAAGGGAAAAATGGTATCGTTACTGTCTGTAATGTGAAACTTAAACACAATCCCTACCAAGAGCGTTAACTAAGCCCACTTCTTGGCTTTATCAGCAAGACTATGCCTACATATCCGCCTATAATGTTGGTATACTGGGGATTTCTCACTTGTCTGAGGCGTCCAGTAGCTTTAAACAGGTCCTAGAATGCAACCCCACTAATGCAATCCCTCTCTCTCTCTCCAAAACCTTACTTTTTACCCCAAACCCAATAATCTTCAATTGACATGGTTAAATGGTTTCTCAAAGTCTGCCTTGAAAATAGTTTGTTCCTCGTTACATAAATCACTACTCCACCACCTCATTCATTGTCAGTGACTTAGTGCAACGTCCAAACTATCATGCCTCTCAAGTCTCAACTCATTGAATATCGTCCAACATGGTTTTCCGTCCCTTAGTTAAAACTGACAAGTCTATGAGAGTAAGGATATTTTCTGGAAAAAATTCTAATTTTATTTCCTCAGACCTTCTCCTTGTAATCTGGAATATATATTCTATAAAAGGAACAGCTACCAATTCCCACAGATTAAGATATGTACACTTAATTCCCTCATTGCAAGCAATCATATGAATCAATTATCCTGCGGTATGGAATCAGCTCTAAAAAGTTTTTTTTTGACAAAAACCCTAGGAAAAAATTTGTACGGGGGGAGCTTACTAAACTTGTGGCCATTTCCCAGTTTCCAAAGAACTCTTCCCCTTAGGAGTTAAATGTGCAATTCAGCTCAAAGTTCCATAGTATCTCTCTGGAAAACCTTCCAACAATTGAAGGTTAACCCATCCAGACCTTAGTTGCACAGAGCGGGGGAATATATAAACTCCCAAGGTTGTGAGTGTGAAAGAAACTTGTACATATATTATGAAATTATGTAGCATAGAATATAAAATTTAAAAGTGCAACTGTTTTAGGGAGTAAAAATATGGGCCAAGTCCACCATAAGTTAAGAAATGGGTTAGTGTTACAATATCTCGTTTTTTTTTTTTTTTTCTTTTCTTTTCCAGATATCATCACTTGGGCTAGATGTACGAGTTCAACAAAGACCAATTAATAAAGTCAAGTGATAATCCCTATTTTTCGACACAAGGATCGTACAAAAGCTCCCATCTTCTCAAGGAGCTTGCTCTCATCTTAGTGGGAGCGGGCTCCCGTCAAGCTCCTTTGTTGGGAGCGTAGGAGCACGCTCCTAAGGTGGAAGTGACACCACTTTAGGAGCTCCTTGCTACTAATATCGAGACCGTGGCCTTACCCCTTTCATAATTTTCTCTTTCCTGTTGTTAAATATTGCATCCAACTTACTTATTTTGGTGATAGTTGGCATGTGACATCTACAATGCATGTTATATCACCTTCTGTTCTCATTCTACGTACTACTTGATTTTCTTTCCTGTACAGTCTAGGAAGAGAGGGAGGCGGAAGGGATCAAAGAATAAACTAAATCCAGAAGTAACACGAAAGCTTGGTGATGCTACACTTCACTATGCACATGGTCGATATGAAGAGGTGCAGTGCTATTCTATCTTTTATGGAAGTTTGGAGCCTTAATTGGCTTATCTATTTTAAGGTCTAACAAATTTTATACAGAAAAAGTTTTTGGCCAAAATTGAACTCTTAGTTTATGAGACAATGTAATGCTAAATATTTAGTGCACGGATTGCCATACCATATTCGTATCAGTATCCATATCTACGAATCCTCAAATGCTACATTTGATGTGTCTGACTCTTAGATTATATCTATTCTCCATATCAAATGGATTGTAGCAAAACCCTTTTGACAGCCGTGCTTATTGGGAAAAGGCTAGAGAGCTTTTGTGGTAGATTGACACCAATCGAATAGGTTATTGTTTATGGTTTCTAGGGTAGACATGATCTTAATAGTATCTAATTTATAGTTTCAATAGTGTCCGAATATTATGTGTGTACAGTAACTCAATCTAGATAAGTATCGAGATCACATCCCAGTGAACTTATGGCACCTCAGTATTGATATTCCTCGAGAAATCCTCATATCTGCCTATGCATGGCTGGTATGCAGTCAGAAGAATGTGGTTAGGTTGCCAAGAGTAGGTCAAAGAACCTTATTTCCCCCCTCGAGTAGTAACAGTGATTCTAGAACCATAATTTTATGTTTTTAAGAATTTCTTGAGAGGTGATGGGGGGATTGAATCCTGGAGAATGGTGGAGGCATGCTCAAAGATGCGGATAGTTTGGTTGTGTAGGATATATAATCTGGTTTAGCACTGCACTGAAGAACTTGTTTCATGATTATGAACAGAGCGATGCTTCAGTTTTTCAAGAGTTTTATGAAGCTTATATTCCAAAGTGTCAAGCCTAGAATCGGTTGAATATGAGCCTTTTTCTTACCTTGGAAGGGCTTTTACAATCTTCCATATATGTACCTTAGTGGATTTCTTTTGTTGGATCTGCTTTTGGAAGGTGAACCTGAGAACTTGTGTACTACATGATAATTATCTGCATGGTTTTGCTTTACTACTGATATTGGTGACAGTTTCCTCAAGAGGGTGGTAGACTTACCGGGAAGTCAGTGGAAAAGAAAAGATGAGGAAGAGAGAGGGGCTAAAGACATGCTGGACAAATGACTTCATACACGCTAGTTACCCATTAGACCGAGCAACTACTAGAAAAGCTACTTCATGATAAATTACTTGAAGGCTAAGTCACCTATTTTCTATGTAGGCTAAGAGTATTAAATCGAAGTACATATCTTCTTTACAGTTTTGCCTTTGATGTTAGGAGCATAAAAAATAGCAAAAACCTGTGCCAGGATTGTATCTGCCATATGAATCTTTGTCAGTGTAGAAACCATGGACTGTTAGAACCATAGTTATCAAAAACCAGAGCTGGCGATATTGTCATATTGGCCTTACGAGTCTGTTAAAGTCCATACCCGGCCAATACCGGCTAGATCTAGAAGCTTGATTGGGGTCAATTTTTTTTAATCCTAATGGCAGATACCTAAAGAACAAATAACATGTGATTTGAGGACCTGATGAATAATTGTAAATGTTGTACAATGTACAATTGTCTTACTAGTTTAGTTTTTATCGTTTCTAATTTGAAATTTCTTCACTAGTGCATTAGCCGACATTTACGACAGTACTACAATTGATTAGTACCAAAATAAGGGATATTCGCTTGGGAAGGGCACCCCCTTGAGTAAAAGCCGACCAAAATGAGTGCATGTTGAACATTTGTTCTTGCGGGTATTCATGTTTGGGAGTTAAAATATTGTTTTGATGACTATAATACTCTTGGCGTTAGACCTGAGACCTTGAGATGTTTTGAAGGGGTTAAAAAGCCTTTGTGTAGACTTAAAAGCTTTTGGTGAATAGCTTGTATAGTTGGGACAAGAGAGATTGTAATCTTTCTATTGCCCAATTTTTAGAATGGTTTGAACTGCTCCCTCCATAGGAGAGTGTATAGGGCCTTTTTGTCTTGTGGCCTTTCTTGTATACGGGCAGCATTCCCTTTATGCCTTTTTGTTAATAAATTACTTATCAAAAAAAAAAAAAAAAGTGTTAGTAGGTGCAATGCCAATAATAAGAGGTTGTGCTTAGCAAGGTGGAATCGACACATATGAGTAGGACTATTGGCGATAGATTCCTTAAGATACTGGTTGATATCAGATTTAACCGATAGGTTGTCTAAGCTTTCTTACGTTTTTCCACCATGAAGTGAATGTTTTGAGGTATCATCAGGATCCAAGTTATCATCTCATGCCTGGGTTATCGATATAAATCTTGCTCTATTATCTTGCAATGCCTTCACGTATGGATCATCGATAGGATTAAATGGTAATGTCACCAATTTTTTTGATGCATTCTTTCTTTCTGCTACTGTATATAGTTGGAGTTTTCAAGGTTGTACAAATATCAATGGCCGATTGGCCACTTAGATTTTGGGAGATTAGGTATTGGTTGCCACTCAGATGTTATACCATTCTCACTTTTGTTTTTAGCTATCATTTTTATCTCTTCAAAGATGATGGATCTTCTATAGATGAGAGGAAAGTGCTGAATCTGGCAGTTTAAAGACTTGAAGGCAAAGAAAATGGGGGAAGGATTGCTGGAAGATTCGACTATGTGGTTGACTCTGGAAACTTTAGACCCATGAATATTCTTTTGAACTAAAAAACTCAAAAGAGCTGATACACCAGCTTGCTTTGGCTGAATGAAAACAGGACTCGATATGTAGAATGAGAGGAAAAAACTGCCTTTACTGAATTATTCACCATTATGTGTGTGTCCTGAGTTGCAGGATCCTCGTATCGGGGTCAATAATCCACCTTAGAACCTTGCTCCCGTGCTCCCAATTCAGAATCTCCTAGGTTCCTCTCTCCCATCGAGAAAGGAGTGCGCTTCCAACTAGGATAGAATCCCTCAAGTAGATGATTCCAGAAGAAATCAATGAAAAGCAACCAAACAGGAGAAAATATGAAGTGACGACAAGACACTACAAAAACATTGACTCAAATTTTGTCAATTACTTAGAAAGAAAAAAATACTTAAAACATTTACACCGATAACCAATTGACATGTATACTAAGACTAACAAGAAGCTCATATTCTTTATAATATTCATGTATATGTTTACAGACGCTCCCGAACTTAGATTCGCGGGAAATAGTCTTACTGCATCTTGGATAAGAAATGCTATCTTGTTTATGACATTTTATAGATGTTTTGCTCAACCATTCTCATCAATTGATTTGTAGGCTATATGTGTGTTAAAAGAAGTTATTCGGGTTGCACCAAACTTGCCTGATCCGTATCATACCCTTGGCCTTATCTACCGCAAGATTGGGGACAAGAAGAAAGCTTTGAATTTCTACATGCTTGCTGCACATTTGACACCAAATGATTCATCACTTTGGAAACTCCTCGTGACTTGGTCCATGTGAGTTTTGCTAAGGCTTTTTACCTCATCTTTTTTTATGACAATATCTTACAGCTGAAGTTTTTTTTTCCTCCCGATAAAGTAACTCACAGAAGCTACTCAATATGGTTTGTCTCTTCTTCTGTGTTATGGTACGTCTTATCGCCAAAAATAAGCAAACCTCCTTCCTCTGAAATTAGTAATTTTCCTGTATGATATTAGTTGGTGTTTGTATTGATCTCTTTGGAAAGTCAAAAGTAAATTATGTGTGTGATGTCTTCACAAGGAGATGCAATGCCTTATCCAAAGATTGTCATCAAGTCCTTCTCTTTAACAACTGCATGGATGAACTTACTACACACCTTTGCAAACATATTTTGTTGACAAATCAACTGTTGATCTGGAATAAAGGTTAGGTTAGTTAGGTATGACTCATACAACCTACTAGTTTTAAACTGTGGATTAAGTGAAATTGATATTCCGAGATGGCAAAGTTACATGGTTCCGGTGTTTTAGATTAATTATCTTTATGAAACAGAGATTCAAGATGTGGCTTATAGTCTGAGAGCATTATGCATAAAAACGATTAGTGTTTAGATGGAGCACGCGATTTGAAGTGAACGGAGAATTCCATAGGTGTGGGTGGTGGTTTTTGAGGTGGCCGGGGTGGGCCTTTAGGAAAGATGGAGGGTACTAAGCTTGCCAAAGATCATTAAGGGTGGGGAAGGAGAGAGCTTAAGCATTTTGAGAGAAAGAGGGTTGTTATGGAGGCCTATGCAAAATGTATCCTTCCCCTGTTGTTGGTTTCCGTGCTGGATTCGCCATTGCAAAAAATAAAAAATAAATTTGGATACTTTATATAGAGTGATCAACATCTATCTGTATACATATCCAAATCCTTATCACGTATATGTCTGGGGACTTTCTTGGAGTACTGTGCTTCATAGATATTCATTCACTAATCGAGTGGTTCTTATATGGATGACAGAAGATGTGATTTTGTGATCATGTTGTGATTTTCTTAAATTTGCACTATGCAGAGAGCAAGGAAATGCTGTTCAGGCAAGGTACTGCCTCTGGAAAGCTATAACAGCAGATCCTGCAGATATGAGTCTTAGGTTTAGTCGTGCTTCTCTGTATGTTGAGCTTGGGGAGTATCAGAAAGCTGCAGAATCATATGAGCAGATTTCACGACTCTGTCCTGAGAATGTTGAAGCACTCAAGACAGCCACAATGGTTGTCACATCTGTTTTACTTGCCTATTCAGTTAACTATTTACTTGATCTTGCATCACTTAACATTGTAGTCTTATCTCAGAATGGTTTAATAATCATTTCCCAGATTGCTGCCTTGTGTTTTGTATAGTTACAGATGTGAATTGCTTCTATTTGCTTTTGGGATGATTGGTAACTTCAACATCACCAGGAATGGCAGTTGCGGTGGTTTTGTTGGCAGTTTCCAGTGCTGGATGTGACACTGGTCCTGTTGCTGGATGTGGTGGTTTGTTGTTGTTACGATGATGTTATCATGAGAAGAGAGATCATTTTCTCTTAAAGAAACATGTTTCCACTCAATACTTTCTTCTAGGTTTTTATTCCTAATCAAGGCCCATCTAGCTGAGAATTTTGCTATCTTAGAAAAAGCTGCCCTTGTGGTTATCATCTCTCCATAAAGTGTGGATTGAATACGTTTATCTAAATGTGTTTGTTTTCACTGACTAAATTGTTTTCTCCTTCTGAAACCCATATTAATCGGTGTGTTTTACTTGCTGATTGGTTATATAAGAATTTTGATTTTGATTTCATTGCATTTTGTTCTTGTTGATTATTTTTTTCTTCCCGATCACAGATTCTGGCTGGGTTTTTTTTCCCCATTTTCTTTTATTTGTTTCATACCGAGTGTGAGTGATAGTTCTGCTGATGTGCACTTCACTTTATCGAGGAAACTGATTTCTTGCCTATCTTTTTAGTTTTACCAAAAATGCGGTCAGCAGGAGCGTTCTGTTAGCATTCTGGAGGACTATCTTAAAAGTCATCCAAGTGACGCCGATTTAGGTGTAGTTGATCTGCTAGCTTCAACATGCATGAATAATAGTGCACATACCAAAGCTCTTCAGCATATTGAGCATGCACATCGTGTTTATTGTGCTGGGAAAGAATTGCCTCTTTACTTGAGTATCAGAGCAGGCATATGCCATGTTCATCTCGGAGATGATAAAAAGGCAGAGGTGGGTTACTTCTCTATGGTTTTTTTTTTTGTTCTTGCTAAAATGCGGTGGCTTTGTTTCACGGATGCTTTTGAAGGTCTGCAAATACCCGTGTTGGACACTTGACACTTGGGTGTAGCTGATATTCACCCAAACAATGGAGGATGTTGATTTTCCTTTAAGTTATGCAGAACATCTCTTACATGCAATTGAATGTCTAAGTCACCTTATAAACACCATTTACCCTTTAAGAAACTAAAGGAGGATAGTGTCTTTATGACGTTGAAATAGTTAGACGATGTGGTGCTTTGATACGTATTTGCACATACCATACACGAGTCCATTTAGCCTTGCAGAATTGTTAGTTCATTTTTGTATGAGCACGGATTGATGACAATTGCATTCTCCTTTCTATATTGGGTAAGAATAACAGGGCAGAGTTTGCATTGGGATTCTATTTGTTAAAGTTATTGTATCGTGGGTTTTCTCAAGCATGCACTGTATATATCATATGCATGTGCATATATGTATGTATGTATGTGCGTGTGTGTGTTTATACACACACACACATATGTGTGTGTGTATATATGGATAGATAGATAGATAGATAGATAGATAGATAGATAAAAGCAAAGTAAGCATTGTGTCCCTGTCAATTGGACTCGCTACATGATCGTTTGTCTTCGTATTTGGATTCATGTTCATAAAAGGTCTGACGATTGGGGTTTTTACGTGCTGGAAACACATAACCTTCCTCCTTTGTCCGGGCTTTGGACTGGCCATGTGTGACCGATAAGAGTACAATTATGACATATGCAGGCTTACTGGGTATGCATATATGTTAAATTGTTGTTGAAGTACTTATAATTTCAGTGATGTTGTCATGCTTTACAGAGTATCTTCAGTGTTTTACAATGGGAGAATGTGTATGAACATCCTCATCTTGTTCGTGAAGTTGCAGACTCATTAATGACACTTGGGCACTACAAATATGCGCTGAAGTACTATATGATGTTAGAGGGAATTGGTGAAGATAAGGATGTAAGAAAAATGACCTTGCATTTTATTTTTGCTTGCTTTGACTAGAATCTGTTTCTGGTTACCTCGTAGGAAACTGTCCTTGTGTTTTTATCTGCATTTTCTGATTTCAAACTATTACGGTATACCATTTCCTTTCTTTTCTGCCTGCGTGCTGTAATTGATATATCTCCATGATCAAATTGATTTAGGGGAGCCGATTGTCATCTGTCATGGTCTCAGGTTTTAGGTCCTTTTGATTATCAGTTGATTAGCATTATTCCTTTTTTGCTAAAAAATATAGCACTATTAGGATTGCTTCAAGGATTAAATATGTAAGCAAATTCATTGCATATACCTGCTTGCTTCTTGTGATGAAGATATGTGGAGATTTTAAGCCTTAATCTGTATGCATTTTTCTAGGTGAATTGAACTTTTTCTAGGTGAATCGAAGTCTGAATCTTAAGGCCCTGGAAACATTTTTTGGTACAAAGAGTCTAGCTTAGGAGAAATGCCATTGTGCATACACTTATTCAGAATTGCTTTGCTTTTGTTGTTACTCCTAGCCTTACTACAAGGAGTGGTAGACCAGGTCAGTCCAAGCATATTGATTACTGTTTAAAGACCGTTCTACTAGAGGTTTTTCTTGGAAATAAATAGGTTTACTTAGCAATCCCATGCTCATATTTCTGATGCTTCAGGTTCCACCTTGGTCTAGAGCTAGGGGTACAAGATACAGCTGATATTTCATCAGCCTTGGCCTTTTTTAGCTCCACGATTGCTCTTTCTTCCTCTTATAGTCACTATATAGTAGATGCTGGACCTGCTGAACTTATGATAGGCTTTTCCAATTTTTGTACACCTACACGCGCAGTCGTTGTAAGGTTGAAAGAAGAGTGGCTGATGGTTCCTTGTCACCTATAACCGGTAATGTTTTATCTCTTACTCTATTTCTATATCTATCTCATATATGGTCCCCATGTTCCAGAATTCCCTACTAATCTACCTATTTTTTTTTGTTAGAAGTTCCCTACTATATTTTTTAGTAATACCAATTTAGCATTGTTTTGCAATGTTCTCACCGGTGCACTTAGTTTTTCACGGACTGGAAACAGGTAGAATCATTGGTATTGGAACCGCTCATAGTGGTCTTTGCTTTCTCAAAATCAAAACTTCCTCTTAGCTGTTATGTTTTGATCCGGATTTTCAGGCTGATGATGGATCTGCTGCATCTGCACTTCAACTATTGGATCTGTGGCATAGTTTTTTTGGGATCTTTTTTATCAATAATGAAGAATGTTAAGGCCATCCTTCTTTTGGTGCTTAGAAAATTCATTCCTAGTCTACCGATATAGTGTTTTAGGAGTAATAGATTCTGATACTTGTGAACTTACCTAGCATAACCATTCTCTGACCCGTTGCTAACAATTCTTTACCCTATTGACTATTGAATCCCGTAAACCTTTGAGGCGAGGTTATTCTTACTGCATCTGTCTCATTACAAACATTTTGTGCTTTGTTCTCCTGTTTAATACTCCTTTAGGCTCATTTTAGATGGCAAGAATCCCAAGACGGAATGGGAATGTGATGCCATGGCCCATGATTCTACTGTTGGAACAGATTGGAATAGGGATGCGATTCGTGATGACATATCTAACCAGGTATCACATTCCCAAACATAGTGGAAATCTATCCCTCCCCTCCTCTGTGGTAATCCTAGATTTTTGGCTCAGGCTGTAAATAAAGGAAATATTGACTCTTATAAATTTTCTAATTAAATAAATCTTGGATGCTGGACTAACTGAACATTGGAAATGAAATTACCCTAGGTATTTAATTAGTCGGTATTTGATTCCTGGTAATAAGGTTCCCATTCTTACCCAAGATGATGGGCATCCAAACATAGCCTTAGAGCTTCTTCATGGGGCTCCCCCTTCTCTTGCTCCTAAGATCGTTGGTTGTATTAGTTTTGTTTTGTTGGCTGGTTAATCATTAGTCTTGTAGCATTTGATCATTCAGTAATAGAAGTTATCCTTTGCCTCTCTCACTAATCGCACTATTGACTCGGTATCGGACCCACATTGGCTTTGCATGTCGCCAGTGGAAGCCATTTGCACCAGCCATCTCTCTCTCTCTCTCTCTCCCTTTGTTCCCCAACCCTAATTGCATGACCAATACAACTTCTCTCTCCCCCTTTGTCTGCAACCCTAATAGCATAACCCTGAACAAATCGTCAACCAAACTGCAAGCACAGCCTTTATTGACCCTAGCTCGGTAAATGACAGTCTTTGCGGACCCTCACTGAGCTCCGACATTATACATAATCTGTATTTGGCTATTTTGGTGGTAGCCTTTGTATCCATATGGTTTGAATTTCCTTATCATCTTTCTTTAGATATTTCTTTGTACTAATAATAAAACAATAGTTTCAGTTGCCTGCCCTTTGTGATTTGAATATCCTGGAGGATGTATTCACTAAGAGGACTTTGGTGTAATGTCTTTCGCCTTATGTTTTTTGAGTTGGGCAATGGAAGATTGGAAAGAGGGAGGCGTTAGCTTGCTGATTTATTAATTTCTTTGAGATAGAATAATATTGTAATTTTGTGATTATTGAATTTAAGTGCATTGGTTTTGGGATGGGCTTTTTATGTCCTACGAAAACCCTATTTGATTTTCCATCTCTCTCTCTCTCTTTCCAGTCTTTTAAGCGGACCGTGCATGTTAAGGAACTCTAAGTAGTTACTCACCCTGGAAGATCATACACAAAAGTGGCTGTTGACATCAGGGATAGAGGTTTTTAATGTTGTTGCTTGCAATTTTCTTTGTTTGCTAGATTACATGAACCTCGTTAAGACTTAATAGTTAATACCTTTATTGCTTGTTATTGTCGTGAAATGGTCACAATGAAACATTAGTTTTTACCTTCATAGGGGTGGTCAATATACCATGGCTATTTCATGACTAAATCGTGCCTTTTTTATTCTTTTTAGGGTAGTTTACATGTAAGCATTGCTCAATGCTACTTATCCGTGGGTGATAGAGGAAGAGCAATTGAATACTTATACACAGGTATGGCATCTACTTCTTACCTTTCTTTTTCCTTAACTAGTTTTTAAAGAAAGGGAAAGAGAGTGAAAAAATCAGTTGAGATACACAAACTCTTTGCCCAAAAGAAATCATTGTTAGCATAATATGAGGAAATATTATGTTACCATGAAATCTAGGTTTTATTATGCTTCTTATTTAGTCTTGGCAATTATTCATGTTTCCTAGTTAGTCTTGGTTTCTTTATTGTGAGTCTTTCCTAGTTCGTTTAGGTTTCTTAGTCATCAAGTTTTGTAGCCTATATAAAGGCATGCTAGGGTTATGTTCTTGATACAATCAATGACATATCAATAAAAGCTAGTTTCTTAGCAATTAACTTTTCTATCAATCACCTTATGATTATGGCAAGAGGGGAAATACTGTAGAAACAGTAAAAAATGACGCAGACAGTAAAAATATAAGCAAGCAACGCAAGCAAATATGAGTAGAGAGAAGAGAGCATATCGTTCAGTACCCCATGGTTTTTGCATATTGGTGGGTTGGAGAGTGTGAGGGATATATAATGGATCACCGAATGCTACCAACACCAAAAGACTCAAAGTTTGAAATCTTTTGGATTACCTTCACGTTCAAATCACAAACCAGCAAAGAAAATCTACTTCAATTCATGCTTATGGAGGTGATACTAAAATCGTATGGATTATTTCCATGAAGTTGAATTTCCGATTTCCAATATATCCATTGCTGATTGAACATGTAAACCTTTGATGTTGACTTGATGACAATGGTAAATATATTTTGCTCTGTATTTATGACCAGACTTTGGCTCACTTTAAGGGACTTATTGTACTAGTGAATATGATTTTGTAACTTAAGCTACCAAGAAATAGTATGGTTCATAATATTATTTGTAAGCAGAAAGCAAAATCAAGTTAGAATTTGTTATCATCTGAGGGAAGATCAAGTATCAAGCTGTAGAAACTATGAGACATTTGTAATTGCATTAGCGTTTTTCCTACCTGAAGAGAGAAATCAAAATATAGTGCAGTTCTCTTAGACTATGAGAACTTGTACATGGTGCTTTGATTGGAGCATTTTGAGCAAGCTTGCTAACTGGACTATGAAACCACCATCCTTATGAGAATGTGTTTACCTAACACGTGTATTGGTCAGTGGTTTGTAAGTTCTTTTGATACCTTAAGTTAGAATAAATCGTTCTTCAAAATTTATATGGATTTTGTCTTCAGCTTTATGTGTAATGGAGGATAATGTTGATGCTCGGTTAACTCTGGCCTCACTTCTTCTTGACGATGATAAACAAGATGAAGCCATTTCAGTTCTTTCTCCCAGCAAAAGTACAGGTATCTTTGATAGCTATTATTGCGAGCTTACTTGGAGTATTCTATACCTGCATATTTTGTATCTTAGTTTTTATAATCTCCTTATTGTTTCTCCAGATTCACAATTAGGACTAAATTCTGATAAAACCAAGCCGTGGTGGCTTAATTGGAAAATAAAACTGAAGCTTAGTCGCATTTACAAGACCAAAGGAATGACAGAGGCCTTTGTTGATGCTATCTTTCCCTCTGTTCGAGAATTATTGTTTCTTGAAACTATTCAACAAAAGGTAATTCTGCAACTCTCTCTCTCTCTCTCTCTCACACACACACACACACCCTTTTGGTCACAATGCTACAAGACCAAAGGTAATCTTGTGTGGGTGATGCATGTGCAAAAGTGAAGCATGTGTACCAACAAGCAAGGACGGCCCCAAGGGGTGCAAGGAGGACTCGGTCCCCTGCACAACTCCAAATACACTTGCGTATTGTACTAATTTTTAGTTTACTTAGAAAAAAAACTCTATGGGATTGGCCCCTACAAGTTCTTTGAGTGAAAATAATTTCTTGAAATTTCTATATGGGGGCCAAAAAATCCCAAAAATCAAGATATCAATCATTTTTTAGGTTGCATGTATAAAATTAAATAGTGGCTGCACACATACACACAATATCGTCTCTTATTCGGACCTTGCATGTAGCAGTATATACTCGCAAAATATATCTTTTATATCAATATGAAAATACACGTGATTCGGGCCTCTGCTAGACAGAAATTATACGTCCGCCACTGTCAACAAGTAAACTTGGCTAGTCTAAATTAGATTGGTCGCTATGTACTCTTTATTTCTTTTTTAACAGCAAAAAATGAAATTTTATTAATCATGATAAGGAATACACAAGATTCAAGAGGAGGGGAAAAAATGCATCTTTGCTACAAAAGAATTTATCTCAACTAGAGGGGCAGATTAACTGATGTACAGTTTATTGTCATTTCTTAGTCGTGATCGAGTATGTTACAAGGATGTGAAAACAAAAGTGTGATCCGCATGAAACCCTACATCTAAAAGACCAGAAATATTAAAGTTCTTTCTTGAAATTGAGTAACATTTTCTTTTGAAGTGTATTTTTTTACGTTGAATAATGTAGAATCAAGTAGTCAACTGGTTCCCAGAGTTGTAGTGATCTGTTTTGGACTGAATGGATAATACTAGAAGAATCCCAGGCCAAATGAATCTTTCTTTGTGGTGGAATATAATGAAGAGAGGAATATATACTGTAACCACCCATACCACATCAGAAGTCTACATGGGTGATCCTTGGTATATAAGGAACCATGTAAGCTACTAATTGTAACTTGGGCTTAAGCATTTTGGGTCATGTTGTTAGGCTCCAACAAGTTATTGGGTCAGTGGTCTACATGAGGCATTTCAGGTTTACATGACCATGTGGGCTCGAGAAAGTTTAGTAGCTCAACCGCTACAGCGAGTCCAAAGTAAAGTCCAGAGAAAAGACCCAAATAAATCTAGTCCAACATTGCTTGGGAGTGGAATGGGTGGTCACGTAATATAATGTTGGGACCTATCCACTCATTGCCAATTGGTTTTGGGTTGGATATAAAGTTTCCACAATTCTCATTAGTTTTTGTAGGGTTGATGGTCTTCCATACCAACTAGTATAATATGTGCAATAAGAACCTTTGGTTAGTCCAACTAATGTCTCTTTAATCTATCTCCTATATTCTTCTGAAGCATCTTCCTACCAACCTGACAGATGTATGCTTTGAACCGATTCATCTTTATCAACTTCTGTAGCTGGCAATATATGAAATAAAAATTCAGCATAATATATGGAAATAGCTTAGGTTCTGGATGATAGATGGTCGAACTTCAAACAAGTCAAGAAGTAGATTTTCCTTCCAATTTAGGTTCTCTCTGCCGTGTTCTTTTGATTCTGAGTTTGCCTTTGTTCAAGTCCAAAGAGTGGTGAAATATTCTTGGGAGGCAAAAGAACTCTGCAAGAATTTGTTTCCTACTCTTTAGGGATGGGAAGATATATTAGTTTGCCATATGACGGCACTAACAAATAGCTCGTATTATACCTTTGCACAAGTATTTTTCATTTTCATTTTTCCCTTTTTCCCACTGTTGATATGGTGGTATCCAAGGTCGAAATCAACAACAATTTACACGGCATGATGGCATGCCTTGGTAGTAATGTTGTGCCTATGAAATATTAGAAAAAGCTACACTAAGATGCCTAGTTTGTCTGGATTGTCCAATCTTCTAACAAAATTTGTCTCATGGGACATAAAGGGGAGGGAATTTCAAAACCAGTTGGCAATGAATAGAGATGCCGCCTAGGCTCATATACTAGCACTGGAATTCAGAATGAATCAATGTGGCAAAATGCTAACATTCTCCCGCACAAGCGACCCTTTACTTGTAAAGAAAGGATCTGTATCTTAGGAATTACTATTTTCTAACATACAATTGGAAACCAATCAAGTGAATCATGTCCAAAAGCTTTCGAAAGCTTAGCTCTGATACCACGTTGAAGCGTCCAACTCAAAACTAATTGGCAATTGGTGGAGAGGCTTACTAGGCTTATATGCAGATTTGGAGGATGAAATTACCCACTTTGGGACAAGTTCTAACAAGACCAATAATCACAAATCATGTTTGGTAAGTTATATGGTTATTAGTCTTATGATCTTATCTGGTGTTGGACAAGGTAGCTTATATGTGCGCATGAAATTAGGTGTTAAAACCTTGTATCACTTGAAGGAATGATGGTAGATGCAAGCATGTGGTAAATGAATAACCTTTTTTGAGAATCTTTTTTGTCAACTGGTACTGAACAGTCATCACGTGGCAATGGTCTCATTACCATTGTCTCAGCTCATTATTCTAATTTAGGTTACATTATTCTAATTTAGGTTAGAGGGAGAAAAAGGCCCCCCAAAAGTGATCTTTTCGAAAGAGACAAGGTATTGGATGCTTGTCACGCCGGTAATTTATTTCAACAATTCAGAGCTGTAGGTTCAGCATCAGATTTGTGAGTATTCCATTTAGATTGTAAGGGATTCTTTTTGTTTTCAGTGCCTGAAGTAATAAAGTGAAGTTATAGATGCCTGCTGATTTTTCCATTCCACTTTTTATGCACATGGAATCTTATTTCCTCCCTATTGTTTTTGCAAGCTTAGCCGTTTGTGCTGATTTTGAATGCTACAAAGTAATCCCTTGAAACTCGTTGACCTTTTAATGAGGTGAAAGGGTTCTGTTTACTGAGGAAATGGGTTGTGGTCAACTCGGCTAATACCCGTTTGTTAAGACCTTTAAGCTTAAAATGTATATGCTTCTTCATCCTTTTCTAGGTTATGGGAGATCTATTTATGTTGTCTTGGAGATTGGAAGCTCAATGTTTTGTTATCCGGATAGATCCTAAATAAAAATAGGCTTGTTCACGCATTCTAACATGCAACTAATCTTTCCTTTTTCACAATACATTTCAAGTGCGACTCTTTGTAAAAATAGAGATTTGGGTGGTGTAACTCTGGTGAAATTGATTAACGAAACTTCAATTGTCTTGAATTTTTAACCAAGTTATGAAGTTCTTAGAGTAATTGCTGTCTTGTAGATGTTCCTTTCATTGATTATTGGAGTTTTATACATATATACAGTTGCGTGTAGTAATGGCTGTAGGCTGAGACTGCAAATTTTAGTAAAATGATTGTGAAATCTAATTTGATGTGTGGCCATATATAAACTGAGTACTTGCTTGGGACTTGAGTAACGTGTCATATTACATTCAGAAGTCATTGTAACAGAATATGTTATGTATCACAATATACCTAAACCGGTAGGTCCTTGGGCAGATCCCACGTTAGCCCCAAGGTATATATGACGAACGAATAAAGTGATTAGTTGGTATAATTTAGCCATGTGTGATGGAGGTTGATAGTTGCACCAATATATAAAGATAAACATTGTCGACATGCAGGGTAATGCTAAAGAAGTGAATGATTGAACTCAACACTGGTTAAGTAATTATGAGAATGCATGGTTGTTATGGTCTAATTGATTCTCAAGCCATTAGTAGAGTGACATGGAAGAATAGAATTGATATGGGTAATGGAAAATAGTTGGAACAATGTTGCAAAGTGGTGCCTTATGACGAAAGAAGGATCTGACGATTAAATGTCACGACATTAAATTTTTTACTGGCTTTATGCCTGATATTTTGCTTCCACATTTAGGTTTAATCTCAACAAAGATCATTGTGTTTTTACATCTCTTTTTGAATTGTCTTTGCTTCTACGGTCCGTGGTTAAATGTTGTCACCATCTCTTTTCTTATTTTATGAACTATAAAGTTCCTGTGTCGGACACTCAACACTGACAATAGTTTGTATTCGAACTCGCCATGAACCATGAATCAAACTCCTGTGTTGAATTTGAATTGTCCCAAGGCCTTGTAAATACTATTTAGCCTGTATTATAAAAGTACTATACTAGGAATAGGAATATTTTCACTTGTTCCCAATTGCTAAGGAGAAAATTAGAAGAATCCGACACAGACAGATACCCGACAGGGCCGACACCCGTATCCAAATCCAGGTAACATAGCTAACGCTTCATTAAACTAGAACTTGAATTTAAAATTGGAATCTAGATTAACAAATTATGGTTTAGTTTAATATATGCACGAGACTTCCATGTATTGCATGGAATGCTTTATGTCACCTTGTAATAACATTTACCTCTGGAGAATTAAATAGGAATTCTGAAGAGTATGAATGTTTTTCGCTCGGTGCCTGTGCACCTCTAGATGTGAGAAAGAGATGAATCCTACCCTGATGATTTACTTAGTCATCTGATCGGAATCATATATATATGTCTGTATCTTCCAAAGACGAGTTTGCAAGAAAGCCACAAACCAACTTTTCAATAGTCATCTTCCGTGTTTAAATCTTGTTAGTTTTGAAGCCAAGTTCTTAATTCTCTTTAATCTATGCTTTACTATAGATCAAAAGCTTCCCGAGCCAAGAGATTGCTTCAAAAGAAGGCTGGGCTTGATTGGAAAAGTGAAAATTCCGATGAAGATTCTCTGGTAAACACTTTTTGTTGTATCACTGCAATGAGAATTCAATTGTATCCAGTAGGAGAAACTATATTACTTGAGCATCTGAATTTCATGTCGTATATATGCAGCAAGCAATGAGAGATCCACCCTTGCCTAATCTTCTGAAAGATGAGGAGCATCACCATCTGATTATCGATGTTAGTAGACTTTCTTACTAAAACTTGACGTTTTTCAATAGAATTATTCTACTACTAGTCAATCTATTCTGTTGAAGCCTCATGGCAACTACTTTCCCTTTTGGTTTTCTGTAATTTTCCTCTTTAATATGATAATGTTCCCATGTGGTTTTTTCGGTTCTCCTTTTGGGAGTGCAATGCAATTCCTTATTCAACGCTTCTACTATCTTCTGTGTCGTTACTGATTTTATAATCATCACTAATTCTTTGTCAAGCTTAACACCTCATTTGTTTGATGTTTCATAGTTATGTAAGTTGTTGGCGTCCTTGAAAAGATATTGGGAAGCAATAGAGGTTATCAATCTTACACTGAAACTTGCTTCGAAGACACTGTCTGTTGAGAAGAGGGAGGAGCTTCAATCTCTTGGAGCTCGTAAGTGTTTTGTAATGGGTTGAAGTGCTAAATATTCCTATTCTTGTTGTCACCATCATCCAATGCAACCTTTGTTCAGTAAAATTGCTGTCCTGAATTTCCTAAAGTGTGCATTCAAAATATCTTCAGATTATGTATTCTTGCTTGCAGTAGAAATCATTACTAATTTCTGTGACGCTAAAGCACTCTATTGTTTTTCAATATTCTACAGAAATAGCTTACAATATTAATGATCCTTCACATGGATGGGATTATGCACAGCACATAGTTAATCAAAATCCCTACAGCTTTGCTGCCTGGAATTGCTACTACAAAGTAGTTTCAAGGTATTTAGTACCTTGCTATGCTTTTTGGTAATATAACACCTTAGTATCAATCAGAAAACTACATCATTTCGTTACATCGATTTGCTTTCTTCTGAAATATATCTGTATTTGAGTTGCATAAGATTGTTCTGAATTGGTGCTACCTTTTGTAGTTCTTTGGTAAAATCTCTTGCACTTTTGGAGAAGGTTGGTTTAGGCTAAATATTTGGAATCTCAGGGACAGTACTCTCAAGTTGAAAATCTTAGGGACAATACTCTCAAGTTGAATCTTGTATTCTTTTTCTAACTCATTTGAGTTCATATATTGAAGTTTAATCTCTGTCTAACATTGCCTCTTCTGTTTATTCGCGAGGACATGCTGAAATACATGAAAAGAATAAATAAATGGGATGTGTTTGGGATAGACAGATCGCAGATGAGAGCTTCATTGAGATTAGAGAGACAGACATTTAGCTTAAGCTTGCACAGAAAGGGACACATGACATGATGCTGAGACGAGGAAAATTTCAGGACACTTTGCCAAGCACACATTAGCCACATTATGGAAGTATTATATTGGGTTTAGTAAGTAACTGTCACAGGAACCTGTTGGATTCCTATGAATCCTACCCACATACTCTATGATGCAAACCAATCAAAACATACTTATTCAAATATCAAAAACTCCCTAATGGGCACTCTAGACTCCTATTTATAGACCCTCTACTACAAAGGACTCAAAATGACATACATACCCTTAAACCTACAGCATCACTCCACAAAAGGCATAATGGTGCAGCCTTTGAACCCTGCAAACACTCTTTCTATGACCTTCCCCAAAAGAAGCCAGCAACAAATAGCTATCATAGTAGTGACGGTTGAAGTTGAGTATCAATACTAGGTTGGCAAAACTATACATTAGCCATGTAAGTCGGCATATAGGAAATACCTTGTTTCTTATATAACAGAATTCATTTCGTTTTTTTTCCCCTATATATTTCACTTACATATCATCTTTAGATAATTACTTGCATCTGAGGTCTGGGAATACATATTGGCTGAGAATTGTAGGGTGATGCAAGAAACTGGACAGCTTGACAGAAGGGGGGAGGGAGGGGAATCAGGTTTCCCCTTTGGATTTAGGACCCTGAAATCGTGAACAGGGGTGACGCCTTACATATTTGAAGGAAAAAACCATTAGAAGCCCACATACTTAATCTGCAGGAATGAACTATGTGTGATTCTACGGTCTTCGCATCTAGAGGGTTTTGGGGAAATCAGTGTCTAGAACTGGCTAGGAATAGATACCCCATAACCTTTACTCTCCCAGCCATTCTTCCTAGTCTTAGTCCTCTCAGCATTTTCAAGTTTCTTTGTATACATCCAAGGCCAAGGCACTGAGTGCTTTGGTTCAAATAAACATTTCGTGAAGCCGTGAGGGTATCATTATGGTAATAATGTAAGCTGAAAGAATACTATGTTTCCAGCCTGCTGGCTAACTCAAGGCTCTGCCAAATGTCAGGTTATAGATATGTATCATTGACATATCATGAGCATAATATCATGCATGGGATTTTTTCTGCAAATGTCCACTGACTCCACTGTATTTTAACTGGTGTAGTTTTTGGTTTGCTTTATTTGTAGATTGGGGAATCGGTATTCAAAACATAACAAGCTCCTGCGTGGCATGCGAGTCAAACACATAGATAGCATTCCTCCCATTATCATATCTGGACATCAGCTTAACATGATCAGCCAGCATCAAGCTGCTGCAAGAGAATACCTAGAAGCATTTAAACTGATGCCAGACAGTCCCCTGGTCAATCTGTGTGTTGGTATGATTTTTTTCCCCTTTCATTTTGTCTATTTGAAGTTGCTAAGACATTTTTTTTTTATTGTAATCATTTTTCTTTTTCATTTTAGGAACTGCCTTGATCAACCTAGCACTTGGGCTCAGACTTCAGAACAAGCATCGGTGCCTGCTGCAAGGTTTAGCTTTCCTCTACAACAATTTGCGACTTTGTGAAAGCAGCCAGGTTTTACTATTTTTTTTTTTTGGTTTCATTTGAGGCTCTTATTTGGATGATGGCTTTTCAATGATTTGGACTGTTAAATGCATGAATTCATACTTGAATAATCCTTGGTGGTTGAACAGTATCCCTTTTTCATAATTCTCGTATCTAAAAACGGCACACCTGAGTTTATTTTTCAGTGATGGCGTACGGGAGATATAGAGTGGGTATAAACCCGATGATACGCTCCAGTAAACACCTATAAACCTTGACTCCACTTGTGAGGAAAAGCTCCCCAGTACCAATCATCAAACAGTAAAAGGATATATTTCAATAGTCAGACGATGGTCAATGACGGATGCAAATATCGTGAATGATATCACAAGACTGATTTCATTAAATCACTTATTCCCGTAGTGAATAGACAATCATTCCAAACATGGTATGCAGTGGATAATAAACTCATTGTGATGATAACTCTTGCAGGAAGCACTATATAACATAGCTCGGGCATATCATCATCTTGGTCTTGTTACACTCGCTGCTGCTTATTATGAAAAGGTTCTTGCAATCCATGAGAAGGATTATCCAATCCCAAAGCTTCCCAATGAGAACCCTGATGGTATGGATAATCAGAAGAAGAATTACTGTGACCTTGTAAGAGAAGCAGCTTACAATCTCCACTTGATCTACAAATCGAGTGGAGCACTTGATCTTGCTGGGCAGGTATTGAAAGACCATTGCACGTTGTAAGTTCAATATTCGGGTCGCAGGAATGATGGTATTTTCTATTTGCAAATTGAATTATAAAAGGTGCATCCTTTTGTTGATGCGAGTTTGGAGTTTGCTTTAGTTGGTGATGATAAAAGGTTACATTTTTGAAATTTTGTACCAGGGTGAATTTGTATTTCCATTTATTCTTCCGAAACTGACCCAATTATGAAATTAGTAAAGAAACACCGTTGAAGGTCCGGGAGCAACGCAACTTAACACCCAAAATAAAGTGTTAGTGAAGCCTAGCTTTTAATTACGATCATTCTATAATTATAAATACTTATGCAAACATTTATACAAACACACTCACATTTACATTGGGATCCATGCATACTACACCTCCACTGTACGTGGGATCCACCAAAAATTGTGAGTGTATGTGTAAAGTTTGTGTGTGTGTGTGTGTGTGTGTTTGTGACTCTAGAATTATTGGTATAATTATTAGAGCATCTACAATGGGTGTGCTAACTAGTGTGTTAATCGTGTGTGCTAAGACTTAGCAAACAAAAATGTATTTTTTGTGCCATAATGCATGTGTGTTAGAGTGTTCTAGAGTGTGCTAAATCTAGTAGTGTGTTAGCATGGTTATCAAGTTTGACAACCAAGCTAACAAACAATAAGTGGGTCCTATCTCCATAAATTCAACCTTGAACCATAAAACATAAATGCTCACAATACTTTCTTTTTTGAAAACTTACTGTTACTTGAACACCAAAGGGCAAAAACCCACCAAAGGGCAAAGTAACCGTTACTTTCTTTTTCTATAGCCGTTGCCTTTCATTCAATACAGATATAGCCATTGTAAAAGTTATAGAATTAAAGAGTTAACACATTCCTAACTAACCCATTGAGGTACTCATATATATCCTAACACACTCATAAGTTAACACACACTTGTGGGACCCATTTTTTATCCTAACACATACCTTAACAAACATTTTGATACACAAATATAACACACCCATTGCGGATGCTCTTACTCTCTGGTTCCACGCCCTCTGTTCATATGTTATGGGAAAGAGCAATGGAATATACACACCAAAAATACGTAGATTCGATCATTCCCTCTCATGTATATACATACACACTAAAAATACACAGATCTGACTAATTTCACTCCCATACATGTGGATCTTACAAATGGGATCCATATGATGGGGTCCACATGTATGTGAGAGTGAGTGGTCGGATCTATGTATTTTGGGTGTGTATGTATCATATTCGTAAGGGAAAATCTAAGGTCAGCCCAATGGGACGGTAGTGGAGTGCACAAGCATCGCTTCGGGTCAAATTTTTTTTTTTTGAACGGCAAAATTCAATTTTATTAAAAAACGGGGGAAAGGGGAAGGGAATCCAACAGAGAGTTGGACAATACACCTCAAGGGCAAAAGTCTGGAACACCCAAAGGTTTAAAAGGGTTCAAACAAATAAGCAAAAAATCCCGACCCTAAACAAAGAAAGCCCCGAAAGAAATGATGGATGACACCATGTGGAAGTTGGCTTGTTTGAGAGATCTGAAGGTCCACGATCCTCAAGTCCCAATGGCTTTCACATGGAAGCAACTCTACGCTTTAGTATTCAGTAAACTAGTGGATGCCCATGCCTGATGGCACTGCTCGAACAATTAGCACACGGAAACAAATACTGAACTCGCGTGCAATATACGGCTCAAACAATCACAACACGCAAATTAATACTGAAGCGGAAAACCATGCGGAAACGACAACCATGTTCTCCTCCACGTCTCCTCGCTCCAATTTTTCGTCCTTGCTGCCCCTTTAGGTCCTCTGTAATCAAAGGTACATTAAGAAAACTTAACCAATACAAGTCTTGGGGACATAACCCCTATAGAGTCTTCATACCGTAAATTAAAAATACTACTAGGAATGTAAAGATACACATGAAAATCTCTTACCAAGATCGGTTCATCCTTGGAGATCGAGAGCATCCGCGCACTTGTTCGCCTCTCGGTGAACATGCTTGATAGTTAAGATGTTACTGAGTGGGTGATAATCCAGATTATCAGGTCCCCCTCTCTCTCAGTGTTTTCAAATCAGGATACGTATCGTGTATCGTTTTTTTGAATTGTATGGATCGTATCAGGATATGTATCACGTATCTTAAGATACGTTTGGTGGAAGAGTAGGAGTTTTTGCTGTGTTTGGATGGATTTTTGAGAATTTTTTAGTTTGGTTTTTGGGGTAATGGGTGAAGAGAGAAATTAAGGTAATAATTGGAAATAGAGGTAATGAGTGGAGAGAAATGAGAATAATGATTGGAGATACGGTAATAAGTGGGGAGAGAAATGAGAGTAATGATTGGAAGTAGGGATAATGAATGTTTTTTGAGTTGAAAATTTTTAATACTAAAGATAAGAGTAGGGAATGAGAGTATTTGTATTACACTTGAATTCAAACTTTTTTTTGACTTAGTACAAAATGGCTAGAACTCATCCCTATTTATACTACCCCATGGAAGACTCTAGTACAAAAATATTTTCATACAAGATAAATTTTGAGGTAATTCTAGAACTACACATGTGACTAATTTTCACAAAAAAACTCTACATATTTCACAAAGATATTCTAAAGTTTATAGAGTTAGATATTTTAGAGTTTCTAAAAATAAGATATTTATATAATCTTCAATAATATCTTCCATCACTGGATTTTGTCAAATTGAACTTGTTTGGACTTAACTTTCTTGTGCCAAAATATTAAATTTAGTTTATACTTCAACAATGTTAATAATAATTAATATACAATTAAAAAGTAGATACATCTAATAACACCAAAAAACAATGCTTACATTTTAAAAAAAAGTTTTTAAAATGCAAAATTTCAAGTCTCTAGGACCTATTAAATTAAGGCTTTCTGTTCTCTTTGCTATGGAAAGAAAGTCAAGCAAAACAAAATCGAAATATGGTTCTTTCTTCTATACAAGCCCTACATTAAGGTTAAATTTTTATTTAACGGTTTGAAAGATGCCATAAGTAGATCAAACGGCTTAGATTAATGCATTTTAGGTTCTGCTTCTTGAAATAAGGTCCGACTTTTTTTCAATAAGTAATCGCAAAATATGTACAGAATTAGGATATGCGTATAAATCGTAGAATACGCGGTCGTATCGTAGGATTTTTTATACAAAAAAGAGATACAAGGTGTGATATGTATCATGTATCGTAGGTTTTTAACAACTATGCTCTCTCTCTCTCTCAAAATTTTCTGAGTTGAATTACGAAATGCATCTAAAATTGAATTGAATTTCGTTAGCTTCACTTTGTCTGCATTCCAAATTTGATCTGGAAATCGAGCTGAATTCGATAGGATCAGAATTTCTTCGTACATCAATAAGTAGAGATTTGTTGGATTGAGCTGCTATGTGTGTGTGTTCTACGTTCATATAGGTACTCTACATGCAAGATCAAATTTACTGAGAAAAACGATTTCGATACGAAAAGCACTTGAAATTCTCTTGAATTTCAAATTTGCGAACCTAGCCAAGCCTCCTTAATGAGCCGCCACGAGTAGGTCGGTTCGTTTGCAGCCGACTCAACTGCTCACTGGATCTGAGAATTTAACTTGAATTTAGGTTTAATTTTGAATCCGTGATCGTGTTCTTATTTAAACTCGAATATATTCGTCGATCTTCACATCGTGATCTTGTTCTGGATCGTTCTCGGAGAAAGTACTGTGCTGATTATTGATGTATTGTTGTTTAGACTCTGTTTGTTGAAGGTTTTTCATTTACTCCTGTTCCGCAAGGAGAATTAGAAAAAAACTAAAAGCTTCTATTTATTTTTCCTTTTGCAACTGCTTAGAAAATAAGTGATTGTAACTAAACATGTGGGAACCAACCTGGGGGAGTCCTACCTATCAAAGGAATCAAAGGATTACGTGAACTAAACCAACCTGTGCGTGTGTGAGCTACGGGTGCGAGAATGAAAGCGCCTTCTGAGCTGCCGCTAACGAGCTAGGCCAAACAGTCTTAGTAGGGGGAGTCCTACCTTCCAAAGGATTACATGATCTAGGGCTTGGTACTTCTTGAATTTCATTGATCATAAGACACATCTCATACTTTTCATCTTCTTTCGTTTTTCAGACTTTGAACTTCTATTTGAAATTTTATAACTCAACTTCGAAGGTAGTCTACATTGGTGACTTTTTCTGTTTCATTGTATTTCCATTTGCTGCACGTGCTGATCGGTGTTGTTCCTATTCTGTTTACAAAGGACGGACAGAATCCCATGGATTGAAATTGCCAAGTACTTGGACGGTGAATCTCTGGCGAATCTCGCAAGGATGTGCAAGTGGTTCAGACAAGAAATGATGGATGACACCATGTGGAAGTTTGCTTGTTTGCGAGATCTGAAGGTCCACGATCCTCAAGTCCCAATGGCTTTCACATGGAAGCAACTCTACGCTTTAGTATTCAGTAAACTAGTGGATGCCCGTGCCTGAAGGCACTGCTCGAACAATTAGCACACGGAAACAAATACTGAACTCGCGTGCAATATACGGCTCAAACAATCACAACACGCAAATTAATACTGAACTTGCATGCAATATACCAACCCGTGTCCAACAAATTCAACTATGCTATAAACAATAACGCAACATATCGATCCATTAATAAACATCATAATCTTAATGAAAAGGAAATGAGTAGCAAATATACAAAAAATAATGGAAGAACTCACCTCGGTGGTTTCGGTGAAGTAGATTTTGGTGGTATTGAACTTCCCAAGAGAGAGAGAGAAGAGGGGAGAGGTAGAGAAAGTAAAGAAGAAGAATGTGAAAATCATATGAACAATGTATAGAAAATTCTATGATTTCCATGATGTACATTTGATAGCCTAGAAATAGGAAAGGAGGATGCTACGGATACCGACCCAAGCACACAAATCATACGTACCGACCATACACGGGGCCCATGGGTACTTCTTCCTGAGCTCCTACGACCTGACTAGGCAGGTTGAACCCCAAGTCCAACCCCTACCCAAAATCAGGCTTCACAGGCCCAAATGGAACATATACTCTATCACAAGATTAATGTGGCCCATCAATTTTTAACCGGAGAAACTCATAAATATCGGCCCAACTTAATTAATACTATTTCATTAAATGACCCTCCAGCACTAGTCTAAGGCTTGGTGCAAAGAATGAGTGTAAAGAGGTTGGTTCCTATTCTCCCTCTTAAGGGAGAGTCCTGAGTTCGAGTCCTCATGGAAGAGGTGTTCGACTCCCGTTGTAACTACTAACAACTAACTCTAAAATGTGGCCAAAAAAAAACCATCTGTCACTCTCTAATCTGCAACTTCGTCAATCAATTTTTTTTTTTTAAATGTAACCAATTGATCTAGAACAAAATTTAATGATTAAATACGAGCTTGAACACAAGTTGTTTGGCAGAGAATGTTTGTTTTTTTTTTTATGGTATACATTAGCGGGATTAGGAGAGTTAGTAAATTAGTAAGTTAGTCCACAGGGGGTTCAAAGACTGTCCATAGACTTGCTCTTGTTAATCTTTGTAACATCTTCGAAGATTAATAAATAAAAATTCGCCGTTAAAAAAAAAAGAGATAAAATTAAATTTACAAGAACGCAGCCTTAACTAAGTGAAGATTCATAGGGAAAATAAGCGTCAGCTGAAAGATGCTTAGGACCCGTTTGGTAATATTTGTATTTTGAACATTGAAACATTTACTCCTTAATAAAATAGTAAATTTTAGCCAAGGAAAGTTGGAAACATTGATAACTTGGAAAGGAAGGTGCAGCATGATGTTATTCGGTGCTTTAAGGATTCCTCTCCATTACAAAATCCTTCCTTTTTCCCTTCCCAAATCCAACTTGGAATCAAACTCGAGGGGTTTAAAGTTTAACCCCTTTTGCTCAATCAAATCCACAAAAACCATCCACAAAAACCAATGCTGTGTTCTCTTTGTAATTCAAAAAGAATTTTTCAAAAAATTTCCCCTAGATTCTCCCTATTTCTAACATTTCTTTTTCTATCTCTCTCCACTTATTACCCCTACTATTCTTCAAAAAAAATATCAAAATCCAATCCAAACACAGCACAAGTCTTTGGTTTTTCTACCTTTATTTTCTTTCCCCTTTTCTTTTTCTCTGGGCTAAGGTATAGGCATAACAAACATATGGCAAATTGGGCAGAGCTCAACCAGGATCTTCTCATTCTAATTGCTAAAAGAGTGGGTTTTTTAAAAGATTTTTCAAATTTCGGTAGAGTTTGCAGATCATGGCGATCCGTAGCAGTGAAGAAGAATTTCAAAGGGTCTCAACAGGTTCCATGGCTTATGCTTACTGAAGAAACCAACGATGAAAAAACCGATAACAAAGTTGCTGATTATCGTTGTTTCATTAGCGCCGCAGACGGAAACTTAATCGGCAGATTGATGCTACCAGAAGCAAAGGGAATTGTTTACCAATTTTTCCTTCGATCAAAATCGACCGAGATTTCGGGAAACAATGCCAACATCAAAAATAAGGGCGAATGTGGCTTGTCTCCACAAATGGATTTGAGGTTCAACGCCGTATTTCAGGACTTCACCGGAAGATAAATGGCAAATGAATCAAATGCTATTTTAGTGATGAATCGACTCGTAAAAGAAGATTGTCACCCGCCAATCTTCAAGAACGGAATCGACCTATCGATTGGGCGGAGTGGATTGATGCTTTAGTGAAGTGGGGTGGAGCTAAAAAAAACAAAAAAACAAATGGACGACGTTATTTTTCCAAGGTAGAATTACAATCAAGAAGAATGGATCCTCATTGAAAGTAAGAAAATTAAGTTAGAACAAAGTAAAGACTTTGATTTGTTGGAGAGTTTACAATGAGGCCTAAAAAGGCTATTTACAGGAAAACAAAGATGTGCAGGAAATAACTTCCTAACTTCTTCAATACTCTTCATTCTCCTTTGCTTCCATTTGTTCAAATAACTTTTCTTCAACTTCAAAGTGTGTAGGAGCATGAGAAGTGTCCTGTACATTATTAAAATACAAACAAATAAAAGAAATAAAAACTAGTTATATTATTAATATGAAATAATAAAATAGGAAGCATTATCATAATTGTCACCTTTCGGTCGATCATCGACAAGTGGTGAAATATGGTGTAAATAGGAATGCAGTGTTTTGAATCGCTAGGCTGGTTCGTAACCTTATCCGAAACTGGGGATATGAATCTACTCCATCCATTTTCCCGTGTTCAAATTCCTCTTCCACATATCTCTGCTCTCGAAAATAGTGATGAAGTCAACGCAGATAGGTCATTCAAAAAAAAGAAAAAAGTAACTTTTCTAGAATTTATAAGGTTGTCTTGTCTTCACGTCCTTCTCCTTTGCCGGAAGACAACTATGCACTCATGGTTATTTACAACAAAAGTACGGGCACCCTGGGTTTATGGAAACCAGGGAAGAAGGTCTGGACCACCATCACAACCCGTGGATACATCGTTATGGATATCACCTATTACAAGGGTCAATTTTACGCGGTTACTGATAGTGGGGGAAATATTTTAATTTTCGACGTTTGGGGAAGTGATCATCCAACCATTGTTGGAGAAAAAAGAATACCGAATCTAAACGGCTTGGGCAAGAGCCTATACATAGTGGAATCAGAAGGGAAGCTATTCATAATTGTTCGATATGTCACCGTGATTATTTCTGATTACCGTACTGGTGAGGGGGTGGGCAGGGGCAAGGACAATGGCGTAAATATCAACGACGACGAGCCTAGGATTGGAGGGACTGAGAAATTTAGAGTATATAAGGTGGATTTAAGCAACTCGGCATTGGCGGAGGTACAGAGCTTAGGCGACAATATCCTGTTCGTGGGGTACAATGGCTCCATCTCCGTTCAAGCCTCCAATTCTTCGAAGGGAATTAGGCCCAATTGTATCTATTACGCGGACTTTTGTTGGATAGGTGGGACAGTATTCGGATTATTTTCCAAGGGAGGAAGACGGGTGGTAGACGCGGGAATCTTCAACAAGTATGATCGAAGTGTGGCTCCTTGGTATGATCGAAGCGTGGCTCCTTGGTATGAAGGCGGGTCTTTTAGTTGCATCTATCCACCTCTATGGGTCAGACTCTAGTATTAATTCTGACGTGCGGCATTGCTACAATCGTAACGTATGATTGTCCTATTTTTCTTGCTTTTTCTAGTTTTATAATACACTTAAATTTTGAAAATACACAACCAGACGAATTTATTCCATCACTAAGTTATCGATGCTCGATCTACTTGCAGACTTTTTCAGAGTTGTTTTGTGTTTGTGAGGCTTTACGAAGTGACTTTTTTTTTCCCCTCATTACAAGCATCAGAAGAATACAAACATCTAAATACTAACATTAAACTAGGCATAAGCTAATAATCACACTAAGCCCACCTAATAGCCCCCATTAACAAGACAAATAAGTAAACAAAATAATGGGAGAATGAAACCCAATTAACCAACATTGACATCTGTCTTCTTGATTAAAATCCCCAATTCTTTATGACTAAGAAAACTTGAATTCACTACTGTTTCCATTTTCATGTGTGAAATAGATGATCCCAATTCCTTATGACGGTGCCATTCCAGTTCTCCCTATTAAAAAATAAGTGCTTAATTGTAATTTTCAAGCTTAAAAATAATAGGCTTACTGAAATAAAAAATATGCAATATGAACCCTTTAAAAAAAATTTAAAATTGTTTTTGTAAGCCCATTATTTTTAAACTTGAAAATAAGTTATTATTTAAGTACTTATTTGAGAAATTGGATCGGAAATCATTCCATGCGTGAAATGATTTGGCCTTTTAAAAGAGTGGAGGAGAGATTCCATGCATGATAGCTCTGATTTATGTAGAGATACGTGGTCCCCACTCCGTCGTGAATTGTAACTCTGGTGCTTTAAGGATTCCTTCCCATTTATAACCCAATCCTTCCTTCTTCGTTTGCAAATCCAAGTTGGAATCAAAACTCGAGAGGCTTAATAAAATCCACAAAACCAAAGTATTCGCTTTTTCTGCAAAAAAAAAAAATTCTCTCACTCTTTCTGCGATTCTCAGAAATTTGGGTTCAGGTCTAGGAATAACAAACATATGGCAAATTGGGCAGAGCTCCCCCGAGATCTTCTCATTCTACTTGCTAAAAGAGTGGATTTTCTCGAAGATTTTTTCACATTCGGTAGAGTTTGCAGATCATAATGATCCGTAGCAGTGGAGGAGAATTTCAAAGGGTCTCAACACCTTCCATGGCTTATGATCGCCCAAGAAAAAGAAGAAGAAACCAACGATGTTTTGATCGTTAGCGCCGCAAAGGGGAACTTAATTGGAAAATTGATGCTACCAGAAGCAAAGGGAAAGCAGTGTTTCGAGTCACTAGGCTGGTTAATAACCGTATCTGAAACCAGGAATATGAATCTACTCCATCCATTATCCCGGGTTCAAATTCCTCTTCCCCATATCTCTTTCCCCAAGACTAGTATCTCTCTTCGAATACTAAAGCCTGCCTTGACTTCATGTCCTTCAAGACAACTATGCACTCATGGTTATTTACAAAGGTTATAAATCCCTGTGTTTATGGAAACCTGGGGAGAAGGCCTGGACCACCATCAAAACCAGAGGATACTTCTTTACGGATATCACCTATTACAAGGGCCAATTTTACTCGATCGGTCTAGGGGGAACGATATTTGTTTGCGACGTTTGGGGACGTGATCCAACCGTAGCAACGATAGTTGGACGTACTTTACCGGATATAACTTGCCCGAGCGAGCACCCATACATAGTTGAATCAGAAGGGGAGCTATTGCTAGTCGTTCTTGATTACAGGACTAATGAATTTAGAGTATTTAAGGTGGATTTAAAAGATTTAGCATGTGTGGAGTTACACAGCTTAGGCAACAATGCCCTGTTCGTGGGGCACAATTCTTCCATCTCTATACGAGCCTCCAATTTCCAAGGAATTAGGCCAAACTGTATCTACTACACGGGCGATTTTTGGTATACATGTGGATCCCAATTTTTCAAGCGAGAAGGAGGCATCTACAACATGGAAGATCGAAGCTTGGCTCCTTGCCATAAAGGTGGATCTTTTAGTCACATCTGTCCACTCCCACAGGTGAGATCAAATTTCTGATGTGCTGCATTAATTGTTATAGTTATGGTGTCCTTTTTTTTCTTTTCTTTTTTTCTTGCTTTTTTACTTGTGTTGGGCTTCGCCATTTTAAGTCATCTTGTAGAGCTATTTTTGGGTTTCCAATTGTTAGGTAATTTCACTGGTTTTAAGTTTTTTCTGTGACTTCAGAGTTTCTATATACTTTCAATCTTAAGTTACTGTGTAACCAAGTTTTATTTATTTCTTGATATTCAGAACTTCACTTTTCTGATTCAGGTGAAGATTCATCATTTGTGACCCTGGTTTTTAGTTGAGACCCCTGCTCGACAGTTGGATTGATCTTCAAGAAATTAGTCGAAATGTGCGTAAACTGACCAAGAAACTCTTTAAGTAATAAAAAAATGAATTTGTGACCCCGTCCCATGGAGAGTTCGGGCTTCTCATTCTGACTATTAATTAGACCCTTTGCAAGTGTAAAATTGTTTGCAACGCCAAGGGATTTGGCCAAGTGGTCTGAGAAATTTACAAGAAATCACTTTCTTTGTGAGATGACCTCAAGTATAGAGCCCTGGTCAATTGTATGGGGAACAAATCCACCGACCAACCGGACTCACCCTTGGGACATAGAGGAATATTAGGTGTGAAAAATGTTGAGTCAACGACTCAACATGACTTCTCGTGATCGCATGACCCTGTAAAAATGCTCGAGAAGGGTGGTGGGTCACTAGTGGTGGTGCCCAAAACCACTGAATGATTACTCCAACATTGTGGGGTCATGTAACCCCATGAAATCCAAAATAATATAGGAGTAACTACAAATATGTAAATGCGGATAAAAAAAAAAACTACAAATATGTAATACTCTCTCTATCCATTTTTAAATGTTTAGTCTTGTAATTCTAACTTATTAAGAATAAACCACCATTTCACACACCTATCACATCAACTTTTATCTCTACTTTTCAAAACTATCCTCCACTTTCTCCATTAACTCTTTATCCATTAACTTTTCAAAAGGACAATAATAATTGTACAATCTTCTAACCATTAACTTTTCAAAATGAACATTAATTAAAAAGGCTAGTGATTTTGCCACAACCTTTTTTGTTATTGCCACACCCCTGCAAGTGTATTTTTTCACCAAAAAATACACTTGCAGGGGTGTGGCAATAACAAAAAAAAGGCGTGGCAATATCATTTCCCATTAAAAAACAACTCAAAATGAAATACTCCAGTATTAGACTATTAATTGGAGACGGAAGAGTAGTATTTTTCAGATTGCTCTCATCATGATGAATCGGAAAGTAATATGGTACTCCCTCGTCCCTTTATTACAGTCCAATATTCCATTTTGGGCTGTCCCTTAATAAGTGTCCATTTTGTAAAGTTAGTGGGTAAAAGTTAGTGAATTGTCTATTTTGTCCCTAAAAGTAGATTCCATTTTGAAAAGTTAGTGAGTAAAAGTGTAATGATGATGGGTAAGTAGGAAAAGTGGAGGAAAAAGTTGATGTGAAAGGTATAATGATGATGTCTTTTTAATAAGTTGAAGTTACGAAGCAAGACATTTAAAAAGGGACGGAGGGAGTATTACAAAAATGAAAAAAAAAATTCAAGAAAGAGAAAAATACAATCGAAATTCATAATATTGTTGAATATGCAGTGGGTGGTGGCTTGTTTGAAGTGACTAGGGTAAAATCTTTTTAAATCCCATATTCTAGTTAGTATCAAGATAAATTTAATTTGGAATAAGTGGGGATATATCTAACAAGGTGTGAATTTCAGTGAAAATGAGGGGGTGTCACTAAAGTTTATCGATGATTTCCTTCAACATATCCTGCGCTTGCGCTCTCAATCACTGCATTTAACTCGCGCTCTCGCAAATTTTACTAGTAGTTTAGAATGTGTTTCAGAGACGCTTTCACGCTAGCGCTCCTACTCACGTACACGCCCGAGAATTACGTGACTTCTGGGGTTTTTTTTATCAGAGAATTACATGTGACTTTTAGGTTATGACCTTCAATAAGATGGTCTGGGCTTTAAACACAAACATCATAGCATGGGAAAAAATCCATGAAAGGATCAAGAATTGAGGGCGTCAATAACGTAATTCTGGTTGAACAAATAAAAAGAATCTAAAATTTTGCCCAGACGGGGATAATAATCCCTACACAATCGCACGCCCATTCTTTCCAGATATTTTTCTAATCTTACTACCTGTAATCGTATGGTTTAAATTGCTTCACTTGCAACATGCAATGGTTTGATATTTTTAGTCACTTGCTATATATGGCCAACCAAAAACGAACATTTCGAAAACGAGTTACACGAAAAGCTTCGTGCCAAGGATAGACATTGCAGATTATTCCTCTAAAATCGACATCGCAGATTATTCCTCTAAAATCGGAGTCGGTGGGTGTCGACTGAAAATAATTCAGGACAACAACAATCGAAGTTACAACCTAAAGATTGAGATGAGTTTTTACACCCATGAGGCCTTGCCGATGAACGAGACACTAAAATTACCTCTCAATATAGCAGCTCCTCAAAAACAGGATCAACGGATTGTCCCCACTTCCCGTGATACATCTCCAAAAGCTTCTCGGCTGGTGTTACTCCTGCCAAAACAACAAAAATCAAATCAGCTGAGTACTGCATATATTAGGATAATGGTCCAAAAACCGAAGCACATCATCTCGGATCCCCCGTTTTAGACAATAGAATCACGGCAAAAACATGTACTCCTGCGACGAAACAAATATTCTTGAAATCTGTTTTGGAGCAACGGCATTATACCTAAGGAAATGGTTCTTTCGCTTTGATAGGTAAGCAATATATTGAGGGTCCGTTCCAGATTCTCAAATAAGTACTTAAAAAATAAGGACCTATTTTCAAGTTTAAAATTAATGGGCTTACGAAAATAATTTTTCAATTTTTTCTGCAAGGTTTGATAGATATCATCGAGATCTATCACACCACCTGAAACAATCATGACAGATGGCAAGGGGGTGCAACTTATACCTGTGGGGATGGTTCTTTACTTATGATGTTACAAATTTTGTAACTAATAAATGGCTTTCTATACGGTTGATGAGGATAATATCACTCAGATCGAAAACTCGTTCCACCTCATACGTACACACATCCCTGCAATCATCAATCCACCAAAGTGACTGCCACCCCCCACTGCTGAATCCAACGCCACTGCCATCCCCCTTTCTCTTTCTCATGTCTTTCACCCGCTTCCTCTCTCTGTGTCTCATGTGCCATCCCCTTTCTCTTTCTCATGTCTCTCACCCGCTTCCTCTCTCTGTGTCTCATGTATATACGATTATCCGTATACCTATCTATCCCTCCATCCATCTATCTAATTCACTTAAACACCCACCGCTATCGTATCCCATGCTGCATCCACCCTTTTTTTTCTCGTCTTCGATATGTTCCCTATCTTACAAATGTGCAAGAAGCACACATATGCATCAAAATATTAGGAAACAAATATACAAAAACAAATATTTATATTCAAAGGCACCTCGAGAATGGTTGTGTGATCACAACAGACAATGAATACTTGAGAACAAAAGGTAGAGAGGACAGTAAGTGATGACACCCCCCGCAAGCAAGCGCACAACTAACCAGTTTCTCCGGTGTGAAAAGAAATAGAATACAAAGCATATGATTCCAGCCACCTCTCAGATCTCAAATAAGTGGTTGGCATCTTCCCCCAACTACCAACCCACTCCCACGTTCCCAACACCACGAAAACTGTTATTTTAGTACTTCATAGTTAATAGACCTGGTTGAGTTTACCTGTTCTAACCACCTCAGCCACTTCATTTAAAAATCCCGATTCCCTGAAGCCTCTCCTTTCCAAGCCATCCTGCAAAAGAATACATAAACCGTGTATTGTAATACGGTGATCGGCATCTTTGACAAAAATAGCACAAGTATCCCAAGTCACCTTTGCCAACTTTACAACTTCTTCTGCTACATGCCTCAGCAATCCATCTCTAAATGGCGTCTTTAGGCCACTCTTTGGTACCTATGAATTACCATTTGGGATCACATTTGTGTTCTTTGTTAATGAATAGATATTTTTAGTAATTAACCACACTAATACAGAAATCAAAACAAATGTAAGCTTCATAATGTACACATATATCAGATGGAGTTGAATCCCATCTCAGATATATAACTCTATCCTATCCACTTCATTGTCAAAATTACATAAACAGCAAGGACCAGACTCCAAACCATCGCATCATTCGTTTCTAGCTCATCATTCAACCCCTCAATTGACTTTATTTTATAGTCGGAAATGGATAAACAATTGAGATGTAGATCATGGCAGCAGCACCATCCTTTTGTATGTAAATAGGCTTATGTACCTTATCTCTCAACATTTGTCGTTCCTCTGGGGTCCAATCAGCTATAATGTCTAGCACACTCTGTAGAGAAACCTCATCGTACAATATACCCACCTGAAATATAAATATCCACATCATATGTAACTACATCTAACCAGAGAAATCATCATTTCAGCAATGCAAACTAAAAAAGACAGGTGTCAGAGTTCTGATTAGAAACACAAGTATCAGATAGAGTGACAATTAATCAGCAAACAAATGGAATGAGATGACAATGAATGGATTTTTAGAAACGTATGGTAGTATAGTAGTCAATTAATGCTTTCATTTCTATCTAATCTTATGTAAACCTACAAAAAAAAAATTAAGGTATACAAATTCGTAATATTGACTGAATGGCTAAATTAGCATTGACCAAGTAATCAGATCAACATATCGTATCATTCTCTTAACAATCCTGATAGCAGCAAGTTTAATTCAGGGAGAAGTTCTGCACAAAATGTGTTGATTATAAGAGTACAGGTCAAAGAGGCAAAATACCCAAAATGCAGGCAATGCACATAACCTCCTCCAAGGACCTCCATCAGCTCCTCTCATCTCCAAGTATCTCTTTAACCTGACCTGCATGGGATAAGAAGAATATGGCTTTTAGCGAGAAACATAACAAAATACCGGGAACTTTCCTAAAGTTAACTCTTTAGCAACCACAAACCTCGGGAAATATTGTTGTCAAATGATTCTCCCAATCATTGAGGGTCGGCAATTCACCAGGAATAGGAGAAAGTTTTCCTGACATGAAGTCCTGTAACATCATCACAAGCGAAGCATTACAGATATATTAAGCAAAAAGTAAAAGGCCAAAAATTGCCAAGCTGATATATAAAGAAAGCTTAAAATCAGTTCAGAAAATAACAAAGGTAGATGATAACCCGGAAGGACAATCCACTGCAATCAATATACTTCTTGTTCCGATAGACGAAATACATCGGCACATCAAGTGCATAATCTACATACTGTTCAAACCTATGCCCAGAAAGAAAGAAAAAAAGGTAAGGGGTTATCATTGCTATCATTGGTTAGACTATTTAAAAAGACTAAAAGAAATAATATAGATCTTTAGAACTTTTAGTGCAAAACTGGAAGGAACGCGTAATAAAAAGAACTAAACCAAATAGACAGCAGAGTATTCTCATGGCTGATCCAATCTTCATCTTTCCCAATGATAGAGCACAGATAGATACAAAGCCATTTACTTATTCACCGTAACAAATATTCCCTACTTAGGATTATGAAGAGAAAAAAAGAGTTACATTCATCCAACATTTGTGTATAGCGCCTCTTGTGTTTTGGTAATTATTCATCAACCCAGCTTTAGAAAACCGTTCTACATTCTACAAGAGACCCCCAGAAAATATCAACACATACAGTACAATGTTCTTAAGAAAATGTAAACTTACCCAAAGGAGTCGTCAAAAACAAAGGGAAGCATGCCAGCGCGATTGTTATCGGTATCGGTCCAGATTTGACTAGTGAAACATACAGGAAACTATCAAACCCAAAGGAAAATTGCTACAACGTGAAAATTGATGAGTAGAAGGTAAGTTATGGTAACCTTCTCATACTAAGATAACCATTCGGCTTTCCTTCAGTGAACGGCGAATTGGCAAACAGTGCTGTTGCGATCTATTTCATTAACTATGCCAGTTAGATTCTAGGGAACCAAAGAAACTTCAGGAAAAACAAGAAAGAGAAAGGTTTCATACAGGCTGCAAGGCAAGACCAGCACGAAATTTCCTGATCATGTCGACCTCAGAACTGAAGTCCAAATTGACCTATTAAAGCCAGAAAAGATATCCATCATTTCTCATTTAGAACAAGCCTATCATTAGGATAAACAAAAATGGACAGTGCCTTCAAGAGTCTTGATTTTGAGAAAACCACCACACAAAAACCATTACATTTACATATCCCATACCTGAACAGTGCATGTCCGGAACATCATATCAAGTCCAAGAGAACCAACTTTAGGCATGTAATTCCTCATTATTTCATATCTTCCCTGAGCCAAAAAAACTGTCAGTACACAGGTAATATAAGTTTTCTAAGTTTGCATAAATGGCAAAACAAAACCAACATCATAATAGTTTTGTAGGACAAAATGGCATGGGAATTAGCATAAAAATTCAACAGTTAGAAAATAAGATGATCAAATGATGAAGGAATCATGATCCAATGGAATGAGACTGTAGAGATGTAAAGCAATATGTTAAGGAAACAAAGAAGAAAACAGTATGATGTGGTTCTTTCAACAAAAGCCTTAGATACGAGACAGAAAGAAAGATAAAAAAACTTAACGAGGCTACTAAATGGCTCAGAGTTTCTCACTTCATCGAAGGCAAACGTAAAGGTGAGTCTCTACTGGCAATTCACTAAAGTTAACCTCTAGCAAACACCAAGAATTACAGGTTACAATTTATACAATGAGAAAAATATAATTTCTCCTTTACCTATAAAAAAAAAAAAAAAAGAAGCTAATATAATGGCTCTTTCCTAGCCCAATAGCGCTGAGAGAGTACAGAACATAAAATTGGTATAGACAAAAAAGATGCAGGGTTGAGAGATACGTGTAAAACTAACTTCCACAAGTAAACGTCAACTACTTATGTGGTCAGCCAGTCCAATCTGTATCTGTCAGGCGTGTCTTTTATTTTTACTCTCCTTCCTATTTCATGTCCAGCCCAAAAAATTTCGCACTCTACATGCCCTAAGGCCTGAGAAACCTCTATCATTAACTTTCTCGGAACTTGGCATAAAATGGATACAATTAGTCAAGAGTATTCCATTGATCAATAATACGAGAGACACCAAATAAAACCCCGCATACACCACCAATTCTCACATGCTGTCAGTTTGGAAGCTCTCTTGGCCACCAATTAGCCCTCTAAACATTTGTGTTGTTTAAGCTAACTGGGGATGATGAATGAAAAATGTTTGGCTCCCTATTATTTGTGGTCTGTGATGCACCTTTTCTTGGGTCTGATTGCTTGAGAATTTAGTGAGAGTGCCTGGAATTCTCCCTCTCTTTTCTTATTCCTCTAACTACTTTCTTTGCCTATTTTCCTTGGTGCTTCCCTACCAGCCACTGTGTTGGTTGCTAGATTTAACTTGCAACCTCCGATAGCATTCAACATTTAGCATTATATTCCATAACTAACAAGACCCCAAAACTATTGTCTAACCTGTCTCACAGTCATCCCTACCCAAAGTGCAGCCCAACCTCAGTATTTAACATAACAGTGGTGCTGAGAAGTAAAAGATCCTGCAACACACGTAAACTATCCTAACCCAAAATGTGGAAGGACCAAGAGGTGATACCTTGGGCATTATAGGTATGTCTTTTAGGCCCCATTTAGGCTGGAAACCGATTCCCAGGAATCCAATACCCATTTCCTCTGTAACAGCTTTGACCTGCTCATCAATGTAATGGAAAAGGCACTGGTTACCCAATTTAGTACATGTTTCTGTCTTAAACAACAATGCAAGGAAATATTTCCGACAAGAGGGAATAAGAGAGCATTGTCACGCATCTAAGGAGAAGAATCAAATAATATGGCTGTGTCATCAACAAGAATAAAAAATTCAAAGGTCAACCTAAAAATACTAGTATTAGACAATGCAAGGAGAAAAAAGCTAACAAGCACCACAAAAACATAGAACTAAGTCATGACAGCATTCCAGCCTTTTCAACTATTAGCAGGTAGACTGGAGAATTAACACAAGAAACTTGCACAGGAAACTCAATATGTTAGGCTTAAATTTGGGCTCTACATGCTGATAGACATAATTCAATATACTCTTGCATAAATCCAAATCCATTACTAATCACTTGAATAGTAGATGATTCTTTTCAATCAATAAGGGCTGCAGAGCACAACCCGCGACCTGGTAAATACTGGAAACTCAGCTGCAGCACCAGAAACTCATCTCCAACCTCAAATTTTATTCTGCATCCAACAATCCCTCGCTGCTCTTATTTGGATAATACAATAAACCTGTGGTTAAAGCCTCCAGGATAGAATAGTTCATTACCGCTTTGGTGTGACTAAAAAGCGAATCATACAAACTCAAACGAACAATTTGTGAGGATATATATCATTAATTATGTCTGTTCTTAACCTCACATATGATCCTGAAATAGGGTTTGTCCAGTGTTCCTTAATATCATATGTGATCAAAGTACTAAGTTGCTTAGCCGGTAAAGTCCATAGCGAAATAGATGACTTCATAGAAGGTAAAGAAAAAGAACTAAAGCAACTATCATTTCGACAAGAAAGCATATATCTTTGAAGACTTGTCAATAAAACAACTACACATTACCTATATGCTCAAAGTAAAAGTCTTCGACATACCTGATAAAGGTGTGAATTAACCTCAGCACACGTTTGATGTAATGTTTCCAAAGGAGCACCACTGAGCTCGAATTGGCCTCCAGGTTCTAATGATACGCTTTGCTTTCCCTACACAACATTAATGTGAAGAAGCTCTTGAGAATCCGCCAAAAGTAGAAGAGATCAACTTGTCAAGTGCTACTTCAAGAACAGAAATGCATTCAGAATTTCCAAGAAGGCAAAGCATTCATTGGTTTTGAACCAAATATGTCAGGCATCAGCATCCATAACAAAGAAAGGTATTCACCAGAAAAGTTTTCCCATTCTGAAAACCAAAATTGAGTAACATTTTACCTGTTTTAGTCCAATAATGTTGTCACCCTCCAATATTTTCTCCCAATCAAATCTCTCAGCAATACCATTTAGCAAATCTGCTATTTGTTCATACTTCATTGGCCTTAAAGTTTTTATCTCAAATCCAAACTTTTCATGTTCTGTACCTATTCTGCAAGAACAATACGATTAAGTTAACAATTCAGAATAAAATAGACGGGGGAAATGTCAGCTACAAGTACTCAATGTTTTTTCACCACTATTTTGCACCCAACAATGAAATAGGATGTAGAAGCAAGACCCCAAAGAACCATACCCTTGACTTACCAATTGTGACATTGAAATTCTGACTCCTGGAAGCCGAATACCTCCTAAATCTACTTCACCGGTCTTTAAACTGATAACAAACCAAGTGCACAAGACTCCTCTAGTGCTAGAAAGTGGTATTCAATCTGATGACATACTATGATCTGTAGGGGTTTGGAGAGGGCTTGACATGTCCTAGGAAGATGCCCAGCGATTCAATCGCAAGGACTTACCGCCAGTGAAGGGGGAAGAGAGAACTAAGAGCATGTGTGTTTGTGTGAGTGAGCATGTGTGTGTGTGAGAGGGAGAGAGAGATCACGGTCATGGTAATAGATAGAGCCCCTGCTTAGGCTATGCTAATGAGTCATGACCCTCAAGATTCGTCTTGGAGACAGAGGGGTGACAAGGTGGCATGTTGCTAGCAAGCATAAGAGGATGAACGGACTATGATAACCTAACCATGTGATTGTCTCACTAACTAAGAAAGAATCTAGTCGTGTTGTATATGAGATAAGACGCACAAACAAAACAACATTGTATGCTGAGTAAATATGTAACTGAGAGATGCACTTGAATCTAAGTACCAATAAGAGCTAGAAGTTGAACCTCCATTTCTCCTTAGTCTTGCACCCAGAAGCAAGATATGCAACAAGATTCTCTTTTGTCAGTGGCTCTGTATCAATCACAGCATCCTCCGTTGGAGGGCCCGCAGCAACGATGACACGGTGCCCTCGTTTGTACTGTACACTAGAACTGTCTAAATGCAATCTCTGCATTGTCCTTGTCGCCTTTAATGGTAAGGACGGGAAATTAACACGGGTGTCCTTCATTTTGGATGCATCCATTCTGTTTCCTATGTTGGAAACAAAGCTGCAGTCCACCATGCATTTGATGTTCTTGGAGCGAATGCAATATGATGGACCCACCTGGGACTGAAGGGCCATGGTGTGCCCCTGTGAAATCAACATACAAACACGAAATGAATTTGAAACGCGAAATCTTTAGCCCTTCACACTTCACAGTGAAAATCAGTTGTTTACCACTTTACCAGCTAGGAAAAGATTTTGGATTTCCAAGTTTAGTTAAATGTTGAGCAACAAGTATTTCTCTCAAACCAATTGACATGAATCAAATCCACGCTTATTTTACCAATGGAATTCAGCTAGCCATAGCACAACTAGACCTCAGTAATTGCAGTAATATCATCTAGAATCCCATACATCAATCAAATAAAAAAACCAATTGGGAGCTCGCTAGCTCAGTTGGCCAGGACTCTTGTATCTCATTAGGAGGTCAAGAATTATTCTCTTTGTATTTGTTGGGATTATTTCTCCGCCTAGTGGGGCTAGTAGTTGGGTTGGGCTTATAGTGATTGTGGATTTATTTGAGATTATTTTCTCCCCTATAGGGCCTAGTAGTTGGCTTTGACTTAAGAGTGATTGTGGAATTGTTTCAGGTTTCATGCAATCCTTAAACTTGTATTCTCCTACCATTTCACAACAAAATTTCAACAAAAAAAAAATCAAATAAATAAAGATATACAATTACCAAAATTTCGAGAGTGACAAGAACATCCGTATCACTTTTATTATTTCAAAGCTTTAGAAGAATACAAATATCTGAATTACATTAAACCAGGCATAAGCCCACAATCACACTAAGCCCAACTAATAGCCCCATTAACGATACAAATAAGTAAACAGAGAACCCACATTCAAGGGGAAGGCATAATCAATCTTTGCTCCCGGCAAGAATTGACCCGTGACCTCCCATTCCGAAGTGTACAAGGGTGACCGACTGAACTAATCCTAGCTGATTAGAACATGAGTATCACTTTCAACGTCAACAAATGCACATACATATACTCCTGACCATACAAACGTACGCATACACGTAAGCCACGTATACGTATCATACCGTACGAGCAATTGAAAACTAATATGCAATCTGTACAGAGAGAGAGAAAGTACCTGATTGAGTGAGAGAGTGAATTCTAGGGCTTAGAAATTGTTTCGATTGTGCTTATCTTCTGGAGTATTTGCTTTCTGGGAATGGAAGAGAATATCAATCAGCGGAAGAGAGAGAGAGAGAGAGAGAGAGAGAGGGGAAATCTCCGAAAGATGCGCTGCTGTCTTTATACTTAGCAAAAAAGGCGTTGGGGTCCTTGGGGATTTGAGGCCCTCGACGGGGCTCGAGGGGGAGTTTAATAGTGCGGCACTGTCCCACCTTTTCCCGTGTGGTCCCCCGGCCTTGTGTATGACACGTCAGCGCAATATCAGATTCTGGTGAAATTTTTATGGGTACCCCCTCAACTTGTAGTTATTCCTATTCCGACACTGTTTTTTTTTTTTGTGACACTTTCTTCCTCTAGTTCTATACGAGAAAGAAATAAATTAGTAACGAAATACTCCTGTACATGAGAATTAATAATCAATTTGGTGTCATCGATGAGATTTGACCCCTTAAAAAGTGGGAAATAATTTTGCCACTCCCTTTTTTTGTTAACGTCACTCCCCTACAAGTGTATTTTTGGTGCAAAAATATACTTGTAGGGGAGTGATGTTAATAAAAAAGGAAGTGACAAAATCAGCAGCCTAAAAAGTATGCAAATTACTAGTAGTAATTAAGTAAGCCAAAAACAATATTGAACTATTACCTTTTTTTTCTTCTCGAGAGGCAATACACCAATTGATGAGGCATGTAATGACGCATCATGTGCTCTAATTCTTTATATAGTGTTGGAATTTGATTTTTTTTTTTTAACAACCGGATGTTCGGGTCGGTTGCGCGCACCCTGATTAATTTCAGGACCCTAAAGGCTTAGAATGTTTGGCCTCTGTGAAAATGGAACCAGCTATGACCACATGGAAGAACACTTATTGCTTTCTCGCAACCACTTGACCATGCAAACCTCTTTGGGGTTCACGGAATTTGATTGTTTTTTTTTTTCTATCGGCAAAAAATGAAATTTTATTAAAAACGAAGAATAGGGGAAGGAAATCCAACAAAAAGTTGGATGAACATCACAAGGGTAAAAGCCCGAAACACCCGAGGGTCTATAGGGTCCACAACGAAAATAATACTAAAGTCCAACTCATACCCAAAATAAACAACGAAAAGCCCGGAACACTCAATCCTGGCCCAAACCTAGGCCGACCCACTCAAACCAATCCCCAAATCCTAACCACATTAGTCACCATCGCCGTACAAATTAAACACCAGAAAATAGTCTCGTCGTTAAGCCAAGCCGACCTCTTCCAAATTGTTTGATTGTTTGAAATGGATAAAACTGTTCACCCAGGTGCTAAGGATGTAAACACGTTTTCCTAAAAACTGAAGAATTCAAACTCAAATTGAAAACTATAACTTACCAAAACAAGTAAAAAAAAATGCGATCGAAACTGACGGATTACGGAAAAACCGAATCGAAAATGGATTACATAAATATTATAGAGTGAGGCACGACGTGATTACAGGGACGGAACCATGATTTTACCCTAGCAGCGGCGAAATATATACTAAAAAAATAAAAAGATGAATTACAATATTAATAGTCATCAACTCTAAAAAAAAATTAAAATAACATAACAAAAACTATAATATTTGATATTTGTCATTTGCACAAGGAGTACGAAAATAGACTAACTTTAATTTTTTCGGTTAAGTTGTTTTATTGTTTAAAAAGTGTGGAGTTTTTTTTTTCCCATTAATTATACCTCATCAGTTATATTATTTCACTTTGGCCCATTAAATTTAGTTTTGGAATACTTTTTGGATCTCCTTTCTTGAAAAAAATAGAAGATTTAGGACTAGTATACAACAAAAAATAAAGAAAAAAATACAGCGGTGGCGAGACTATATATGTTGGGGATAAATTTTTTTTATACATATAATAATTGTAATTTCTAAAATTCTTGTCGTGGCGGCCGCCACTAGACCCTCTGGTTCCATCCTTAGACGTGAATCAATGTTTTCCTTAAGACAAATTCGGTCCCTCCCACCATGCCTCGGAGTTTTTGGACGCGTGTCTCCCAGGATAAAACGATCCAATAAACCACGAGGTTCATGGCTCGTGTCTAGGTTGATAGGGCCATAGGGGTGACTTTTCATTCATTTTTTTGGCGTGCTTATGTAATCAATGACTACTAAAAAGAGGTCCTTGTGCTAATTAAATCCAGAAGAGTGCCGGGCAATGATTCAAAACAAAATGTTGTGGCCCCCAAAAGATGCTCCAATCATTATGGTCAAGAACCACATGCGATCACGACTAGGTGCATCATGCACTACACACATCTTTCCAAGTGACAACCCCAAAACAAAACCCGGTAGGTGTTTTTTTTTTTTTTGAATAACTGGATGTTCGGGTCAGCTTGCTCGCACCTCAACTAATTCTGGAATCTTGGAAATAACGACCGGACAGACCCTCTTATATCATTTTGAAATATTTGACCTCCGTAGAATTCGAACATACGACCTTATAGAGAACAAACACTTAGTATTACTTTGGCCAAACCCCTTGGGATTAAACCCGGTAGATGTTGATTGGTTTCTCTCCCCTTTTAATAGGGCTTGTTTGTTTAGGAGATTTGATGGTGGAATTGGAGATCATGCAGTAATATTGTGGGATCAACATGAAAGTCCAGTACTGTTTGATGATGTCATTTCGGATGGGAATTTCATGTCTCAACATATATGGCCTGTGTCTTGGTACATTAAGAGCTTCTTGTTTTGCCATGAAGACAAAATAAGAAATGTGTGTCACAATCCCAATCAAAACAAACACTGCCCTATAAATTTTTATCACTCGTATTCCAAGAATTTCATACTTCCACTTATTCAGGGGCGGAGCTATGTATGGAATGGGTGGCCACGGCCCCCAATTTTGGAACTTTTTTTTTTATTCTTTATAGTTACGCATGCGAGTTTTTTTTCCCCGACAAGACAAATCCTAGTTACGGACCCCTTTTTTGTGTAGGGGTGTTCAGATCAAGCATCCTACACACCTCGGATGCCGTTGTTCTCGCGTAGGCCCCCTCGTTTTTTTTTATAGAATTTTTGGACGGCTCGGATCGGCCGTCCGGTGGCCGGCGACGGCCCGGCGCGGCCGTCCCTACGATTTCGGTACCGACCCCGTCAGTACCAATATCATTTTCGTTTTTAAATATACTTAATTGAATTCTGAACTCTATTTTTAATAAACTTAAATAAATACTCAAAAGATTATTTCTGTTGCCCTTTTTTTCCTTCTTAGTTTGGCCCCTCCCATGTACAAATCCTAACTCCGCCACTGCACTTATTTTCAGATAAACATGCTAGCCTTTAGAGATATAGGATTAACTAGTTCACCCTTGCCGAGCAAAAAAAAAAAAAAACTAGTTCACCCTTGGAAGAGCCATACATCCAAGGGCGAAATTATGAGTATAAAAGGGTGAGCTATAACCCAGGTCAACTTTGAAATAAAACAAAAAAATTGTACGTAAAATTTAGCCTAAATAATTTTAACCCAACCCATTCCACTCACCAATCCATTTCGGCCGAGAGCAGATTACATTTCTGGTTCCGCCCTTGCATACACCTTTACAAAATGCTTACGGTCGTGCATATGACAATGGACGATATATATATGTGCAAAACAAGTATCAATGATACCTGCAAAAATATGTATGTTGTATCTTATCAGAGTCGGTCCTGACTTTTCGGGGGCTTAAAGCAAAAATTAAAAATAGGACCTCTTTTATTGGACTATAATAAGGGATAAAAAAGTAAGATGAGCCCTTACAATTGAAATTTTTCGAAGGCCTAAAGCGACCGCAACACTTACTTTAGCTCAGGGCCAACTCTGTATCTTATAAATCCATATTAATACCCGTGAAATGTTATGGAAATTCTAACTTTTTTGACATGATATGAGTATTTGATTGGTGGCTAGTAAAACCGATCATTTGTGATTAGAATATGAACATCATATATAGGTCTTGACCAAACACAACCAAATTGTTTATTTACACCAGCGAGGTTAGCAGGGTGTTAGTAAATTTGTCCACAAGAGATTTCAGAGACTATCCATTGTCCTGAATCCTAAACATTCACGACGTGGCTCGAATCCTATATGGGAGGCCAGGAAATGCCAACTGGACTAGAGCAGTCCATTAGCAAGTTGGAAGTTGAATATTGATTGAAATTGCAAATAAGATAACTTTGAACCAGGTAAGATACCTAGAAATTCCCGAAAATTGTCCTATTGATGCTACACATGTAACATGTTGGGCTTCTCCACTTGAAGATAATACTACCACCTAAGGCCTTATTCCTCAAAGTAGTTCTTTTTGAGTTTTTTGTTTTGTCTTTATTTAAATTTTTTTGCGTTTGTTCGTTTCGCAACAAATTTTTGTGAATTATTGATTTGTCTTGACGAGAAAAATCGGAAATGTAAATTTCTTTAACTTTTACCCTAATATTTTTTGAAATATCCAAGATAAAACCTAAAAAGACGGCTTTATTATTAGCATGAAAATCAATGAAGCAACCGTGTGCTGCTTGGTTTTTTCGTAGTTTGGAAAGTAACCACGTGTGCTTCTAGGGGGACGTGACTGGGCTTTCTGGCTGCTTCTCACCAGCAAACATAAAAACTATGATATGAATTGTACTATAATCTGTCATCCAAAAATAAAAGTTATGTGAAGGTACATAAACACCCCATTAACTATCAATTTTTTCCACGGAGATCCCTTTACATTTAAAATCGCCCAGACAGACCCCCACAACTAATCTCCGTTACCTAAGTGAAACCCTTCCGTCTCAAAACCGTTTGTGATGAACCCCCTCATCCATAAATCGGACAAAAATACCATTGTTGCATTACATACATACACCCCCTCTAACCCTTCTCTTTCTCCCCTCTACAAATAACCTCCAATCAAAATCCAAAACCAGCACAGGTAATCTCTCCTTCCCCCTCTCAATCACAAGTAATCTCTCCCTCTCCATCTAAGCTATTCTCTCTATATACCCTCATCGACTAACCACTGGTTTCATCCCACTCCGGCGACCTTCTTTTCTCTCTCCTTCAATACATACTCCCCCCGTCTCTGTGTGTGTGTGTGTGTGTCTCTCTCTCTCTCTCTAAAGAACCCAAACAAGTTACAAAAAAAAAAGATGAGAAAAGCAACGCAGCAGCTACCATGGCCGCCACCACCATTCTTCTCCACTTCTCTTCTCCCACACCTCTCTCATTTCCCTTCTCATTTCTTCTTAGCAAAAGAACCACCGCGGCACTTGCCGTCGTTCCACCATGGTTTTTACGTTATTTTTGGTGGAATCTGATCTTTTATGGATGAAATAAGTGAAGATGCAATTTTAGGATTATATACAGAAGGTTCTCTTTAAAATGATTGATGTAAGAAAAAAATAAATTGTATAAAACGAAAAAAAAAATGATTAGAACAACGATTGATAGAATAAGGGTATAATATAAAATGTTAGGGGGTCTCCGTGGAACAAAGTGATAGTTGAGGGGGTGTTTATGTACTTTTGCCTTATAAAAAAAAGGGTATCTTAGTCATTTCCTCCATTCCGTTAACGGAGTTAACATTTTTTTCGTTTTCAGTAGTTGAGGAGGTTTGTCTGGGCAATTTTAAATGTGAGGGGTCTCCATGGGAAAAAGTGATAGTTGAGGGGATATTTATGTACTTTTGCCTAAAAGTTATACTATACCTCGTTCTCTTGAATTTGGGAGTTTTGTCCTTATTTGAATTTTTTTCTCATTTGTTAGTTTTGCGCCAAACTTTCATGGGTTATTGATTTGTATAGACGAGAGGAAACGGAAAAGTAAATTTTTACCCAAGTATTTTAAGAAATAACCACTTTTTAGCAAAAAATGTCACCAACAAGATAATAAGTCCATAAAGAGACCACAATCACTATAAACTCAACCCAATAAGGCCTCATCATGGGCCATTAGGGGGGAAAATAATCCTAACAAATACAAGGGGAAGAACACGACACGCAATTGGGAAGACTCGAACTCTTGACCACTTTGCATTCTTGTAAAAAATTTGTCTAAATTTTTTTTCAGTATTCTTTTTACTTTCGTAACTTTTTGTTGAGCTTTTTATTGTGATTTTTGGGATTACTTATACGTCTTGACGAAATGAGTCTAAAAAGTAAAAAAACTATGACCAAAAGCAAAAAAAAAAATACCAAACAGCTGTCTTTTTAGTCTAAAGTGTTGTCTTACATGAACTTTTTTCAACATCGGTCTACATTTTTATACTTTTTTGATTCCTCTCGTCGAGACGAATAATTAATCCAAAAAATATGATGCGAATCTAACAAAAATTGAGAAAAGACGAACAAAATACACAAAACGAAAAAGATTTTTTGGGGGTAAATTTCACTTACCTCCCCTGAGGTTTCTGACAATGATAGACACCTCCCCTCACATTTCTGAAATTGCACTTGCCTCCCCTGTCAGTCTTGTCAGCTAACTTCTGTTAACGGAAAGTGTGAATTTCCATTTTTACCCCTTTATTGACCTCCCCTGAGGTTTATAATAATAATAGATACCTCCCTAAAAAAGAATAGTATTTTTTTTTGTAATTTCTTTTACATTAATTTTTTCCTTTCTAGTACGAGCTATTATAAAGTTGATTGAACATTGAATTAACATGTTGTAACACCCCATATTTTTCGTAGCCTTTATTTTAGTTGAGCCAAAATTTTGTTATCATTTTGCACAATAGAATAACAATTATTTTAGAATGGTTTTGTTTGCATATTTGTGGGACATGTGAATTTAGTAGAATGTTGATCGGTTGATGTAATGGTCTAAACTTCATTAAATAAACAAACCTCAAATCTGTTTCCTTTCTTCCCAATTTTTTTGGGCTAACCCTTAGAGAGGACTCCACGTACTCTCCTAACACCACCATATCGGATTGAAGAGGAGACAGAGAAGCAAGAAGAAAATCATCACTCACTAGCTACCATTTATCTCCAGCCAAGCACTTCCAAATTTTGGCCGCAGCTGAGTCGTCACCGAACCACCGATTCACTCCATTTTTCAACCCACCGCTTGTTCTTCGGAAAGAGAGGTAGTTAAAACTTATCTCCCTAAGTACATTTATGTTTAGTTAATTAGTTAATGTTGAAGTTGGAGTTTAGTTGTATATATGTATCTTTTTGTGTTTCGAAAAATAACGTAGAAAAAGAATGAACAAAGATTATACAGTTGGGCTCCTGGAAGTATAAATGCTTAGTTGAATTCATCTCATTGGTGCATTAGTAAGCACAAAAATGATCCTCTTGATTCTGTCCCATTGACTGCTTTTATTTCCGTTTGAATTGTAAAAAGATTAGTTGAAGTTAAAATGGGGTGAGATGGAGAAGTGATGTGCTATATATCTAATCTTTTGATAATTAATGTTAGTTACCCGATTGAAAATTAAGAAAAAGAGAAGAAAACATAGTTAGAAACTTACCTCCAAATGTCTATATGTGTTTAATTTAAAATACAAATGTATATACGTATATAGCTCTTTTAAAAAGTTGTGATTATGGACATTAACATTTTTAAATTGAGTTGGGAAGGACATTCATGACATACCATCATTCTAAGGGCAAAATGGGTAAGGAAATATGTTTAGTTGGTGATGTCAGCGATTTCTGCTAATTGGTAACGATCTCCTAACGGAAAGGGGGAATGTGCAACCAACAACTAAAGCAGAGGGGAGGTAAGTGCAATTTTAAAAACGTGAGGGGAGGTGTCTGTCATTGTCAGAAACCTCAGGAGAGGTAAGTGAAATTTACCCCCTTTTTTTTTTGCAAGAATTGAGCTTAGTCAAAAAGTATGAGCATTGAATTGAGCTTAGCCAATCTTTAGAATGGTGTCCATGATTTTCCTCTGATGCTGATTTGTAACCTTCTCTTGTTGTGAATGATTAAAGACTCCTGGGAATTTTAGCACTAGCTTGATTAAGTCAAGTTTGATACGGGATTCATCCGAAGAAACCTTGAGCCTTCGAAAGTTCGGCAATGAAATTCTTTGCTCGTACTGCGGGCGATCATATACTGAGGTGCTCTCCACCGGTTGTTGGAACAACGCAAGCCGGGCCAGACTTCGAGAAAGTTTAAGGAACCAAAAGTCTAAATTGGGTGTTCGAAATTCCCCATCTCATTGGGGGCAGAAAACGAATCGATATCTCGATGTGTCATCTGGATGTGATACAGCTACAGCCTTTTCAAATTTAGTTGGGAAAGAACAGCAAAATCCGTATCCACATTGCGCAACACCACTACCAGTCTACCAATGCCCAGCAAAACATATAACTCCGTGTAGATAAGATATTGGGCTTGCATGTATGAGCTCAATTTGTTTAGAAAAACTCGGCTCGTATTTTATGACTCCCCTCGTGTAGATGAACTCGACTTGTATGTATGGACTCGGTTTGCTTACAGAGACTCGTTTAGTACTTGAATCAAACTTGAGTTCTCAAATCGCAATCGAGCTCGAGCTAGAATATTTGTGCTTGATTCCATCTCTAGCTCAGCTCGTTGAATTTTAAACGAGCCAAGCTCTAACACCATGAAGTTCGACTCACTGTGAAAGAATTTCCAGACGGCAGGAGATTATTGAATAAAATCTGGAAGTAATACTGAAGTAACTGTAGAAGTATCGGTAGTACAAAATTTGCATACAGACTGTTTAGATCAATCCTACCAAAACAAAGCAGTAGAAGAACAGAGAAGCAAAATAACACAAATGCAACATTCGAAGAACACGCGTTAGCGATTTCGTCGGGCTAGGCTAGCTTCTCGTAGGAAGGCCAACCGAGCAAAGCTCGTTAATTTTCACCCCGTCATAAGGGTGGACAGCTCTTTATACAGAGTGCAGAACCTGGCAGCGGAAATGGATAGTAGTTTGAATCATGAGTTGGGTACCCTGTCTCCAGGCCAAACACAAAAATAGGCATATATTCCGAAAGAGTATGGGCTCGACTCATTTATGGAGCTCTGCTCTATGTATTTTGCTTGTATGTATGAGCTCGGCTCGTATATAAAGGCGCGTTTAGTATTCAAACTGAGCTCGAGTAATTAAATACTAATCGAGCTCGAGCTCCAGTATTGGGGCTCAAGACGAGCTCGAGCTAACTGAATTTTAAACAAGACGAGCTCGAATACCCTAAGCTCGGCTCAACTCACTTGCACCCCTAGCTACTTGCGAAAGCATTTCTACGAACTTGATTGTGAAAACTCAACCAAACAGAGCACACATTCTTCAAAACTTGAGCTAAGGAGACGCAGGGGATTGTTAAATAGAATCTGAAAATAAATACTAAAGGGACGTGTTGAAATAAAGGTGGTATGAAATCTGCAAAACCAGCGTTTAGATCAATCCCACCAAAATAACCCAATAATAGGGAGATTTATATTCATTACGCCCATGAAAAGAACCGAACAGAGCACGCAAGCAACTGAACAACTTCAAATTATGGCGATTTATATTCATTAAGTTAGGTGACTCTCTTAGAATTCTTTTAAGTTTCTAATTTGTCATTCATTGAGTTCCGCTCTTAATACTTTATCTTTCTTTTATGAGTTGGTGAAATTTCACAGTTTGTTTGTTTGATTTAGAAGGTTGAACCAGAAGTGGAGCTTCGAAGTATCGGTGTGGGGATTTTGTGTAAGTTTTTTTTTTTTTCCATTCATTTTCTCATGCATTTTGACTCGGAAGTGGTCTTTCGTAGTGCATCTTACAATATATTCTCATTTTTTAGAGTTAGTAGGAATGGTTGATTGTGTGAATTAGTATAAATGTAGATTGGTCCTTATTAGTTCAACATTTTCTCCCAAGTATCATTGTTTTACAAGCCTGATTATAACGTGATTGGAGACGTTGCCTTTTTGTTTTTTTTGGGCTGGGTTTTACGAATATTGACCCGATATAGAGTATATTTTTTTGGTTGAATTTGAATTCTTATAACGTGATTGGAGACTTCGGCTTTTCTTGCAAAGATAGATGTTTTTTTTTTTGTGCACAGAGAGATATTTTTCTTTTGTTTCAACTCAGATGGTCCACTTCCGTTGTTATTTTCTTCTTCTTTATGGTACTTAAATTCAAGTTGATCAATTAGGTGTTTCTCGGTTTAAGTTGAAGCTGAATTACATTCGCGCGTATCTTCAGGCACGTGTCATTTCCATATTTACAATAGCTGAGATCATGCTTTAGTTGCTATAACGTGAAGCCGTGGAATATTAGCCGGGTTTAAACTTTCAAAGTTGAAAATTAAAAGTAGCCTTGAAAGATTGACTGAAAATAATAGCTAGGATGCTCAAGTTGGCATATATAAGAGCATCAATATCAGGCTCACCTCTTCCCTCTCTAAATTAAGCTGCTGAGTCAAAACACCCAAAACACCTCAAAATCAGGCCCAGCTCTTCCATCGTTATTCTGAATTTTTTTACGTTTACTAGCTACAGTGACTAGTCTAATTAGACTAGCCACTATTCACTCACTTCTCCTTATTTTATTCTCTCTCTCTCTCTCCTCTTTTGGGGTGGATATGAATATTTAATGGGGTGGGTTTGAATATTTAATTGAATAGAGAGGGGGAGTAAAGAGCCTGATTTTGCGTAATTATATAAAAGTGACTAGCTAAAGTAGAAAAGTGAGTTTTGAATATTAATTTGGTCCAAAATTTGTGGAGACTGATAAGGATGCTCTAAGTATTGGAATTGATGTTTAAACCATGACATGCTATTATACTAGCTCAATGTTATTAAAGATCTATCTTGCACATGGTGTTTGATTACTAAGGTTGTTTTCATCATGGAAAACTTATGGTTATTATGTGGTAGCTTCAAAATTGTTGAAAAGTAATTATGGATTCTTTCAAAATCACTATTCCCTTTATTCCTTTTTAAGTGTTCATTACGGTTTTGCGTTCTACTTTCAATGGCTTACATATTTCGACGTATATTACTACTAGTGCTAGCCCGTGCCTACGGCACTACGCATCCCGGTTGGAAAGGGATGATAGTTGTGTGATTTAGATAAAAACCATGGGCACTTAACCGGAAAGTGGAAGGATGCACTACAACCTTTGGATCAAATGAATCTAAGCCGTTCCAACAACTTGTCTCCACACCCTTCTGTTTTATAATAGAGATTTTTTATATTTTAAAAATCACTGTCTTATAGAAATAATTGAGATCTACAAATAAGAGATATATGTAATTGAAAATGATACGCAAAACTATAGTGGACATTTAAAAATGGACGGAGGGAGTATTACGTTGCGCAAAGGCACTGGCAATTCCTAAGAATGGTTTGATAGTTTTAGTCACTTGCTAGATATAGCCAACCGAAAACCAGGGGCGGGGCTATATTTGGGCTGGGGAGCCCCAGCCTCCCCCGAGCTGTCGAGTTTTAAATTTTTTATTTTGTATATACTTGATTTGGAGTATTATTAATAATTATTCATGTATAACTTCATATAATCTTAATAATTTTGGTTTGATTCGATAAAAAATCCGGTTCTTTTATATTGTCATTTCTCAATTTCTTTCATAAATGAAAAATAAAAACATGACTATTGAAGCAGCCTAGACGAAAAAACAAAATGATTGTTTTACTTTAATTGCATTAGGCTAGAATCATCTCAATCTGCCAAAATAATGTATTGAAAAGCAAAAACTTTATAATATAAGAAATACACATTCCGATAAAAAAAATAAGAGTCCATTAAGCTGGCTCCCCTCGGGCCAAAATCCTGGCTCTGCCACCGCCGAAAACGAACATTTAGAAAATGAGTTGCATGAAAAGCTTAGCTTCGTGCCAAGGATAGACATCCAGATTATTCCTAAAAAATCGGAGTCCGTGGGTTGTCAACCGAAAATGATTCTGTCAGGACAACAACAACCGACGTTACAACCTAAACATTGGGATGAACCTTGCCCATGAAGTGCCGGACGGTGTCGACCGAAAATGATTCTATCAGGACAACAACAATCGACCTTACAACCTAAACATTGGGATGAACCTTGGCCATGAAGCGCCGGCCGGACGATACATTTTAATTAACCTGTCAGTATAGCAGCTCCTCAAAAACAGGATCAACGGATTGTCCCCCCCACTTTCCGTGATACATCTCCAAAAGCTTCTCGGCTGGTGTTACTCCTGCCAAAACAACAAAAATCAAATCAGCTACCTGATCAGTAATGCATCTATTAGGATAATGGTCCAGAAAACGAAGCACATAAGCTAGGCTCGGTTTGGTTTGGTTTGGTAAGCAAATATAGTAAAACTATGATGGCAGTCAGCAAGGGCCGGGGTGCAACTTATACCTGCGGAGATGGTTCTTTTACTTATGATGATGTTACGAATTTTGTAACTAATAAATGTCTTTCTATACGGTTGATGAGGATAATCACTCAGATTGAAAACTTGTTCCACCTCATACGTACGCACATCCCTGCAATCACCAATCCACCAAAGTGGCTGCCACCCCCCCACTGCTGAATCCAACGCGAATGCCATCCCCCTTTCTCTTTCTCATGTCTTTCACCCGCTTCCTCTCCCTATGTCTCATGCATATACGATTATCCGTGTCCAGATCTATCCCTCTATCCATCTATATAGCCAATTCACTTAAACAACCACCGCTATCAGATCCCATGCTGCATCCAACCCTTTTTTTCCTTGTTTTCGATATGTTCCCTATCTTGCAAATGTGCAAGCAGCACACATATACATCAAAACATTTGGAAACAAACATACAAAAACAAATATTTATATTCAAAGGCACCTCGAGAATGGTTATGTGATCAACAGACAACGAATACTGGAGAACAAGTGATGACACCCCCCCCCGCAAGCAAGCGCACAACTAATTAACCAGTTTCTCGGGTGCTAAAAGAAATAGAATACAAAGCATATGATTTCCGTCCACCTCTCAGATCTCAAATAAGTGGTTGGCATCTTCCCCAACTACGTACCAACCTACTCCCAAGTTCCCAACACCATGAAAACTCGAAAAACGGATATTTTAGTATGTCATCTTTAATAGACCTGGCTAAGTTTACCTGTTCTAACCACCTCAGCCACTTCATTTAAAAATCCTGATTCCTTGAAGCCTCTCCTTTCCAAGCCATCCTGCAAAAGAATACATAAACCGTGTATTGTAATATCATCGGCATGGTTATCGGCATCTATGAAAAAAATAGCCCAAGTATCCCAAGTCACCTTTGCCAACTTTACAACTTCTTCTGCTACATGCCTCAGCAATCCATCTCTAAATGGAGTCTTTAGGCCACTCTTTGGTACCTATGAATTACCATTTGGAATCACACTTGTGTTCTTTCTTAATGAATAGTAAGGGGTCAACCACACTACTACAGAAATCAAAACAACTGTAAGTTTCATAATGTACACATATATCAGATGGAGTTGAATCCCATCTCAGATATACAACTCTATCCTAATTTACCACTTGATTGTCAAAATTCCATAAACTGCAAGGTCCAAACCACACATCCTACATTTCTTGCTCATCATTCAACCCCTCAATGGCTTTTATTGTATAGTCGGAAATGCATAAACATTTAAGATGCAGATCATAGCAGCAGTACCATCCTTTTGCATGGATTTATGCTTATGTACCTTATTTCTCAACATTTGTCGTTCTTCTGGGGTCCAATCAGCTGTAATGTCTAGCACACTTTGTAGAGAAACCTCATCGTACAATATACCCACCTGAAATATATAAATCCACATCATATGTAACTACATCTAACCAGAGAAATCATCATTTCAGAAATGCAAGCTAAAAAAGACAGGTGTCAAGTATCAGATAGAGTTTTGATAAGAAACAAAAGTTAACAAATGGAATGAGATGACAATGAATAGATTTTTCGAAATGTATGGTAGTATGGTAGTCAATTAATGCTTTCATTTCTATCTAATCTTATGTACTCAATGAAACCTACAAAAAAAATTAAGGTATGCAAATTCATAATCCTGACAAAATGGCTAAATTAGCATTGACCAAGAAATCAGATCAACACATCGTATCATTCTCTTAACAATCCTGATAGCAGCAAGTTTAATTCGGGGAGAAGTTCTGCACAAAATGTGTTTATTATAAGAGTATACAGGTCAAAGAGGCAAAATACCCAAAATGCAGGCAATGCACATAAACTCCTCCAAGGGCCCCCATCAGCTCCTCTCATCTCCAAGTATCTCTTTAACCTGACCTGCATGGGATAAGAAGACTATGGCTTTTAGCGAGAAACATAACAAAATACTGGGAACTTTCCTAAAGTTAACTCTTTAGCAACCACAAACCTCGGGATATATTGTTGCCAAATGATTCTCCCAATCATTGAGGGTCGCCAATTCACCAGGAATAGGAGAATGTTTTCCGGACATGAAGTCCTGCAACATCATCACAAGCGAAGCATTAAAGATATATTAAGCAAAAAGTATAAGGCCAAAATCGCCAAGCTGATATATAGAGAGAACCTAAAATCAGTTCAGAAATTAACAAAGGTAGATGATAACCCGGAAGGACAATCCACTACAATCAATATACTTCTTCTTCCGATAGACGAAATACATCGGCACATCAAGCGCATAATCTACATACCGTTCAAACCTATGCCCAGAAAAGAAAATTTGAGGGTTTATCATTGCTATCATTGGTTAGACTATTTAAAGAGACTAAAAGAAACAATATAGGTCTTTAAAATTTTTAGTGCGTGCATAACTGGAAGGAACACGTAATAAAAAAAACTAAACCAAATGGATGACAGAGTATTCTCATGGGCCACGGCTGATCCAATCTTCATCTTTCCCAATGATAGAGCACAGATAGATACAAAGCCATCAACTTATTCACCATAACAAATATTCCCTACTTAGGATTATGAAGAGAAAAAAAGAGTTTCATTCATCCAACATTTGTGCATAACACCTCTTGTGTTTTGGTAATTAATCATCAACCCAGCTTTACAAAACCATTCCACATTCTACAAGAGACCCCAGAAAATATCAATACATACAGTACAATATTCTAAAGAAAATGTAAACTTACCCAAAGGAGTCATCAAAAACAAAGGGAAGCATGCCAGTGCGATTGTTATCGTAATCAGTCCAGACTTGACTGGTGATACATATAGGAAACTGTTAAACCCAGTGAGAAATTTCTGCAACGTGAAAATTGATGAGTAGAAAGTAAGTTATAATAACCTTCTCATACTAAGATAACCATTTGGCTTTCCTTCAGTGAAAGGCGAATTGGCAAACAGTGTTGTTGCGATCTGTTTCATTAACTATGCTCATTAGATTCTAGGGAACCAAAGAAACTCCAAGGAAAAACAAGAAAGAGAAAGGTTTCATACAGGCTGCAAGGCAAGACTCACACGAAATTTCTTGATCATGTCGACCTCAGAACTGAAGTCCAAATTGACCTATTAAAGCCAGAAAAGATATCCATCATTTCTCATTCAGAACAAGCCTATTATTAGGATAAACAAAAATGGTCAGTGCCCTCAAGAGTCTTGATTTTGAGAAAACCACCACACAAAAACTGTTACATTTACATTTACATTTACATTTCCCATACCTGAACGGTGCATGTCCGGTACATCACATCAAGTCTCAGAGAACCAACTTTAGGCACATAATTCCTAATTATTTCATATCTTCCCTGAGCCAAAAAACTATGTCAGTACACACAGGTAATAGAGGTATTCTACGTTTGAATAAATGGCAAAAGAAAACAAACATCATAATAGTTTTGTAGGACAAAATGGCATGGGAAGTAGCATAAAAATTCAACACTTGGAAAATAAGATGATCAAATGATGAAGGAATCATGATCCGATGGAATGAGACTGTACAGATGTAATGCAATATATTAAAAAAAACAAAGATCGAAGAAAACAGTATGATATGGTTTTTTCAACAAAAGCCTTAGATACAAGACAGAAAGAAAAATAAAAAACTTAATGTGACTAGTAAATGGCTCAGAGTTTCTCACTTCGTCGAAGGCAAGCGTAAAGGTGAGTCTCTACTGGCAATTCACTAAAGTTAACCTCTAGCAAACACCAAGAATTACAGGTTTTATACAATGAGAAAGACAATTTCTCCTTCACCTATTAAAAAAAAGCTAAGATAATGGCTCCTTTCTAGCCTGATAGCGCTGAGAGAGTACAGAACATAAAATTGGTATAGATAAAAAAAAGATGCAGGGTTGAGAGATATGTGTAAAACTAACTTCCACAAGGAAACGTCAACTACTTCTGTGGTCAGCCAGTCCAATCTGTATCTGTCAGGCATGTGTTTTATTTGTACTCTCCTTCCTATTTCATGTCCAGCCCGAAGAATTTCGCAATCTAGATGCCCTAAGTCCTGAGAAATCTCTATCATCAACTTTCTCGGAACTTGGCATAAAATGGATGCAATTTTTCAAGGGTATTCCATTGGTCAACAATACTAGAGACACCAAATAAAACCCCGCATACAACCACCAATTCTCACATGCTCTCAGTTTGGAAGCTCTCTTGGCCACCCATTAGCCCTCTATATATTTGTGCTGCTTAAGCTAATTGGGGATCATGAACGACAAATGTTTGGCTCCCTATTATATGTGGTCTGTGATGCACCTTTTCTCCCTCTTTTTTCTTATTCCTCTTAACTATTTTCTTTGCCTATTTTCCTTGATGCTTCCTTACCAGCCACTGTTGGTTGCAAGATTTAACTTTCAACCTCTGATAGAATTCAACAGTTAGCATTACATTCCATACCCAACAAGAACCCAAAACTATTGTCTAACCTGTCTCCCAGTCATCCTATCCAAAGTACAGCCCAACCTCAGTATTAAACATAACAGTGGTGCTGAGAAGTAAAAGATCCTGCAGCACACGATAAATATCCTAACCCAAAAGGTGGAAGGACCAAGAGGTGATACCTTGGGCATTATAGGTATGTCTTTTACGCCCCATTTAGGCTGGAAACCAATTCCCAGGAATCCAATTCCCATTTCCTCTGCAATAGCTTTGACCTGCTCATCAGTGTAATGGAAAAGGCACCGGTTACCCAATTTAGTACATGTTTCTGTCTTAAACAACGGTGCAGGGAAATATTTCCGGCAAGAGGGAGTAAGAGAGCATTGTCATGCATCTAAGGAGAAGCATAAAATAATATGGCTGTGTAATCAACAAGAAGAATAAAATTCCAAAATCAACCTAAAAATACTAGTATTGCACAATGCAAGGAGAAAAAAAGCTAACAAGCACCAGAAAAACGTAGAAATGATTCATGACAGCATTCCTGCCTTTTCAACTATTAGAAGGTAGACTGGAGAATTCACACAAGAAACTGGCACAGGAAACTCGATATGTTGGGGTTAAATTCGGGCTCTGCATGCAGATAGACATTGTTGGAAAGTGACTAGAATTCCTATATTAAGTCGGTTTAGGCTTATTTGACTAGAATTTCTATTCTTAGTCGGTTTAGGTTTATTTAGTGCTTTCCTATAAATAGAGACCTTGGGGGCTGCTAGGAATATGGTTCTTTTGTTCAAGGGCTTAGATATTAGGGTTTTGTTCATCTCTTAGGGTTCCATTAAGGGTTTGTGTCACCCTTTTGGGTTTCACCAGATATTTGCCCCTAGATATCTGCTTGATGCTTCATAAAGAGTTACGAGTATAGTCGGCTCTTTGTTTCTGCATCCAACGCTCTCACTGCTCTTATTTGGATAGTACAATAACCCTGTGGTACGGTTAAGCCTCAAGGATGGAAAAGTTCATTACCGCTTCGGCGTCACTAACAAGCGAACCATACAAACCCAAAGGAACCGCCTATGTCGTCTATTCTTAACCTCGCAAATGATCCTGAAATAGGGTTTGTCCAGTGTTCCTTAATTATAATCATATGTGATCAAATTACTAAGTTGCTTAGCCGCCTAGCCGGTAAAGTCCATAACCATCATATATACCCAAATGCTTAGCAATTACTAGCATAGAATAGATGCCTTCATCAAGAAGGTGAAGAAAAAGAACTAATCATTTTGACATGAAAGCATGTATCTTTGAAGACTCGTCAATAGAACAACTGCACATTACCTACATGCTCAGAGTAAAACACTTCGACGTACCTGATAAAGGTGTGAATTAACCTCTACACATGTTTGATGTAGCGTTTCCAAAGGAGCGCCGCTGAGCTCGAATTGGCCTCCAGGTTCTAATGATATGCTTTGCTTTCCCTACACAACATTTAATGTGAAGAAGCTCTTGAGAATCCGCCAAAAGTAGAAGAGATCAACATGTCAAGTGCTACTTCAAGAACAGAAATGCATCCAGAAATAACAAGGCAAAACATGTTCATTGGTTTTGAACCAAATATGTCAGGCATCAACATCCACAACAAAGAAAGGTATTCACCAGCTAGAAAAGTTTTCCCATTCTGATAAACAAAATTGAATAAAAGTTTACCTGTTTTAGTCCAATAATGTTGTCACCCTCCATTATTTTCTCCCAATCAAATCTCTCAGCAATACCATTTAGCAAATTTGCTATTTGTTCATACTTCATTGGCCTCAAAGTTTTTATCTCAAAGCCAAACTTTTCATTTTCTGTACCTATTCTGCAAGGACATGATTAAGTTAACAATTCAGAATAAAATAGATTGTGGGAAATGTCAGTTACAAGGACTAAAGCTCTGTTTGGAACCTAAAGAAAAGGAAAGGAAAAGAAAATGGGCGGAAAATAAGATGAAAATTTACTGTTCACTCAACTTGATATTTTTTTTTCTTCTCTTTTTCTCTTCCAACCAAACAATGGAAGGGAAAATTTTCCAACTTCCCCTTCTTTTCACCGCTATTTTGCACCAAACAAATGAAATAGGATCTAGAAGCAAGACCCCAAAGAGCATACCCTTAACACTTACCAATTGTGAGATTGAAATTATGACTCCTGGCAGCCGAATACCTCCTAATTAAATCTACTTCAACGGTCTTAAAAACTGATGACAAACCAAGTGCTAGAAAGCGGTATTCAAGTAAGAGCATTTGTGTACGTGGAGAATAACTAATTCACGTTATTCACAGAGGCGGCAAATCTCACCCGTTCGTTTCGGTAATTAATGGACCGGATTTTAAAAGAACTCTCTTTCCTGAAAGAATTTTTTTAAAAATTGGGACCGTCTGCGCGTGATTCAACTCTGTAAAAGCATATTTACGGAAACCTCCGTAAAAAAAGATTTTCTAGTGTACGTGTGTGTGTGAGAGAGAGAGAGAGAGAGTGTGTGTGTGTTCTGAGAGTGTTCATGGTCTCGAGGGCGCGCGGAAGTACACCCACCATGGGTTTGGGGTGTAGCCCAGGTCCACTTCAGAAAATCAAAGAAAAATAAATAAAGGATGTGGATTTTAGCGCTCTATTTTGGAAGTAGGAGTTCCACTTTTAACGTGAAGTTACTAGTAACTTCATGTACAAAGTGGAGCACCTGCGTACGAAAGTGGAGCGTCCCAACCCACCAAGTCACCAACCCATTAATTTCTACGTTTGTGCAGAAATACAATTCAAGTATGTCGAATTGTGAGGCTTTAGATTCGTAAGTATTTTCGTATTATGCAGAGCACTGGCTGATATGTTTAGATTTGTTCTTATATTCTTAAATGCAGAGCACTGGCTGATGTACTTAGATTTTTATTGATTTAGTTGATACCGAACACTGGCTGGTATGCTTAAATTTAAAATGTTGATTCTTAAAATTTTACTCTTTCAGGTTTAAAATAGGAGTATAATGGAACATGGAAAAAAATCTAGAGTAGTTTTTAAGATTTGTTATGACATTAGTTGATGTCCAAGGGTTTTTACAGGAGCGCTTTTTTATATTGTGTATGTTAAAGACACCACTATATTAACTCTTAAGAAATAGATATCTGATGTCCTCACTCGTTACAATCTGGACATGCATTCACAATATGCGAGGTTCATGGTATGATGACGCTAGCAATATGTATACTACATGAAATAGATTACAAGCCTTATTTCTTAGAGATTGCCCGTATGCATATTATTTACACTGTTTTTGCCCACCGAAAAAAAAATTTGAATTAGCTCAGAGCAGAATCAATTCCTAGTTCTGCCATTGAATTGGTCTAGCAATAGTCAATAGGTAGAAGCCATAGGCTATGCTCACGAGTCATGACCCTCAGGATTCGTCTCGGAGATAAGAGGGGTGACAACCTAACCATGTGATTGTTATTGTTATTGGGAAATTTCCAGATATTGTAAATGAAAATAAGGGCATTCGGAGGGTCTCCTGAGGCAACCTAAAGGCTTCCCGTTGATACACTGTATCTGGACGAGGCCCTTCAATTTCCAGCAATTTTCAGCTGCTTAATACCCCATAATGTATGGTTGATGACAGAATTGAAGCTCCTATTCAATACAGCAATTTTCCCCAATTCAATTACTGTGAATTCAATACCCCAAATTCAATTCCTGGCTATTACAAAGGCTACTAGAGGTGTATATAATGGGCAGTCCATTCTTCATTCTGTACCAAAAGTTCATGAATTCCTAAAGTCACTCTGATATATTGTTCTTGTGAGAGAGAGAGAGGGGCAGACGTTCGTTCAGTTCGCCAAGGCAGTCGACGGGGGTGTTCCAGAGGCTTGTGGTTTAGCCGAGCCTACCCTGGGAGGAAAATGCCGACGCATCCTACAACACCCTTGGTAGGCGGTGAATCTTTCTTAAGGAGACTGTGATATCACACAAGACTCGGTTCGGAGACTGTGGTATAACACAGAACTCGATTTATATTCCCGTAAATCTGTTTGTATATCCGTTCATTGTAATCTCTTTTGTTTATGTCATCTGTAATTACGCGATTGTCAATGAAATTGTTATTTAGAAATCTGTTATTGCTGTATTTTCCAAACAATTGTCTCACTTACTACTAAGAAAGAATCTAGTCGTGTTACGACGAACAAACAAAACAACATTATGCTGAGTAAATTTTTAACTGAGAGATGCCACTTGAATGTAGAAGTACCAAAATAAGAGCTAGAAGTTGAACCTCCATTTCTCCTTAGTCTTGCACCCAGAAGCAAGGTATGCGACAAGATCCTCTTTCGTCAGTGGCGCTGTAGCAATCGGGGCATCCTCCGTTGAAGGGCTCGCACCGACAATGACACGGTGCCCTCGTTTGTAGCACTGCACACCAGAACCAGAACTCCCTAAATGTAATCTCTGCATGATCATCCTTGTTGTCGTCTTTAATGTTAAGGACGGGAAACTTATGTTGGAAACAAAACTGCTGCAGTCCGCCATACATTTGACGTTCTCGGAGCGAATGCAATACGATGGACCCCGTACGTGGGACAGAAGTTCTGACATGGTGTGCCCCTGTGAAATCAACATACAGACACGAAATGAATTTGTAACGCGCGCGAAATCTTTAGCCCTTCACACTTCGCAGAGAAAATCGATCAGTTGTTTACCACTTTACCAGCTAGCTAGGAAAAGGTTTTTGATTTCCAAGTTTAGTTAAATGATCATAAATGTTGAGCAACAAGTATTTCTCTCAAACCAATTGAGACATGAATCAAATCCACGCTTATTTTACCAATGGAATTCAGCTAGCCATTGCACAACTAGACCTCAGTAATTGCATGCGGTACGTAATATCATCTAGATTCCCAAAAAAAAACCAACTGGCTGCCTGGCCGGGGTCAGTTTAGTTGGCTAGGACTCTTATATCTCATTAGGAGGTTAAGATTTCGAATCCTCTCACCTGCGTGGAGGTGTTACTCCCTTTGTATTTGTTAGGATTATTTCTCCACCTAGTGGGACTAGTAGTTGGATTAGGCTTATAGTAATTGTGGATGTATTTGTCTCCCCCTATGGGGCCTAGCAGTTGGCTTTGACTTATAGTAATAGTATAAAAGAAAATCTTCTTTACGGCTGTTTCGTAAAGAAAAAGTTACGGAGCTCAATCGCGACCGTCCAAATTGTTTTTGGACGATCCGGATTGAAAACTAATTATGACCAGTCATAATTGATTGTGATTAACTTTTCTTTAAAAATTTCATTAAAATTTGGATCGTGCAAAACCGAAATGGATGTGCAAGATTGAACAGCTCCGTGAACAGGATATTTACGGAGGCTCCGTAAAAAAGACACTCTCATAGTAAAATTGTTTCAGGTTTCATGTAACTCTGTTCCTTCTTGTTTGTCATTTCAATTTCATGAAGACTTTGTAGGGGTCAAATACCCCAGACTTATTATTACTAATTCATCTAAGTTAGGGGACCCAGAGAGAGAGAGAGAGAGATTACCTGGAGTATATTTGCTTTCTAGGAATGGAAATTTCTGAAAGATGCTGGCTGTCTTTACTTATTCGGTGTGGCCGGCCAGACAGCAATAAGGCGTTGGTGATTTGAGGCTCTGGACGGGGAGTTAAATAGCAAAAGTGTTAGTATCCACTGTCTGCCCGAGAAAGAAAATAGATGGTTCAGATTCACATTACAAAAAACAAAGTGATCGAAACTGACTGATTACGGAAAAACCGAAACGAAAACGAATTACAGAAAAAATATATAGATGGCACGTGAATCATGCTTTCCTTAAGACAAATTCCGCCCACCCCCCGGGAGTTCTTGGAGCTCGGTTTTTTAAAATCATTGAATGGCTCGAATTTTTCGCGCGAAACCCTCCATAGACCCTGCGTAGCTGTCGGTGCTAATAGCTTTTCAAGATAAGAACGAATTGTATTTCTCTCGGAATAGTATCGATTACAATTCAAGGAAAAGGATTACAAGTACTTATACTAAGCCTAATACAAGTGAGTAACTAACTGAATCTCAATCTAACTAATTACATTCCAGCTCAGCAAATTACAACCAACTAAGGGTAGTGGGGAGCCTGTAACCGACTGAGTTGTTAGCATTCTTGACTTTGCAGTTGACTAGCTTGACTAGCTGAGGCTTGAGCTGAGCTATGATCTTGAGCTGAGCCATGATCTGGGTTGGTTATCAGGTGCAAGGTCAGTATGGTCACCATCTGTGGCCGTAGAAGGGCTCTTTGTTTAGTTTCTCGCAAATCCCATTAGGACGATTTTCATCCGTTTCTTTAATTAGTTTCATTCGTCAATCTAACCAATTAATTAATCTTTGGATAGTCATTACAATAAACCGTGAGGCTCGTGCCTAGGTTGTTAATTAGGGGTGACTTTTCATTTTGTTTTTCGCGTGCATATTGATATTAATTAATGAATGGACTGCTAATTAATTAATTAGACCATGAAAGTCACGCTTGTGTTTAAGTTTCTAGATCTAACTCCCACTTGCACTTATATTTCCAAACAAACAAACAGACGAGCCCTTACAGATATAGATTGATAATCCACTTACCAGGAAAGTCACGCTTGGGTTTAAGTTTCTAGATAATACTATCACAAGGGTCATCATTTAGCCCGAAGGCCCACGACCCGCCCGGCCCATCGGGTTTTTACCCAGCCCGAGCCCGTGAAACGGGTAGGTTGGCCTAACCCGTAGTTTGTAATGGGCGGGCTTGGGCCTATGAATTTTTACTCGGTCCGCCCGTAGGCCTGGCCCGTGAGCTCGCCCACAAGCCCGCCCGTGGTACCCGCCCATTAGCCCGAAATCCCACAAAACCCTTTCTTTTTTCCCTTGGTGTAGTTACTGCCCAAGGAAATTTAAGCCTGCCCGACTTTTGGCCCGCCCGGTTTTTGGCCCGCCAGCCCGTCAATTGGACTAGCCCATGGGCTGGGCCTGGGCTTCAATTTATGGTAGGTAGCCCAGCCCGTCCGGCCCGCAAAAAAGAAAAAGCCCGGTCGACCCGGCCCATGGGCGGGCTTGGGCAGTGACTTGGCGGACTGGACTGGCCCGGCCCGGCCCGACCCGATGATGACCCCTAATCACAAGAGAGAGTGTGAATGTAGGATTAGTTCACCCTTTGTAAAGCCATACATCTTTACATAATGCTTACGGTCACACGTTTGCACCAGTGGTAAGGGCGAATGACTGACTTTGGGAGAACTCCCCTTGATTAGGGGTTCGATTCCCCACCGGGTGAGTACCCTGATAATAAGTCAGGGGCTGTGACTGGTGTGGCCGTGCTAGTTCCCCCAAGATTTTGGATTGCGCAGACGGGTCCAATTGTAACTCGGCTATAAGGTGTTCCCTCAGTTATCTCTCAAAATAAATAAAAAAATGCTTACGGTCGTGCATATGACAATGGATAATATACGTGCAAAAACGTGTTAAACATACCTGCGAAAATATGTATGTAGAATTTTATAAATTTATATTAATACCCGTGAAATGTTATGGAAATTCTATTTTTTTAATTTTTTTTTGACATTACATGAGTATTTGATCGGTGGTTAGTAAAACCGATAAGTTCTGTTTGGAAGTTGAACATCAGATACAGGTCTTGACCGAAACACAACCAAGTTGGGAGTATTTTTTTTTTTTTTTCCAATATTGAGTACATCAGTAGCACAGGTTAGCGAGATATTAGCAGGGGCGGACCCACCATAGGGCACGTGGGGTCACGTGCCCCCACGCCTTTTTTTTTGAAAAAAAAATTCCCGGAATTTTTTGTATATATATATTATATGTGCTAACATTTTCAGTAAGTAGCCATTTCGTGCAATGGTAAGCAACCATGTGTAATGAACTCTTTTTTCAAAATCAGGAACTCTTAGCAACCATGTGTAAGAGCATCTCCAATCCATACTCTATATCTCTATTTGAGAGTATCAAAGCACTCCAATCCATCCTCTCAACCCTCCTCCATTTGAGAGTATTGAATTTTGATACTCTATATTTAGAGGGTAAGAGCATCTCCAATCCAATACTCCATTTGAGAGTATCAAAATAATATTTTTTACTCATAAAGTGATTATAGAGGAAATTACTATTCATGTTTATACCAACCACAAACACTCTATTTTTGTCTCTAAAATCACTTTACCGAAAAAAACCTTTTTTGTATACTCTCATGAGAATATGGTTGGTATAAAAATTTATTAAGAAAAGCAAACAAGGACAAAAATATCTTTTAAAAAGATGAATAGTATTTTAGAAATGATCCTCTATATTTTCTCTACCCTCTAAATATAGATGATCAAAATCCAATACTCTCAAATGGAGGAGGGTTGAGAGGATGGGTTGGAGTGTTTTGATACTCTCAAATAGAGATATAGAGTATGGGTAGGAGATGCTCTAAGAGCATCTCCAATCCAATACTCTATTTGAGAGTATCAAAATACTCTATTTTATTCATAAAGTGATTTTAGAGGAAATCACTATTCCTATTTACTCCAACCACAAACTCTCTATTTTTCCCTCTAAAATAGAGGAGGCTTGAGAGGATGGGTTGGAGGAGTTCCATACTCTCAAATGGAGGAATAGAACATGGGTTGGAAATGCTCTAAGGATACAAATGCCATTTTAAAAGGTGAATAGTATTATAGAGGAGATCCTCCATATTTTCTCCCATCCTCTAAATATGGAGGATCAAAATCCCATCCTCTCAAATAGAGGAGGCTTGAGAGGATGGGTTGGAGGAGTTTTATACTCTCAAATGGATGAATAGAGCATGGGTTGGAGATGCTCTAAGAGAAAATATAGAGGACCATCTCTAAAATACTATTCACCTTTTTAAAAGATATTTTTGTCCTTGTTTGCTTTTCTTATTTAATTTTTATCCTCATGAGAGTATAAAAAAATGTTTTTTTTTTCATAAAGTGATTTTAGAGACAAAAATAGAGGGTTTGTGGTTGGTGTAAACATGAATAGTAATTTCCTCTATAATCACTTTATGAGTAAAAAATATTATTTTGATACTCTCAAATGGAGTATTGGATTGGAGATGCTCTAATGAACTCTTAGCGAGAGTGCGACTCCCCCTGCCGCTCCATGGTATTTTTGTAATTCTTTTTCAAAATCGGGAACTCTTAGCAATTCTTTTTTCAAACTCTTTGACAACTAAAGTTTCTCCCATCCACTAAAACTAAAACTCTTTCACAACTAAGGTTTCCCCCACTCCTCAATGTCTCCAATCATTTGTGTAGTACTCAATATGAATCCGCACATTGTATTTGTACATTTTTGGTCCCCGAAACTTGTACTTGTAGAGTTAATAGTAGGAAAATAGATGATGAATATGTGATAATTTTGTTTTAACACATATAATCGAGGTGCGCAAATTTGCCCAAATAGCTTGTTATTAAAATGCATATATACTTTTAAATTATTACATTATCATGAATGCTAAAATTATTTTGGTGTGAATGTGTTTAACTGTAACTCACATATTAAGGCGTTACAAAGAAAATTGGTGCCCCTGCTATGTCAAATTCCTGGATCCGCCACTGGATATTAGTAGTTTAGTCTACTTTGATATTTAGAGGCTATCTTTAGCCCTGAATCGCAAACGCTCACAGGAGCTCAAATCCTAATCTAACACATTGGGAGGACCAGAAAATACCAATTGGACTAGAGCCTATAGGCAAGTTGGAGTTGTTGAAGATAGATTGAAATTGCAAATAAGATGTAACCAGGTAAGATACCTAGAAATACCCTAAAATTGTCCTATTGATGCTACACATAACATTTTGGGCTTTCCCACTTGAAGATAATAATAGCTACCTCCTGGTTTGAGAAGATGGGTCGAAAAATTCCAACCACGAACAGGAGAGATTCATAGAAGAGAGACCTGGGGAAGAGGCGGACAAAGGCGTGAACAGGAGAGATTCGCAGTTCGGGAGAGACCTAGGGAAGAGGCGGACAGAGGCGTGAACAGGAGAGATTCGCAGTTCGGGAGAGACCTAGGGAAGAGGCGGACAGAGGCGTGAGATTCGTTCTCTGTCGATTACTTTTGAAAAGAGATCTGAGAGAGAGCAGCTGTGGAGGGGGTTGGAATGAGTGATCGAAGAGAGAGAGAGAGAGAGAGGGGTTGGGGAACGAGATCAGAACAGACTTTTTTCTTCTGAGAGAGTCAAGTGGACCCACTCATCTTTGAGATGATACATCTAATCACATATTTTTACATTTTAACACAAAATTTTCACTCCAAAATTGTTAATCAAACACAGTGAGTCCTATCTTAGGCCTTGTTCCTTTAAGAAGATTTTTGGGGGGTTTTTTTTTTCTTTTGTCCTCATTCATATTTTTTTCGCGTTTGTTCATTTTGTAACAAACTCTTGTGAATTATTAAATCTTCTCGACGAGAGAAATCAAAAAAATAAATTTCTTTTACTCATACACCAATATATTTTTAAATATCCAAGATAAAGTTCAAAAAATGGGCTTTATTATTAATAGAAATGAAATCAGTGAAGCAACCACGTGCTTCTTGTTGTTTGAGAAGCGCTACAGTCACCCAAGGCAAAATGTGATGGCTGGCCATCACACGCCGTTTGGGATCTGATATGTGTAGGTGCTCGAATCAAACTTCTCATCTTTAGAAACTCGGAAAAATGGAAAGATTGGTTTTCCAATTTTTCAAAGATGAAAAGCTTGATCCAAGCACCTACACATATCGGATCCAGCTGATTTTTCGCAACACGGACTTGGGTTTTTTTTCTCCTAAAATTATTGAACTGCTCAAATCATCAATACGGGGGGTCAGAGTGGGCCCTCACTGCGTGCGATGTCCGGCCACCATGTTTTGGGTTCGATTGCTGTAGACTTTCTGTTGTTTGGTTTTTGGTAGTAGTTCGGAAAGTAACCGCACGCTTTTTTTTATGGTGACGTGACGGGGCTTTCTTGCTGCATTTCTCACCAGCAACATAAAACTATCAAAAAATAGGATACTATAATGGGCTATGTTACGTGTAGCTACAGAAAATAAAAAGTAATTTTTACCGGTTCATCCCCAATTAATAAAATATTAAATTTTTTATGAAAGTATCTAAAATTCTAAATTTTGAAAGTGTCTAAATCCTAAGGTATCTTATGTGCATAAACTTAGGCTACCTAGGTATACAAATGGGCTCGGAAGACGGGTGGAAGGCCGGGCGGTAGGCTAGCAAACAGAGCATCCTCATGCTCTCTGGATTAGTCTCCTCTCTCTCTCTCTCTCTCTCTTCTCAAAACATGGGTCCATATTTCACCTCATCGATTTTCATAACCCTTTTTACATGGATTTTATTCTCACACCTATATTTGATTATTTGCCTTACTCAATTTGAAATTTGCTAAAATGATTTAAATGTTGCAGTCATTTTGAAATTAGAGCCGTATGATTCTCAAAATCGAAAAAGATCGAAGATTTGCAGTAAATGCAATTATTTGAATTGAGTCGAGAAATACTGACTTTGCATTCTTATAGTGACTTCAAATTCATAAAGAGTTGCTGACTTTATGTATCCTGGCCAACAATCGCGCGTGTAGTAGAAGATACAATTTCGCCTAACCCCTTTGGAATTGGAGGCTTGAACAGAGATGGAAGCATTGTACACCACCAATGCATTGTGCCTAAACTCTGTAACTCCACCCATGCCAAATTGCACCCGGGGACTCCGTTGGGTATTCTTTCTCCAACAATACATGCCACAGTTGGATCACGTCCCCAAACGTTGCAAACAAATATCTTTCCGTGTCTAATAACTGCGTAAAATTGGCCTTTGTAATAGGTGATATCTATAAAAGCATATCGGGTCTTGATGGTGGTCTAGGCCTTCTTCTCGGGTTTCCATAAACCCAGGGTGCCAATACATTGGTAAATACAGTAACTATGAGTGCATAGTTGTTTTTCGATGAAGGAGAATGACGCGAGGACAACACAACCTTCTGAATTTTAAGAAAGATACTAACCTTGATGCTTTCTTCATCATTCTCGAGAGTATAGATACGTGGAAGAGGAATCTGAACCCAGGTTAATGGATGAAGTAGATTCATATATACCCCTGTTGCAGATAAGGTTACGAACCAGCCTAGTGACTCAAAACACTGCTTTCCCCTTGCTTCTGGTAGCATCAATTTTCCTATCAAGTTTCCGTCTGCAGCGCTAACGAAACAGCGGTAATCAACAACTTTGTCATCAGTTTGATCGTCGTTGGTCTCTTTAGCAAGCATAAGCTATGGAATCTGTTAAAACCCTTTGAAATTCTTCTTCACTGCTACGGATCGCCATGATCTGCAAACTTGACCGAAAGTTGAAAAATCTTCGAGAAAATCCAATCTTTACGTAGTAGCAATTAGAATGAAAAGATCTTGGTTGAGCTCTGCCCAATTTGCCATACGTTTGTTATTCCTAGACCTTAGCCCCAATCTCTGAGAATCGCGGAGAAAAGAAAAGAAAAAGCCAAAAAACAAAAGACTTTTTTGTTGATTTGATTGAGCAAGCTACGGGTTAAACAAAAGACTTTTTGGGGAAGCGAAAAAGGAAGGATTTTGTTACGGGGAGGAGTCTTTAAATTAAGCACCAGAATAACATCACGTACCTTCCTGAATTTTCAAGTTATGGGCAGACTAATTAATACAGTACAATTTCAACGTTAGATTTTGAATTGGCGGATGTTAGATTTTCTTTTAAAAATGTTGGGCGGACTAACTAATATATAATTTTAACGTTTTTAAGACAAAAACGATTTTCTTCTTTTTTTAATACTTGGGTTGGGCGGTTGCATGAGTTAGCTAGCCTACTATTGCTATCCGTGTAAGAGGGGCTTGACAGAAGGCTTTAGACGCCCACACCGAAGACACTCACGGCTCCTGGAGATTTGATTGCATGCAGGAACAAATTTTAATTCTCCAGATGACTTTATTGCTCACAAAGAATGCGTAAGTCCAAGTTATCCCACAGAATTAATTGGGTTAATTCTCCAATTATTTTGTTTGGGAAAATGACGGTTAATGACGTGTTTTGATAATTAATATCCGCCAATGACATTTTCAGCATTAACAAATGTTCTTAGCGGGTATTAATTATCAAAACACGTCCTGGGCCGTCATTTTCCCATTTTGTGTTTACTTTATTTGTCCCGTTAATGGGGCTATTAGAGCATCTCCAGTCTTGACCCAAACCATTTCCAAATTCAAAATTTGGGCAAAAATCTTAAAAATCTCTCTCCAATCTTCTACCCAAACCCTTCCCCATTTTGGGTTTTACCCATTTCTTTGCCCAAATTTGAAACAACCAAACTCTTTTCCTATTTTTCCAATGGAGAGAGAGAGAGAGAGAGAGATGAACGAGTTCCTATGATGGAAATCGGAGCCGGAGATTAGGAGATTCACACGGCCGCCGCTGGAACGAGTTCCTACAAATGGAAAAGAAAGGGGAATATATGGATCAGAGTTTTTTGGGTGGTGGTAAGTGGTGGACTGTTTGGGTGATTGCCGGAGGGTTGTGGTGAGTGGTGGTTGCCGAAGCACGGGTCGCCTTGGGGGAGAAAAACCGCAGAGGTTCGCGGTGGTTATGGAGGTGGGGCGAGTTCTCTTTTTTTTTACACAGCAGTCACTCTCTACCCCAAATTAAATTTGTTCCCCTCTCTACTTAGTTACATTATTGTCATTGAATACTTAAAAAATAATATATTTGGGTAAAATATCATTAAGCCATTTGAGTGGGACTGACCCAAAACGAGTTTTTACCCAAATTTTGACCTAAATTTGAGTAAAAAAAATTGGATCAAGCCTGAAGATGCTCTTAGTTGGCTTATGGGTTAGACTCTAGTATTATGAGTGTTGGCTTATGCCTAGTTTAATGTTATTTAGATGTTTGTATTCTCCCAACGCTTGTAAGAAAAGAAAGAAAAAAAAAAGAAGTGATGCTACTGTTCTTGTTACTATTTAAATTTTGGTACTTTTGAGTATCTCTGCATCAATTGTTGTATATAGCAAGTATTTATATAATTTTGCCTATCAAAAAAAAGTATTTATATAATTTATAGCGTGACCCAAATAGAAGACCTATTTAACCTTCATACTTGTACGCATGGTAAAGGGAAAACGGGCAGGAATCGAGCACAAAAAGTAGATCCCTCTTTCATTCACAAAGGTTTATTTATACGACTTAAATGGATATATCTATAGTTATATAAATAAAGTAGCATTTATAGTCGTTCGATCGTACTTTCTAATAAGATTATAGCCGTCGAATTGAATGAATATTTCCTATTATATCCATCTACACTAATGTAAAAAAAGAAGTTACACGTTTCCCTCATAGAAAAATATACTCCCCTTCCTTCTTCAATTGATTTCTCTAAAGTTGATTTTCTTACATTCAATTCAATATTTGCTTTTAAGTTGATTCTTTTTAGGTTGATTTCCCTACCGTAAAAAAGGAAACAATCATTTTTTTGATTCATACACGAGAAGAAAACAACCTTTTTTATAAGAAAATACACATAATTCTTCTACGCGTTTCTTCGGGGAAAAAAATGAACTATTTTGAGTTTTTTTGAATAAATTGATGAGTAAAGGAGGAAGTTATGTTGAGTTTTTTTGGCCTTTGCGTTAAAGAGGTTAGGGGGATATTCAAGAATGATTTTTTGACCATCCATTCGGAGCATGCGCTAGTATAACAACATAAAGTGACAAGACCTATCATGCCTTCCATTCGATTTTCCTTCCGACCGACCTTAAAATTATACTAATATGAACAGTTCACTTTGTAAAGCTTCACAAACACAAAACAACTCTAAAAAAGCCAAGTAGATCGAGCATCGATAACTTAGTGATGGAATAAATTCGTCTGGTTGTGTATTTTCAAAATTAAAGTGTATTATTAAACTAGAAAAACAGGAAAAATAGGACAACCACACGTTACGATTGTAGCAATGCAGCACGTCAAAAATACTAGAGTCTGACCCATTGAGGTGGACAGATGCAACTAAAAGACCCGCCTTCATACCAAAGACAAGGAGCCACGGTTCGATCACGCCAAGGAGCCACGGTTCGATCATACATGTTGTAGATTCCCGCATCTACCACCCGTCTTTCTCCCTTGGAAAATAATCTGAATGCTGTCGCACCTATCCAACAAAAGTCCGCGTAATAGATACAATTGGGCCTAATTCCTTTCGAAGAATTGGAGGCTTGAACGGAGATGGAGCCGTTGTACCCCACGAACAGGGTATTGTCGCCTAAGCTCTGTAACTCCGCCAATGCCGAGTTGCTTAAATCCTCCTTATATACTCTAAATTCCTCAGTCCCGCCAAACCTAGTCTCGTCGTCGTTGATATTTACGCTATTCCCCTTGCTTCTGCCCACCCTCTCACCACTGGAATCAAAAATCAACACGGTGACATATCGAACAATTATTAATAGCTCCCCTTCTGATTCCACTATGTATAGGCTCTTGCCCAAGCCGTTTAGATTCGGTATTCTTTTTTCTCCAACAATGGTTGGATGATCACTTCCCCAAACGTCGAAAATTAAAATACTTCCCCCCCTATTAGTAACAGCATAAAATTGGCCCTTGTAATAGGTGATATCCACAACGATGTATCCACAGGTTGTGATGGTGGTCCAGGCCTTCTTCCCCGGTTTCCATAAACCCAGGGTGCCTTTGTTGTAAATAACCATGAGTGCATAGTTGTCTTCCGGCGAAGGAGAAGGACGTGAAGACAAGACAACATTATAAATTCTAAAGAAGTATCTCTTTTTTTTGAACGGCCTATCTGCGTTGACTTCATCACGATTCTCGAGAGCAGAGATATGTGGAAGAGGAATTTGAACACGGGATAATGGATGGAGTAGATTCATATCCCCAGTTTCGGATAAGGTTACGAACCAGCCTAGCGACTCAAAACACTTCATTTCCTTTGCTTCTGGTAGCATCAATCTGCCGATTAAGTTTCCGTCTGCGGCGCTAACGAAACAACGATAATCAGCAACTTTGTTATCGGTTTTTTCGTCGTGGGTCTCTTCAGTAAGCATAAGCCATGGAACCTGTTGAGACCCTTTGAAATTCTTCTTCACTGCTACGGATCGCCATGATCTGCAAACTCTACCGAAAGTTGAAAAATCTTCTAAAAAACGCACTCTTTTAGCAATTAGAATGAGAAGATCCAGGTTGAGCTCTGCCCAATTTGCCATATGTTTGTTATGCCTTATTAAGGAGTAAATGTTTCAATGTTCAAAATACAAATATTACCAAACGGGTCCTAAGCATCTTTCAGCTGATGCTTATTTTCCCTATGAAATTCACTTAGTTAAGGCTGCGTTGTTGTAAATTTAATTTTTATCTCTTTTTTGTTTTGAACGGCAAATTTTTATTTATTAATCTTCGAAGATGTTATAAAGATTAATAGGAGCAAGTCTATGGACAGTCTTTGAACCCCCTGTGGACTAACTTGCTAATTTACTAATTACTCTCCTAATCCCGCTAATGTATACCATGAAAAAAAAAAAACTAATTGCAAACATTCTCTACCAAACAACTTGTGTTCAAGCTCGTATTTAATCGTTAAATTTTGTTCTAGATCAATTGGTTACATTTAAAAAAAATTATTGACGAAGTTGCAGATTAGAGAGTGACAGATGGTTTTTTTTTTCTTTTTCTGCCACATGTTAGAGTTAGTTGTTAGTAGTTACAATGGGAGTCGAACACCTCTTCCATGAGGACTCGAACTCAGGACTCTCCCTTAAGAGGGAGAATAGGAACCAACCTCTTTACACTCATTCTTTGCACCAAGCCTTAGACCAGTGCTGGAGGGTCATTTAATGAAATAGTATTAATTAAGTTGGGCCAATATTTATGAGTTTCTCCAGTTAAAAATTGATGGGCCACATTAATCTTGTGATAGAGTATATGTTCCATTTGGGCTTGTGAAGCCTAATTCAATTTGGGTCACGCTGAGGGGTTTGGGTTTGACCTGCTTAGTCGGGTCGCAGGAGCTCAGGAAGAAGTATCCATGGTTCAGGGGGGCGGAATCCAAGGGTATTATGGTAATTGGTGAAATAAACCCTAGGTTATAAATACTTGTTATGCGCAGTAGCGTGTAACGTCCCAAAAATTCAGAGACATTAAAAAAATTAAAAAGAGATTTCCAATTAATTTTTCATTTCGAAGCATTTAAAATGAAATATAACTGACCGAATCTGGAGGTGTGAAGTGTATAAATCTGATTCGCATAAGTCATCTTCTTATGAGTTAGTTCAATTCATGGTCAAGTTCTTTTGAGAAAAGCCCCCGGCCGGTATCGAAGTGCAACTTTCCTTTTCTTTTCTTTTAGTCGATCGTGATGTAAGTCTATTATTCCTTTCATCATAGGTAAGCCGTAAGGCAAAGCGCTCAATTTAGTCTCATAAGGATAAGGAAAGGTTAATATATTAAAAACCTTTTTGTATTGCATAGAAAAAGTTCTTTTTTGCATAGAATAGGAAGGGTTTTTGTCCTCATCCGAGTCGTCCATTTCGGCGATGGACGGCTCGAATCTCATCCTCGGTCAATCAAATTTCAGTCGTCCATTCGAACACCCAATCCGAGCTGTCCATTGCCAAAATGAACGGTTCGGATGAGGGACAACACCCATACTATCCCTTGCATTCTCTAAACCATGTAATGATTGATACACTCAGTCAAGTTAATTCCGCTAAACTTTTTGGGGTTTTTTTATAAGGGTTTTGTCCATAAGCCAAACTTTTGTCGCTGTTTGATTCGTCTCGACAAGAGGAGTTTTTTTTTTTTTTTTGATCAGCGACAAGAGGAGTCGAAAAAGTAAAAAAAATTCATTCAAACTAACTGAAATTACTTCAACAATCACGTGCTTATTTTATATTTGTAAAAGAAATTGAGAAATGAGAATGCAAAATAACCGATTTTTTTATCAAATCAAACTAAAATTATTAAGATTATAAGTATCTATACACGAATAATTATCAATAATATTCAAAATAAGGTATATAAAAAATAAAATTTTAAAACTCGAGGCCGGGCCACACCCAACATAGCTCCGCCACCGGAAGAAGGAGACCAGCAAAGATGGTAACAAATAGCAACTCATGTGGTAGCTCTTAGAAAAGAATTCGTCGCTAAAGACCAAAGATTTATGCGGATCTTGGACTTGATTATATAGTAGACAAAAAACGAAGAGGAATTGGATGTACTTGATTATTCTAACAGCCGTAGGAACAAAAACTGACTGATTACAACTACGCCTGGTGATGTAAACCGCTATCTAAACAGAGAGAATTCAGAATATGGAAGGAAATTACAATGTACTACACAAAATTTGGGCAGAATTATAGTAGTACGTCTCCATCAGTTCCAGTTCCACTAGGAAGACAAGGAGATACTTAATGTTGATTATAGTAGTATTTCTCCATCAGTTCCAGAATTATTTGAATGGCAACCACATTACTTTCCCCATCTCTCACAACATTGATTCTTGCTCTATAACCTGCTTCCACAAAACCAGACATGGAGATACTTAGGCTATGTTTGGTAACACTACCATTTTTCTGTTTCCTGTTTTCTATTTGCTGAAATCAGTTTTTACTTTTCCTAAAAAAAAAGTGAAAACAGAAAACATGTTTGTGTTAACCTGTTTTTTTTTTTAAAAAATCAATTTCTGAAACTAGTTTTTACTTTTTCTAAAATGGTCTTTCTTGCAATTTCTCCACTAGTTCTCAAACTATACAGGAGGGAGAGAGAGAGAGAATCATCCAAGCCTTTGCAATCATGTTAGAAACAAATTTCATACTTGATACTATGAAAGAAAGGGCCGGGTGGATAGACCAGGCATAGCCGGCTTAGAGAGGAAGCCGAAGAAGTCGTTGCTTTTGGCCCCCGATTTTTTAGCCCTAAGAGGGCTCCAAAAAATATAGTTTTTTAGTTTTAAATAATAAGAAGTTTCAATTGCCTTGCTTTGAGTAACATTTTTGTGGTCATGTGGCAGCTTAGGCTCTTTGAATGCTTTAAAAACTGAGTCCAGGTGATTGGGTTCTTCTTTCCTAGGCCGAAGTTATAGTATCAACTTTCATAAAATGATGGCTTCATAAGCCCAATGTATTCCTTCCAGCCTTCTCTCATCTCTAAGTTAAGAGAGTATATATATATATAGGTGAAATACATGTGAAATTTTCTAATTCCAAAGTCGGTCCTTTATTGGCTATAAGGTTTTTCTCCTTCGATAAGTATCTTTTATTGACTATAAGAGGGAGGGAGGGAGGGAGGGAGAGAGAGAGAGAGAGAGAGAGAGAGAGAGAGAGTATCTTCAATGGCTTGGGTTTGAGAGAGAGAGGAAGATGAAATGAAAAAAGACCTCCAAGGAATTGTAGCGGAGTAGCCTGTTTTTTGTTTCTGAAAATAGTGAAAGTTGAGTTTTGTTACTTCCTCAAATTATGAAAATAGTGAAAGTGATTTCCAGAATTTGAAAGTGGAAGTAGTGCACCAAACAAACTTTCAAAGTTAACTTTTGAAAATTCTGAAAATGAAAACAGAAAACAGAAAATAGAATGGCTACCAAACATGACCTTAATGTTGGACTGAATTCTTTCACAATTTAGACATGTAGAGTTATACAAACAGGAAGATCTAGGTGCCAATGCATATAAACGTTCAATACGAGTGAGCCGTCGACTACAGTGATTCATTGGCAATGCTTTGTGCAGAAGTAACAATATATGAAAGGGAGATTCATAATTCAAAAACAAGAAATTTTGTTGTGGGAATACAGGAATGAGGGCCGTGCTACAATTATGTTTGAAGTCAAACATGCCACAAGGAGCTGCATCGGCATGCTCTTCGATCTTATGAGATCCTAAGACCTTGAATTGCCATTCCCCAGCCAGGTATGCCTTGCTCAAGGACAGCTCTATATGACTTGCCTCAAATATCACTTTTTGTTCTGCAAAACACAACAAACTTTTGTCCTGATTACTTCCCCAGCTTCATTCAACCTTCTGTTTTTATATGACATTGTTATTATGGGCTCAAAATGACAATTACTGAACTAACGATCATCTTTGTACTCAGGTATTTAACAAATATAAATGTACTGAGACTGTACTAGAGGAAAATTTTCGGCAATTTGAGCAAAAATGGGGCTCTTAAGAACCAAGTCATCAAATTCTACAAGTCATCAGGAAATTACAAATGGTTTGTGCCACACACTTGCTTTCGTTTGAATGCTGGTCTTTGTACTGTGCTGTATAATATTAATTCAATACACCTAGGAAATGGAAACAATGTGGACTCTTAGTTTGCTATTACTGAACAAGAACATGAAAAACACCATCCTAACCTTTTTATGTTACTTCAGCAAGACATGAGGACAACACTTCAAAACTTTGTGCATGTGCCCTTTTGCCTACAAGGCCTACTGATGGACTTCCATATGCATCATAACCATGCTCCACAAACATGGAATACATGGAATTTCTATTATGGTGAACATATTTACAGGAAAAAAAGAAAGAAAGAAGAATTCCACAAACCTCCTTCGATGTTTTTGATGCCCTTTAAGTCTGAAAAGATAAACAAAGAGAATATGCAGTTAGGACAAGATCATGTATCTCACTCGCTCTTGTTTAGCTGAGAAGTAGTTCGAACAAAAACATCCCCCACTAATTTCATATCCCCTCATGCAGCACCTCTGTAATTTAACTATAAAAAATGGAGATATTCAGCCCCTTGTTTAGTACATAAAGTCAATTCGCTACTTATGTGTCCTCTATATATAGATGAGAACGGATCAAATCCAAGGTAGAGTAACCTTAGGCCATCTTTCTGCTCGGCCTTGACTGTTACTGTTAAAAGCACCCTCAGCATTTTCTGAGACCACATAAATCTATTTTCACCAATCAAATCCCTGTTAAGCTGTACAAAAGTCCAATATAGAACTACTTGGATCTTTCATCGTGAGTATCCAGGAGTGAAAGGGGAGTTTTACCATCAACTTTCTGACCTAGTTGACTTTTACCTGAAATTAAGCAACCAAACTTGGTCAGATCATTAGAATCCCATTAACACACCAATTTATCTAAATTTATTGCTCTACAAATGCAACTGTAAGAAAGCTTGTAAAGTCTAGATCATTAACCAAATACTGAACCGTAGAGTTGCTTCCATGTGAAAGCCATCGGGACTTGAGGATCGTGGACCTGCAGATCTCACAAACAAGCAAACTTCCATATGCTATCATCCATCATTTCTTGTCGAAACCACTTGCATGTCATTGTGAGATTCGCCAAAGATTCACCGTCCAAGTACTTGGCAATTTGATCAGCCCATGGGATTTTGTCCGACCTTTGTAAACAGAATAGAAACAACACCGATCAGTACGTGTAGTACGTGCAGCAAACGGAAATACAATGAAATAGAAGTAGTCACCAATGTAGACTACCTTCGAAGTTAAGTTATAAAATTTCAAATAGAAGTTCAAAGTCCGAAAAACGAAAGAAGACAAAAAGTATGAGATGTCTCTTATGATCAATGAAATTCAAGAAGTACCAAGCCCTAGGTCACGTAATCCTTTGGAAGGTAGGACTCCCCCTACTAAGACTGTTTGGCCTGGCTCGTTAGCGGCGGCTCAGAAGGCCCTTTCATTCTCGCACCCGTAGCTCACACATGCACAATATGTGACTTAGCCAGGTTGGTTCACGTAATCCTTTGATAGGTAGGACTCCCCCAGGTTGGTTCCCACGTGTTTAGTTACAATTACTTATTTTCTAAGCAGTTGCAAAAGGAAAAATAAATAGAAGCTTTTAGTTTTTTTCTAATTCTCCTTGCGGAACAGGAGTAAATGAAAAACCTTCAACAAACAGAGTCTAAACAACAATACATCAATAATCAGCACAGCACAACACTTTCTCCGAGAACGATCCAGAACGAGATCACAATGTGAAGATCGACAAATATATTCTGAGTTTAAATAAGAACACAATCACGGATTCAAAATTAAACCTAAATTTAAATTAAATTCTCAGATCCAGTGCGCAGTTGAGTCGGCTGCAAACGAACTGACCTACTCGTGGCAGCTCGTTAAGTCTCGGCTTGGCTCGCAATTTTGAAATTCAAGAAAATTTCTTCGTACATCAATAAGCAGAGATTTGTTGGATTGAGTTGCTCTGTGTGTGTGTGTTCTACGTTCGTAGGATATGCGTATAAATCGTAGGATACGACTTTATTGCGAGCCAAGCCGAGACTTAACGAGCTGCCACGAGTAAATTTTCTTGAATTTCAAAATTTAGGTTTAATTTTGAATCTAGGATACGAAGAAATTTTCTTGAATTTCAAAATTGCGAGCCAAGCCGAGACTTAACGAGCTGCCACGAGTAGGTCAGTTCGTTTGCAGCCGACTCAACTGCGCACTGGATCTGACAATTTAATTTAAATTTAGGTTTAATTTTGAATCCGTGATTGTGTTCTGATTTAAACTCAGAATATATTTGTCGATCTTCACATTGTGATCTCGTTCTGGATCGTTCTCGGAGAAAGTGCTATGCTGATTATTGATGTATTGTTGTTTAGACTCTGTTTGTTGAAGGTTTTGAATTCGATAGGATCAGAATTTCTTCGTACATCAATAAGCAGAGATTTGTTGGATTGAGCTGCTCTGTGTGTGTGTGTTCTACGTTCGTATAGGTACTCTACATGCAAGATCAAATTTACCAAGAAAAAACAATTTCGATACGAAAAGCACTTGAAATTTTCTTGAATTTCAAATTTTGAGAGAGAGAGGGGGGCATAGTTGTTAAAAACCTATGATACACGATACGTATCCTAGGATTTGTATCGTCTCGTTCGGAGAATGATACATATCCCATCATGTATCCTTTTTATATAGAAATCCTACAATACGACCGCGTATCCTACGATTTATACGCATATCCTACGATTATTTATTCGAAAAAAGTCGGACCTTATTTCAAGAAGCTGAACCCCAAATGCATTAATCTAAGCCCTTCGATAAATTAAATAGACATCCTATTTAGAAGACTTATTTAGGTGTTCATCCTAGTGGGTTAGAATACTTATGTTCTCATCCTCAAATTGTCAAGTTGCCCCATTATGCCCTTAAATTTCATCCACGCAAAAATAGGTCATTTAAATCAGAATTACAATTATGTAATTATCATCTTATCTCCTACTCCTACTCCTTTTGATCTCCTCTAATAAAATCAAAGTTAGTTACACGATAATAATATCTACTCAATAATCCCAACAAATCCTCTGCCAATTTACCCTTTCTCACTTCCTCCAAATTCCAAAAATCTTCGTTCAACAATTGAACAAAACGCACATGGAGTAGTCTAAAAACCAGCATAAAATTGGCTCCTATTCATCAGATTCCTAGAACACTAGTCAAAAGAGCCCTACAAACCCACAAAGACAACCAAGTCTATGAAGCTATCAACGCGAATTTAGAAGTCTACATAGATTAACCAAATTCAACTTAAAATCGTGAAGAAGCCGATCCAAGATGTCTCACATCCCAGAATAAAACTTCGACCACATATTCAGCTACATCACCAAAAACCCATATCGAAATTCAGCCTCATTAGTCTGCAAGACATGGTACAAGGTCGATAGAAAAAGCAATTACCGATCATGAATTTGTCATGAATATACTTATTGTAAAATCGTCCCGACGAAATTACATTAAACCAAAATCATGACAAAATATGGAGAAATCGAAACACACATACTGAACTCATAGCAAAATTTGTGGAATCACCATGAAACAAAAAAAAAAAAATGAATAAGTATCATAAAATCAATATTTTTTTGAATTGATCATGTTCTGTTCATCTACCTCGATCAAAACCTACACTTCTAAAAATTTGCCATCTTCTCCGATTTATGTCATGTTTATGAAATGATCATGTTTTGTCATATTTCCGATTTACACTTCTCAAAATCATTCCGACGAAACTACAATAAAGCGAAATCATGACAAAAATTTGGAAAAATCAAAAAAACACATACCGAAAATCATGACAAAATTCGTGGAACCACCATAAAACATACAAATTCCTGAATGAGTTGTAAAATCGTCCAGACGGAATTACAACAACCCGAAATCATGACATAATTTGAAGAAATCGAAACCCAAATACCGAAATCATGACAAAAATTGTGGAAACACCATAAAACAGAAAAAATCGTAATTGTAGGTTAGAAATCTTAAGTATCTATATATAGAAAATCAAAACCCACAAATCTATGATCAAAACCCACAAATCTCCATAAACGGAGAAACCAAAGAAGAAATGGTGGGTCTTGTTTGATACCACCATAGACCTTAAATCGAAAGGTGAGTATTGTTTGGAGAAAATCATCCTACTTTTAACAGTGAGTGCTTTTCGATTTAAAAATACTACTAAGGAATGGTGGGTTTGGTTTAATACCACCACATACCATCAAAAGCTTCATGATGAAAACTTGGGGATTTCCTTCGCCGCCCAACTTCGGAATCTCAACCGGCGGCTATGGCTTTCCGAGAAGCTTTGGTTTTTGCAGCTAATAGAGGCCTTTCAAAATTTGTTGTTGAAGGTGATTCTCTTGAAGTTGTTCAAGCACTTACTCAATCAGGAAAATCTTTTGCAAATTGTAATTCTATTCTCTTGGATTGCTTAGTTCTTCTGCCTTTATTTTCCTCTTGTAGTTTCGTGCATGTTAATCGTTCTTGTAATAGGGTAGCCCATTCGTTGGCTAAGCGTTCCCTATTAGGCATTAGTCTAGAAAATTGGGGGGGTCCTGTCCCCCATTGGCTAGCTAATCTTGCTTTGGTTGATGTCCGGTCTTCCGATCGGGTTCTCCGTTAATAATATATTCTCTTTTTCCCGAAAAAAAAAAAAAAAAACCCGGCGGTTTCGGTGTTGTCTCCTCCTTTTTCTTCGCCGGTATGCACTGTAAGTAGACGAAAGGGTTTTGCCGTTTCGTTTTCCTTTTTGTAATAATAATAAAATAAAATAAAAAGACAGGTTAAATGGGAAGTGGGGGACGAGATATTATCGGAATTAGGACCATAAAAACCGGACCGCTTATCATGGGATAATTTGATTAAAGCAAAAACAAAAAATATGGTGCTCAAATATTAAAGTAGGGTGTTTTGGGGATTAATTAAAATTCAGGATGAGAATATAAGTATTCAAACTAGATAGGATGGAGACTTAAGTATCTATAGGGGATTGGATGAATATTTAAGTTACCCTTGATTTAATTATGGCATCTTTCAAACCATTTGATAGAAATTTAACTTCAATGTATAGCTTGTATAAAACTCAATGTAGGGCTTGTATAAAAGAAAGAACCATATTTCGATTGTATTTTGTCTGACTTTACTTTTCCTAACAAATGGAACATAAAGTCTTAGGCCCCGTTCAGTTGCCAGGAAAGTACAAGAAAGGATGGGAAAATCAACTTTCCCATAACTTTTATAGTGTTCAGTTGGCAGGAAAGTAGTGGGAAACATGTTTTTAAGTTTTCCTGCAAGATTTACTTTCTTGCAAAAGTGATCCGGCCAAAAGTATAGGATTTTGCATCACGGGAAAAGTTTTTTCCATTGTGGGGCCAAGACTTGAAAATTTGTATTTTAATTTTTTTTAAATGTAAGCTGCATAGTTTGTTGGTGTTATTAGGTGTATCTACTTTTCAATTATATATTAATTATGATTAATGCTATTGAAGTATAAATTAAATTTAGTATTTTGACAAAACTCCCATTGACAAAACACAAATATGATAGATATTATCGAAAAAGATATAAATATCTAGTTTTTAAAAACTCTAAAATATTTAGCTCTAGAATATCCTTGTGACATATCTAAAGTTTTTTTTTTTTGGTGTGAGAATTAGTCTCATGTGTAATTCTAGAATTATCTCAAAGTTTATGTTGTATGAAAATATCTTTGTACTAGAGTCTTCCATGAAGTAGTACAAATAGAAATGGGTTCTAACCATTTTGTATCAAGCCAAAAAAAAGCTTGAGTTCAAGTGCAATGCAAATACTCTCTTTCCCCACTCTTGTCTTTAGTATTCCTTCTCTTCCAAAAATATAGTCCAACTACGCAATAGAAACTCCAGCTCTTTCAATAAACGTATCTCAATATTAACTACATAATTGAAAAAACGATACACGATACATGTCCCGATTTGAAAACACTGGAGAGAAGGCTTGAAGGGGCAGCGAGGACAAAAAAGTGGAGCGAGGAAACGCGATGGAGAACATGGCCGCTATCGATACATGATGCGTATTCCGATTTGAAAACACTAGAGAGAGGGCCTGAAAGGGTAGCGAGGACGAAAAAGTGGAGCAAGGAGACGCGGCGGAAAACAAGGCTGTCGTTTCCGCTGTCATATATATGCCACACAAAAGCTTTTATACACTTACCCATATTCTTAAACACTTGTAACATTTTCTAACTTGTTCATTTCTCTTCTCTTATTTTGCACATTTTAAAGAAGGAAGATCCGCTGCGATTGTGTCTTGACTGGGCCCCTCTGGTCTTGCCTTATGACTAGGGCATGTGTCATACATCTAGGTGATCTTTTGATGGCTGGATCAGATCTGAAGAGAATCAGAGGATTTATCTTTGAGATCCTTCCTGATATATCACAAGAAGAAACTACAGAGAGTTCACAACGTTGCTGTCAAGTGGCTATTGCAACTGGAATCTGGATAGCTGGTAATTTTTCCAAGCTCATGCTACTACCTCTGGAATCTGGTTCGCTGGTAATTTTTCCAAGTTCATGCTACTACCTCCGCAACTTCTTAGTGGGCATTCAAAATTGCAATCACTTGTCCTAACTGCATATTCTCTTTGTTTATCTTTTCAGACTTAAAGAAGATCAAAGACATCTTAGGAGGTTTGTGGAAGATCAAAGACATCTTTTCAGACGTAAATTATCAGGTTAATTGTTGAGCCCAGAGTGCCTCATGGATTTGATTACACAATGACACTCCGCGGGAGATTGAGACACATGAGGAGGCATGGTTGCATTGCCCGGAGTCAAAATCCTAGCTCCACCACTATTTTTTTTTAATTAATTAGTAGTCATTCATTAATAAATATGCAAGTACCAAATAAATGACTACTTGAATCGGTGTTTTGAGCATAAAGATTCCACTGACCTGTAAATAATGGACCTAACCCTTGGGGATGCGGTAATACATCTAAGAAATTATTCCATCATGCCAAAAACAAATGAAAAACTAAATTCATTAATAAATTATCCGTCCTCCTCCATCACAGCAAATCCAAACTCTTCTTCGTTGACCACCGGTTCAAACCCCTCGTCCAAGACGCACACACTGCTTTTAAGAGGACCGGCTTTTAAGAGGACTGGGTGTGGTGGTGGCTGTGACGCGACAGCGACATTGTCGGAGAGGAGATGGCGACGGCGGCAGTGGTGGAGTTGGCACTGCTCCATCGGTGTGGAGGGTTGGAGTGTCCGAGTGGTGTTGGTAGCAGTTGGTTCAGAGAGAGAGAAAGGGGAAGGTCAGTTTTTACGTTTGTTGATGGGCATAAAAGTCATTAATCAACATAACCGAGCCTGTCTAGGTTCGGAAATAATATTTATGATTGGAATGAAACCGGACCAAAAAAGGAGGATCGGCCTCTAATTTTTTAATTTAGAAAATGACAATTAAGTAATTGCTTTGGCCAATAAATCCCCGCCACTTGTTGATAAGGCCCGTTCCGCTAATAAGTACTCCTAAATATAGTATAGATAAGGCCCGTTCCGCTAAGGCCTCGTTCCGCTAAAAAGGGTATTTATTTTGGATTTTTGAAAGTTGAAATAAGAGCCCTTGTTCCATTAAGGGTTCTTAAGAAACAAGTACTTGTCCGGTGTGCTATTTTTGATTGCTTAAATATTTCAATATGGGTCTAAAAAAATATGCAATATGAATCTTATTTGATAGATCTCAATTAACTCTATTATACAAAGTTCGTAAAATCATGAAATTCATTATAAATTGATAAATATAGGCGATCAAAAAATACACAAATTTTAGATTGTAGAAATAAGAAGGCAAAATAAGAAGGTAAAAAGTCAGTAGAACATGAATTCTTATTGGGTAAAAATAAGTACTTATTTTGTAAGTGGAATGGCCGAATGGGGGGCCTAATTATGCTATAAAAGTTACTGTACACGATATATTGAGTACATTGTCACATAAAAAAAAACTTCTCCTAAACCGGGCCCCCTCGGTACAAAATTCTAGCTCCGCCACTACATGTAGATAAGCATGGCTTGCATGTATGAGCTCGATTTGCTTAGATAAGCTCAACTCGTATTTATAACTCACCTCATGTAGATGAACTCGACTTTTATGTATGGACTTGATTCATTCATAGAGACTCGTTTAGTACTTGAATCAAACTTGAGTTCTGAAATCGTAATCGAGCTCGAGCTAGAATATTTGTGCTCGATTTGAGCTCTAGCTCAGCCCGCTGAATTTTAAACGAGCCAAGCTCTAACACCCTGAAGTTCGACACGCTTGCACAACTTGCGAAAGACTTTCCAGACGGCAGGTGATTAGTGAATAAAATCTGGAAGTAAATTCTAGTACTGAAGTAACTGTAGAAGTATAGGTAGTAGTATAAAATTTGCATACAAACTGATTAGATCAATCCTACCAAAATAAAGCAGCAGTAGAACAGAGAAGCAACAAAACACAAATGCAACATTCGAAGAACACGCTAACACGAGTTAGCGCTTTCATCTGGCTAGGCTAGCTTCTCGTAGGAAGCCCAACTCAGCAAAGCTCGTTCTTTTTCACCCCGAGTCATACGGGTGGATAGCTCATTATAGAGGGTGCAGAACCTGGCAGCGGAAACGGATAGTAGTTTGAATCATGAGTTCGGTACCCTGTCTCCCGGCCAGACTCAAAAATAGGCATATAAGTGATCTCAGAGAATGGGCCCGACTCGTTTATAGGAGCTCTGCTTCTATATATTTTGCCTGTATTATGAGCTCGGCTTGTATATAAAAGCGCGTTTAGTACTCAAACTGAGCTCCAGTTATTAAATGCTAATTGAGCTCAAGCTACAATATTGGGGCTCAAGACGAGCCCGAGCTAACTGAATTTTAAACAAGACGAGCTCAAATACCCTAAGCTCGGCTCAGCTCACTTGCACCCCTACTTGCAAAGGAATTTCTACGAACTTGATTATGAAAACTCAACCAAACAGAGCACACATTCTTCAAAACATGAGCTAAGAGATGCAGGGGATTTTTAAATAGAATCTGAAAATAAATACTGAAACGACGTGTTGAAATAAAGGTGGTATGAAATCTGCAAAACCAGATTTTAGATCAATCCCACCAACAAAACCCAATAATAGGGAGAACCTAGGTAATTTGATAAAGAAACACAAGGGAGAGCAAGAAGCAACAGTAGACCAGAAAAGCAACATAACACAAATGCAGCATTCGAAGAATACGCAGGCAAACCGTCAGAGCTTTCTTCTGGCTAGGCTAGCTTCTCGTAGGAAGGCCAACCGAATGAAGCTTGTTCCTTTTCACCACAAGTCGTGCGGGTGGATATCTCATTATAGAGGGAGCAGGGAAAACTGATACTAAGTTTGAATCACAAAGTGGGGTAACTCCCCCCGTTCCGGACACAAAAATAGCCATCTAAGTGATATCAAAAGAGTTTAGGCTCACAGATGAAGACAGTCTCCATTCAGATTATGAAAGGGAATCGAGGTCTCCCAAATGGATCTGTCGAGTCACACTACGACGACTAGCCAAGATCAGCTGTTCATGGTCTACGCAAGCCTAAGTGGAAATTCGGAAATGCAGATCAAACTAAGTCTAGTGGCATCCACCGAGTAAGTGTGTTGAACATCTAAGCGCCATCAAAAGGTCGCAACTTAAACCGTGTTGTCTACACGCCGTCAAAAGCTCACAACTTCTAACACACACTGCATGCCTAGGGGGCATCGAGCCACAACAGTTCGTTGTGTAGCATTTTCGCTACATATGGAGGTTATAACTTTAAACCCCTATCAGAACACTCGAAAGCAATTGTTGTTTAACATAATAAGTCATCAAAATATATGCCCAGAGAATATTCACTATCTATACCAGTTTATAGTAAACATCCACACTGTTACATAAAATTTCTGATATCACAATTCATAACGTGGAATCAAGTTAAAAGAGAAAGGAGAGAACACAATGAGCATGTCCCAAATATATGTACATACATTTCTTCTGAAGATAACAATTATACGAGAACATTGAGGTGATGGTCCAATGTCGACCACCTTTTTCTTTCCTCTATTTTTGTTGATTTTCGAATATCCCTATTTCTTATACATATGATCCCAAGTATCAATGTTCCATGATCATGAATTAGATGAAGCTACAAAGCACAACATCCTGTACATATGGAGAGAGGTTACCAGAAATCATCACCAGCTGCCGTGGACGAAGCTGAGTACGACTCATCGTCATCTTCCTCCGTCTCCATCTCCAACTCCGGCTCACTGGACCCAAACTCAGCCATCTCAATATCAGCTAAATTCTTCAAATCAACCACCGAAAGCTCATCCAAACGACTCACAACCAAGTCGGCGGCCCCAAGTTCATACACCGGATGGTTGCTAGCAACCGCCACGCACTTCATCCGTGCGTCATGAGCAGCCTCCACCGTCAGGTTAGAATTTCCGAAAACAATACACCGCTCTGGAATGAAATTCAGCTTCTGCGACGCATACAAAAACATCTCCGGATCAGGCTTCCCCCTGTGAACGTCCTCAGCCGTGACGATTACTGTAAATACACCTTTGATACCAATTTCTCCAATTGCTCTCTCAAGCGTTTTTCTTGGACGGGTGGCAACCAATGCCATGGGTATCTTGTAATGCATCAAAACATTGACAAATTCGTGAGACCCGGATCGGAATGTATATATCCCGCCTTGTAATGCTTGGTAAATCTCTTCTTTTCTAGAAGCCAGTCTTTTGACTTCTGCTGGGTCTCTCGACCAGCAGAAGACTTCAGAAATGGCTTGTTCATTTTTCATGCCTTCTATTCTACGAAGCGTGTAACCAAGGAGAGGGGATTGTCCTTCTTCCTCAGAAAGAGTTATCCAGGCTTGATTTTCAAGATCAGGATTATCTTCAATTAGGACTCCTTCCCATTCGAATATGGCACCTAACCACCCACAACCCATCCTTTCTTGTCGGAGCAAGGGGTTATGAAGTGAAGGTTTATCAGCCTTGTTCTCCGGTGGCCACAAACCTGGTTTTCGATCCGCATCAATATCAAACCCGTCCTGAAAACCCTTAATTGTTCTCTCTTCTTTTCTACTGGAATATACCTCCTTAGTCAGTTCCATTGCTTGGGCCTTAATTGCTTTAACTCCCAACCTCCGAAAATTTGTCCGAACAACCTTTCCACCGATAAAATCTGGTACAGGAATCCGACCCACACCGAATAGCTTCCTAGTGCTTGAGAAACCACTGGAATTATATCCTCCACAAACGGGCCGGTGACCCAAAAGGGATGTTGCAGCAATTGACTCCACCATCTTTACCAACTAAAAACAGCTGAACCCAAATGCTGATCTACCTTAAAAACCTACTTTGATGTAAAAGAAGTCCTTTTTTAGTGAAGCAAATTCAGAATCCTACCCAATTGAGGATTCAAAACCCTAGCCCCACAAATTCCCTCACTTGTGCCACAAAATTACACAAAAACTAGTGAATTAAAGCCTCAAAATCAACCAAACTAGGCCCACTTTCACCCCAATATATCCTACCCAGCTGGAGATTTCCAAACCAAAGTTTCAAATTTCCAAATATGCACCTAATTGCAACAAAGAAACACAATCCTAAACCTAGAGATCCATCTCTATCTGAGAATACTGTTAATCCACGAAAGGCCAGCATAAAAATCCCAACTTTATTGAATACCCATCAAAGTATCAGCTCAAAGCATCCATCCAACGCCCAAATTAAGCCAAATCCACAAATAACGAACAACAAAGCTGGAACCTTGTTCAACCCCAAATGCTAAATTCAACCAAAAAGAAGGCAGAAAGATGATACAAATAATCTTTACAGCTAATACCCACCAAATTTCAGGAAATCGAAAAAGCACAGAACTTACAAACAGATCGAAATCTGAAATTTGGGGGCAATTTCCAAATAGAAATCTTTATTTATGTATTTACAGAGAGAGAATATGTAAGCATATGAAGAATAACCTGGGGGTGAAACCAACCGTTGGTTGAAGATTGAGGACAACGATAATTTTGTAGAGCAAAAGAAGAAATTTGTATGTGGTTTATAGGAGGTGAGAGAGAGAGAGAGAGAGAGAGAGAGTGAATGAGGCCGCCTTTATGACCACGCTTGCCGGCGAAGGCAACAAGGAACGAGTACACGTGTCCGTGATGTGGTTTCTTCATGGTCTGGTTTGGGAAGCTTCTAAATGAACACCATTTTGGCCTCAGTACCCACCCTTTCAGTGAAAAATAAATTTGGCGATCTTGGGGCGCTACCACGTGATACTACAAAATCCTTATTCACCACACATAAGTATTGGCCTCGCGAAAATGTGTGGTAGATAAAGATCTTATAGCATCACGTGATAGTATCCCAAAATCATCAAATAATTATTCCTGCCTTTTAGTGGCTCAAAAGAAACACACATTTTGCTTATGAATTGGTGAATAATAAAAACTCACTTGTGCTTTGTAATAGATTGAATTGTTAATAATAAGTTTTCAGTTTTAAAAGCTATATTATTTTAAGTTAAATTTAAACTTTTTCTTATTAAAAAATGTAAAAATCACATTCAAAGAAAAGGCATTTAATTCAAAGATATTTTTTAAATTTTATAATAACATATACATTACATTAATAGTACATTTAGCTTAATAATTCTAACTCATTAAAGTTGAGATAGATATATTTTTAGTTTATTGCAAACTCTTATAAATAAATAGCCTCAAGATAAACTCCTTCCGTTAGTGATTCATTACAAAAAGTCTTGTTGCTTTTCAAACCGAAAAAATGAAAACACTTCGGTTACAAATTTTTTATCATCTTAGCAAAAATAAAAAATAAAAAATTGTTTTAAAAAATCATACACGAAATTACTTTCTTCTGTTTTCCTATCAATCAAATGGGGTGCACCGAGCCAATTGTGTGCATGTAGAATCTCCCATCTAGATTTGACTAATGCATTTTAATATTGCACTCTACCCCCCGAAGTAACTAAATATATCGCCATCATCTCCTCCGTGAAGCGTGAACGGCATTCCATGTATTCTTTTTTTTTTGGACAAAAGTAAGAAGTTGTATTGATGTAAGTTTAACGGGCACTTAAAATACGGAATTCATTACAAATATCTTAGATAAAACCAAACTAATCGATACAGAATACGGAATCCATTACAAATATCTTAGACAAAACCAAACTAATCGTCTAACTACAAGGCAGTTGATATCTTCCACCCCAACTCTGGCATCACCTAACACATAGAGTATAATGCGAAAATCGATATTAACTCATATTAGATTGTATGAATAATGGAAAAAATAAAAGAATATAGGAAGGAGGTAGTAAACTATATTTCATTATTAAATGGTTTTATTCGAAGAGTATTTAGCAAATGAAATCCAAATATTGAAATTGAAAGCCTCATTTAATAATATCTTTGACTCTAAAAGACCTTTTTTTTATTCATGTTTTGAAGTGCCCCAATGCAACTAAATTTTCACTTTGGCAAGGCATATCATATTTGCACGTCACATAGTTACATACAATAAATATGAATAGTATGGTGCGCAGAGTTTAAGCGGGCAATTTGTTAAAAGCGGTGTCACTATAATATTATGGGGAAAGATACATTCAAACAAATGTGAGAAATTGAAATTGAACCTTCTAAAAAGACACAAATAATAAGATAAAACACCACTTCTATGATACCCATCAAATATGCCGTCAATGCAACAAAAGATCGGTCTTATTGGTACTTGCACGCCACTGTTGAGTGTTGAGGTACGTTTTAATAATGCTATAGAATACCAAAGAAGTGTTTTTCTTTTTATCGGTTATGCTATTGACAAGTGAGTTGTCAATAAGGTAAGGCAAGAAGAATACAAAACAATATAGTTTTCCATACACTTTGTAACACTTGTTAAAGCACTTTAACACATAGAGAATTGTGTTTTTTTTGTCATTTTCCTGCCTTATTGACAGCCAATATTGGGCTGTTACTTGCATTTGTTGGAAATTTTTACAGATTTCAGATACATGAAATCGGGGCTACCGGAGGATCTCTCGAGGCAACCGTGCACGTTCTGGGTTCATTGTATTTGGACGCACCGCAATTAATAGACGTATTGATGTGTGGATTCTGTAACTCTTGTAACCTCTCCCCATGAAATTTCTACTGCAATATAGATTCTTGTATTGGGACCAGAAATTACTACTGCAATATAGATTCTGATATCGTTCTTGTGAGAGAGAGATAGGTGTTTGTTCAGTTTGCCAAGGCGGTCGACGGTGGTACTCCGACGGCTTGCGGTTTAGCCGAGCCAACCCTGGAAGGAAGACGTCGAAGAATCCTACAACATCCTCGGTAGGCGGCAAATCTTTCTTAAGGAGACTGTGGTATCATACAAGACTCGGTTTCAATCCTAAAAATTCTGTTTGTATCTCGTTCTTTATAATCTGTCTACTGCTTATGTAATCTGTAACTTGTTTAGTCATGTAATTGTATCGCTATCAATGGAATTGTTCTCTGGAATTTTAAGTGATTGCCAAATTTTTCCTAACAGCATTTTCCTTCTTTTCATAACCGAATGTCCTGGTCAGCTTGCGCACGTCTTGACTAATTCCGGAGCTCTGAAATTAACGATCTCGTAAACCCTTCAGTGATCTCAAGGGTTGTATTGTTTGACCTCTGTAAAATTCAAACATGCGACCTCATAATTTTCTCATACTAACTTGACCAAACCCCTTGGGGTTATGCGGAGGCAGTTATGATGTGTTCCACTAACTAAAATAACTACTTATTATTATTTTTTAAATCAAAGTTGATATATTGTAAGAGAATGATCTGTCTCGTAAAGCAAAAAATAAGTAGTACTTAAAAAGTAAGAACCTTAGCAAAACGAGGCCTTTAGTGCCGGTCAACCAACTGAGGATAGTTCAGTTGGTCAGGACTCTTATATCTCACTAAGAGGCAAGAATTCGAGTCTTCCCACCTGTGTGTGGGTATTCTTTCCTTTGTATTGTTGGGGTTATTTCTTCTCCCCTTGATGGGGCTTGAGATCAGGAGTTCGAGTTTTCCTACCTACGTGTGGGTTTTCTTTCCTTTGTATTGTTGGGTTTATTTCTCCTCTTAATGAGTCTTGTGTCCCGTGGTTTGTACTTTGTGATCTCTTCTACCGATTGAAAAAAAAAAAAAATTTAGTGCCGATCAAAAACCATTGCTTATATACATTTAGTACAATTTACAAGGATCAAGGAAGAAGAAAAAGGTGCAGTTGGATGATGTACACACACAAAGTATTTTGCATTATTTGCAATCATTGTTAATTGGGTAGCCACATTAACTATTATAACGATGCGTTTTGGATAAGAGCATGTGGGAAGTAAACCATTCTCCAATCTCAATTAATTCTTTAATTTCAACTGCCTTGTTGACCTAGATCAATTAAACAAAGACTGTCTCTCTAGATCAATCAAACGAAGACTCTGTCTCTATCGAAGGGATATGAACATTGAGTTGAACTATATATTTAAGATAACGATCAACAACTATATATACATCCCAGTTGAAAATTGTTTGATCTTTTCCTTAAAAATTTACTCTATATAGTAAAGACGTACCGAGTAATATCATAGAAAGGAAGTTAATTTAAGTTAGTGCCAATCGAAAGCCATTACTTTAGATCCAACCGCAAGAATCAAGGAAGACGAAAAAGGTGCAATGGATGAGAGAAACACAGAAAGTATTTTGCATTATTTGCAGTCGTGGTCAATTGGGTTAGCCAAACACTATTTCAATGATGGCCTGATGGGTATTGGATAAGAGCTTACGGGAAGTTAAAAACCAGTTATTATTATTAAGAAAAGAAAGTTTGGCAGCACCAGCTAAGCTTGCCTTAAAATCTTCTGACAGAACCCATTAGCCACAGAAAATTTCTATTTTCTTCCAGGGATGGCTTCATCTTTCTCCTAGAGTTGAGAAAGTCCCAAACTTCATTGGAAATTCTGAGCAAGAGCTGAGATTGTTCAGTTGATTTGCCTTGAAATACGCGAGGATTTCTTTCCCTCCATAAACTATAAACTGTAGCAGCCAAAGAGCAACTGAAGACTAATACTTTTGAGGCCCTTTCCCTTGACATCCAAGCTGAATCATTCTGAAATGTTCACCATTTTCCAAGGCACGCCTCGAACCATGTTTCTGGACATCAAACTCTTCCAAATGGATAAGGATTTAGAGCATTCGAAAGAGAGATGGTTATGAGTGTTTCTACATCATTTCTGCACAAGAAAGAAGAAGAATCAAGCAACATTCCCCCGCTCCTCAACCTGTTTTCGACTCAGCCTCTGTTGTACAGCAAACCAAAGAAGGAAAGAGCACCTAGGAACATGGTTCCCTCCCCAAACCACTCTATGCCAGTTCAAATAGCATTCCAAGCAGACTGAGCCGTATACGATCCACTCGAATGGGGCAGCCAGAAGACAAAATCCTAAAGGTCAGGCTTAGGAAGCAAAGTAGGAGGAGTTTGAGCAATAATAGATGGATTTGCCTGATTCTCAGTCTAGCTCATCTCCAACAGCCATGGTCCATAAATTCATAATAGACTCAACCTTAGCACTTAGAGATCTCCCTAGATTAAGCACCACCCTTTCCCAAAATCTAGCATGCGAACAAAAAGGAACACAAACCATAAGAATTCCAATTGGTAAGAAATTTATGAACTTTTTTTTTTTTTTTTTGATCGGCGAAACTTATAAACTTTACATACACCTTCCTGCCAGTTCAGTAGGTATCGAGCTATCCATTGAATGTGTAATAATGGAAAACCCATTCGTTTGAAATTCACATCTCCCCAAACAATGCTTAAAATGTAAATTAAGTTCCACCATTTATAGCAAGTTGCAAAAGATTGAAGACATACATTCATTTAACTGAACAATTCCAGTCTCAATGGACCCTCATTCAATTACAATAACTAGATAATTAACTTCCGTTTCATAATCCACTACCCAAATAACAAGATAATTAACTTCTATCTCAGTTAATAAAGAATGAGCATAGTAATCACTAATCAGGCTCTAAACCACCAAATCAAATCCAATAGAAGGTTGGCTCTGACCCAGATCAATGATTTTCCCGATTTAAACATGAAAGTGTGTAGAGATGAATCCATACAGAGACAGAATTGCAAGGAACCAAACGCACATTTTGTACTGTAAGCAGGATTCAGAGAAACAGAAGCAAATGCTCGAGCATTTTGTACTGTAAGCAGGTTTTGATTCGATGTTGCACACTTTATTTTCTCCAATACTCCACAATACAAATGTGCTGCGAAAATATTTCAACAATATCCGATGAACTTTAAAATTTTCTTGATTGATGAACTCAATTGAAGTTTAAAAATTAAACAGTCCCGATTGTTGAAAGACATCCGGAAAGACTTACAAAACAGGTATCAAACGTATGGAGTACTATGGAAAAGAAGAGTAAAAACATCAGAAATCATTGAAGGTTACCGATATAGGATTTCTGCAGATTTATCCCGGAGGAAAAGAACACTATAGACAAGTGATAGAAGGGCATAGCAAGATATCTCAAACACCAACCAAGCAGCAAGAGTTGCTTACAGAATCTCCAATGTAAGAGCTTTCTCGTCCATAGCATCACATCTGCAACTGTTAGACAACAGGAAACTTAAGGCTCCGTATGGATAGACATGGAATTCAAATGAAGAGATTTTATGTTCGGGTTCAATCAATCATACGAAACAAGAGTAGAAGATGGACCAGAGGCAGAACATATGCTCCTTGTATTGTTACAATCATCAAGATGGAGGATTTCAATTACTCCTATTAACAGTTATTGCTGAAATCGATTTCCCACTAGGAAACGTGTGATGATATACCTCCTAATCTCAATGTTGATATCCATATTTGAGGTATCCATCAACTGTATAATAATGTCTAATCCATTTATTTGAAATGCACATCTATCCAAACAAAGCCTAAAAGGTAAATGAAGGTCCACCATTTATAGCAACGGATTGAAGAGATTCCTAATTTCCTATAGAAAGTAGTCACTGAACAATTCCAGTCTCAAACACAAACCAAACTGAAGCAACTAAGGACAATTCTGTTCCATAATCCACTACCCAATGGACCCTCACATTCAATTAAAAGAACAAGACAATTAACTTTTCCATTTAATACAACAACTTGTGGAAACCAGTTTGCAAAATATCCTACTTATGACGTTATAACTCCTCTCTCAAAGCCCTGTCTCAGATTGGATCACCAATAATCTTGAATCTAAAAACATGTCTGAAATAGCCAAATAGGTAATGATGTGCCTCAGAGTTCTCTAGCCTCTATCCTCTGGCGAATCAGGAAGGATAGGAACAAAAAGAGCTTTGCTAACATTGACGTTACGATCCCTTCAGCCACAAGGCCATCACTACTTACTCTTGGGAAATTGTTGAGGCATCTTTCATCAGTGAGTCAGTGACAAAGCTTCAACCTAGTCTAATACATTGGAATTTGGCTTGTACAGGGGAAGTTAAGGTCAGTACGGGCAGCTGCTGGTACGACTTCAATGGTAAAGAAGCAGGATTTGGAGGGCTCTTCAAGGATTGCTCAGGAGCTTGGCTACTAGGCTATTATACGGGAAACTAACAAGTGGTTCTAGTCTCGAGTCAGAGTTACGGTTGCAATGGCGGCAATGTCTGCACATAACAACACATAAGCCCATAACTTTTAACTGGAGTTGTTTCATCAAACAGTTAATGGGCAACAAGTAAATAGGGAACAGCGTTACCAAAATATGCCTGAAGATATTGTGGACGACGAACGACCCCACCATCAACGATCGGCTGCCTCCCTCCTCCGAATTTCTGCTTCATTTCTCACCCGCCGACTCGACTTGCAGCAGCTGGCGCCGGTCACATGAGGGAAATAGTTTGAAGAAGTTGAATGAGGGAAAAATCCTTTGGATGAGGAATTATTTGGAAAGCGCGAAATGGAAAGACGCTTCTTCTTTACTCCTGGCCGCGAATATTTGCCGCAAACTATTGCAACGGCGTTGTTTGGATTAATCCGAACTCGCATTTCTGAAACACGAGTTAGGGGGTGTTCTTCTAAATAATCCAATTGGCTTTCCCGCCAATTTTTTTTTGTCCTTATTCAATTTTTTTTTGCATTTTGTGGCTTATTGTCAATTTTTTGGGGATTATTGCTTCCTTATGACGAGAGGAATCTAAAAAGTAAAAATTTTTGGTCGAAATCAAATTTTTTTTGAATAAAGACGAAATAAGTGGCTTTCCCGCCAATTTTCGTCGAAATTCAAAAAAAATTGGATTTCGATCGAAATTTTTTACTTTTTAGATTCCTCTCGTCATAAGGAAGCAATAATCCCCAAAAAATTGACAATAAGCCACAAAATGCAAAAAAAAATTGAATAAGGACAAAAAAAAATTGACGGGAAAGCCAAATGGATTATTTAGAAGAACACCCCCTTAGTCCGTAAGTCGAGTTACCCACTAGTTTTTATTTATTTATTTATTTATTTATTTATTTATTAATCTTCAGTTATCCGCTAGTTCACCAATAAACTACCCAAAGTAAGAGCTTTCAACTGTTTCGCAACGACGTCGTCAGGAACCAAACTCGCATCTTTGGAATGCGATTTCAGTGTAAATCTTGAATTAGTTTATCGGTCCCCTCCCCTCTCCAACTCACCATCGGTTCATTTTCTCATAGAGTATTTATTTTTTTGTAATTTCAACTATTGGGGGCTAATTTGAATTAGGCTATGTTTGGAATGTTCGTGGGTGAATTAGGATTTCATTACTATAGCGAATGATATACCTCCGGTATGAATTAGTTTAGGATTAGGAATATATCCATGAAGCTTTAGGAAGTCGCTTATTTTCGTGCTACCAAGCCTGTAAGGCAGGAAATCGTTAGAGATTAAAGACAAAGAGAATTCGGCCGGCGGATGGTGTCAACAAGGGAATCTGGTCAAGTTAGACTTATCTAAGAAGCACGGATATAGATGCAGGAATTTAAATAAATAGGGATATAGACACAGCGAGAGACACGACCAAAAATATGAGTATATATTATGATAGATATTTAATTGTTATTAATATGAACATTCCATCCGGAAACAAAAAAAACAACTAATTAATAGGTAGGGTTATAATCTTATTGTTTCCTTTTTAAATACTCCAAGTTTTTTTTGGGGGTCAAAACTAGTTTGTTCATACTCCTACTTTTTCTTTCTATTTACGAAATATTGTTAACTGCAAAAGAAGCTTGCAATACTATGAATCTGTTCTTACTGTGTTTCCATCCGTTTTCAAAATTTGAGACACGGGTCAGTTAGGAATGTTGGTGCTTCGTAGGGCTTATCTATAACAGAGGTCGGTTGATAGCGCAGTGGCTAGGACAAGGAATGGCCAATTATGCACGTACTCGTCATTTTTATCCCTATTCTTCTATGTTATTCAGTCGTTTTGGGCCTTTTGGCACAATCTCTAAGACTACATAACTGATGATATGTGTTGATGTAATGTCTTTGTCCTAGTTATTTGTGAGAGCCCTCACGTTAAAAATAGTATTAGTACATGATAATTCGTCACTACCTTTAATTATTGGTCACGGACACATTTTACAAGTCAATCGGTCAGGCATTTCAAATCTTTGTGTTCTGGATTTTTCCCTGAAATTTCGAGAATGGGGTTATTCTTAGAATAATTTATTTAGTGTACTGTGCGAATTTCATATTTTTCTGACTCCGGAACCCGTACAGTTTTTCGAGCCGCGCGCGAGTCGCGCTCCGGAATTAACCATGCATGCATGGCTAGGTGTCAAGACCAAGCCAACACTTGGCAACCCCATTAGTTTAGTTAGGTGCCAAGTGTACACTAGCATATAATTATTCATATAATCATATTATTACAATAGTATTTTGCAAGAAAAAGGAAACAAAAAGAAAAAAAGAAGAGGAGAGGTCGGCAGAGAGAGAGAGAGAGAGAGAAGAGGAAGGAAGAAGAGAAGCCATTTTAGCTCCTCCAAGATCTGGACCAGCCCTTAGACACTAAGGTTCTCCGTCAAATCTTGCCGGTAACTTCTTAAACTTTCCTGACAGCTTTCTGGACCATCAAAAATTCGTATTTTGAGAAACCTTCTGCTATGATTCAATTTTTGAAGTCTTCATAACTTTTAAAGTACGTTTAAAGACGAAGATTTTGACACTAAGAACATGCAAAACCGATCAACACAGAATTAGTTATGAATTTTTGAATACTGACTGTAATCTGTGTGTCCGAATCTGATTGTGTCTGTCTTCTTTTAAATTTATGGAAACTTTCACTACTTGCATGGCTATGGTTTTTTTTCAGGAATTAAACCTTTAAGTTGGAAACATTTTGGCGTTGGAATCAAATCATTTGGATAAATATACAATATTTGGTGAATTTTTAAAGTAGAGTTGTCTGACAGGGACATAAACTGTGATCAATCTGTTTTCTTTTGTTGGCCGAGGAAAATACTTTTGATTTATGAATTTGATATTTTTACTGAGAATAATACTTTACGTTTTGCAACTTTGAGCGCTAGTTTCAATATTTTTGGAGTTGAAATGAATTAGTTATGGTTTTTCTACTAAAACATGTTTAGCTGCCCTGTTTTTCTGTAGAACAGCTTGTTCTTTTGAAAACTGGAGAATATTTGGTTGATAACTAACCTTTAAATTTTTAAAATAGATACACATGGATGTTACGCAAGTTTGGGCGCTGGTTTGAGTATTTTTGGACCTTACATGAATAAGATATGATTTTTCAAAGAAAGGGTGACAGATTTTAGTAAATGAGCAAAGTATTATTTTTATTTCTTAAAATACTTTGCATGCATAGGTTTTTGAGAGTTTTTGACAAAACTAAGTTTTTATCCAGAAATTTCATGTGATATTAAGGCGGAAATGTGTTTACCATTTTACCAATAGAGGTTGTTGAACCTCCGATCCATTGTGTTGCGTTTCTACACCAAAAATAGACTTTGTATAAAATCTTATTGATTTTTGTAAAAATTACAAGATTGTAATTTTTGAATAATTAGGATACTTAAATTTTACACTTCGTACTTAGAGATTTAAAATGACTGTTTTACCCCTAGTATCAGATTGGCTCTAAGCCATGACTTAGACGACTAGAATTAGATTATTCGGACTTAGTACATTAATTGTACTCATACTTGGACGTTTATGATATTCTCATTAGGTCTGTGTGATCGTTAGTGTGAAATACGTGAAGACTCGAGTAGAGATTAGCTGCGTCTTCAGGAGCAAGGTGAAACATGCATATCTTGTTTACATGTGTTGTTTTAAATATTTCATTGTTGAAATGTTTTCTAAATAGAATCATGGATATTGATTAACTTGCTAAATGATTTGATGAAATGTGTATTTTCCTGTCGATACATCTGAACAAGTGTCCGTGCTTGAGGACTTTAAACAGACAAAGTGGATTTGGAGTTATAAGGTTGGGGGATATTAACCAGGTATCCTGATGGTTTGACGTCATTCCCTTTTATGATATATAGGTCGCTCCTCTAGAATTCTGGTTGAAACTTGTTCATGAAAGATGTGCGAAATCGACGAGTATTATGAAATGTGATATTTTTAATATCATGATGGTTTTCTGCTTTATCCTGAAAAGTTGGATTTCATTCTATGAATGAACTGATGACTGAGAATTATTGCTTTTAGCATAAGCCTATTGAAAGACCTGAATTCATTTTATTATGGACTTGAGATTCGATTATATTTGAAAGAAGTACATTTCACATGTTCGATACTGAGTATGACTACACTTTTTATAAGATGTTAGTTGTATCCATGATTTAACATGTTTACTGGATATGTCATGTTTCATACGAGCTTTAGCTTATGGAATTTTTCAAAAACCATACTTTTCAGGTTAGCAGCATTAGATGGACTTGGCTTTGCTCTCAAGCCGAAGTCTTTTTGGCGATCAGTTCTTATGTATATATAGTAGTACTGTTCTGATGTGAGTATAGAGCTGTGAGGCCTTGTCTTGAAGACTTTCGAATTTTGATAACCGCTTGTTCCGGTCAGGTTATGCTATGGTTATTTGCAGGTATTGTTAAGCAGTTATATTTATTTTCGCACGTAGAACTCTGGAATATGTTGGAATTATTGAAATTGTACTTCCGCAACTTACTGAATTTCTTAAGGTAATCTATTTTGATGAGAGGATTTTATGAATTCCCTAAACTGATTTATTAGGATAGGCCTAGGGTGACCTAGACTCACTGGCCGGTCATTAGACCTTTAACCCACGGGTTTGGGTCGTGACATTATTATTAAGATCGATTCGGTCATTGAAGTCGACCAATGGAGCTGACGCAATTGAAGTGTTCTTGGGGTGCTAGGATAATCAATAAACACATTTCATCGTGGTCACCAATTGGCATGATTTATGGCATGGAACGTGCAATTGCCACTTGGGAAGGTTTGCAAACTCTTTCCCCTTCAGATGCTCTTCGCGCCTATGTTGTGGCATTGAGTTTCTCGACCTTAGGATTAGTCATCTCAGTTTCTCGATGGAGGTAGAGAAGGGATAGGAATATAACTTAACGGTAGAGTGTCACCTTGACACAGTTTCAAAAATAAAAGTGCTGGATGAGGAGGAGTTAGTTGGTAATATAAAGACCAAGATAGCTATGTGGACAAAGACTTGCTATGACCTCAAGGAGTACTCTTTGGAAGAAATCAAAAGGTGTCTCATGGTATTTAGAAGACTGAAAAATGGATAGAATATCCATGCAGTAGTTTTCCTGGTTTGTTTCCATGATGCTGTCTCATTGTATCAAGGGTTCTTGGGTTTTGAGTTATTTTCGGGCCTGGGCTTTTGTGGTTCTAGGTTTCCTTTGTAGTGGTCTGGATGGTTTTGTCTTTGTTTTGGTTGTGTCTATAGTAGTGAGTCTGATTTGTTGGCATGTTTTGGGTTTTGGTCTGCTGGGTTAGCTTTCCTTGTTTTGGTCTGCCGGTTTGTTTTCGGCTTTTGGGTCAGTTTGGTCCTGAGGTCTTTTGGGTCTGTTCTGGTTTGGTTTTTCATGTTTCTGACGTGTGTCTCGTGTCTTGTACCTTGGAGGAAATGTTTTGTTCAAATCCTATCATGCAATGCAGGAAGGGTGGTAATCCAAGATCTCCCAGATTTTGTTTGGTGATGTATCTTGATTCTCAGCTCTAGCAATAGATGATGGGGATTTCGATTCCTTGATATGGCCGGCTATGGGCTGGGTCAACTAAGCTATGCAATGAAGAAGCATTTATGATGAAGCTGTTTCAAAGTTGCACAAATCCTCTCATGCTGAGCAATTTTGGTGCCATCTCAAGATGTTCTGGAAATGGTTTTGCGGCACAGCAGTTTTCTTAGCCGTTGAAGTAGATGATGCGGATCTAATCCTTGATTTTGGTTGATTGGGTGGGCTGAAAAATCTGGCTCCGAACTACTATTTTCAGTTAGTCAGATCTGTTTCTGAATGAATCTGGTTGCTGATTTTGAGATTCTCGTCTGAAGTTTGATTGACTTCTTCCTGAGAATTGATCAATTATATTCCTGGAGTTCGATATGGAGTAAGGGTCATCATTTAGCCCGAAGGCCCACGGCCCGAGTCCGTCCAACAAGCGGGCTAGCCTAGCCCGTAGTTTTCAATGGGCGGGCTTGGACCTAAGTATTTTTGCTTGACCCGCCGGCCCGCCCATTATACTAATTTATTATACTCCACTTTAGTTCACTACCACCAACTATACTAATTTATTATGCTCCACTAAGCAAATAAAGAAAAGAAGTTCACTTACCGAGAAAAAGAAACAAAAGTCTGGTCTTGAAAGACTAGAGAGGTGCGTGGGGTGCTCTATGCATTTGTGGTTGGCTGTAGAAGCCTTGTCGGCTGGAGGAGTTCTTTTTATGCTCTCAATGCTATAATATATAATATACATACAATATATAATATGTATGATTGTATTGAGTGTAGGGTACTAATATTATATACATTTTTTTATCGTATTAATATAATGTACATTTTTTTGTGAGTCCCGGCCCGTGAGTCTGCCCGAACTTTGACCCACCAGCCCGACAATTGGGCTAGCCCGTGGGGGGCTTGGGCTTCAACTTAAGAAACATAGCCCGGCCTGCAAAAAGAAAAAGTCCGCTCAGCCCAGCTTGCGGGCGGGCTTGGGTAGTAACTCGACGGGCTGGCCCGATGATGACCCTTATTATGGAGCAATGCTGCTGGTCGGTTATGAACATTTCCTTGTTGAGCAAAAAAAAAATTCATCGGTTGTCTGCCTTACTTGTAGTAGAAAAGGTTGCTCAATAAACAAAAGAGAAATGCTTCTTTTTATGTTCCTTGTCGGAAATAAATGGAGCCCAAGATTCAACTCATTTAAAAATCCACATCTACATAATGTTACAAAACATGTTACTTGCCTTATTTGCTTTGCAAGAGAAAATTCCACAAAATCGTGCATCTATTTGAGCTTAAAAGGAATAACAAATTAGTTAAAAAGAAACAGAAAAAGCAAATACACCTACAACACAAACAGTTTTGTGCTAATCGTGGGAGTTCTTGAAACTGTGCTGTACATATGGAACTTGGCGATTCCTTCAATTATGTGAAGGAGCGCAACTCAAGCTATGCTTTATAGATATCTTCTCTTAATCTGTTTGCCCATGAAGGACAATCTCTCCGGTTTCTGCCCGATTGCTTCCAACCACGCATCTGTTTGTACACAAGGGACCGGGCTGGAGAATCTTGCGCAGGGACTTATTCACTCTGTCAAAGTAAGCTGTTTGCCCCATGAAGGACAATCTCTCCGGCTTTGGCCTGATTGCTTCCAAGCACACCTGTTTGTACAAGGGACCAGGTTGGAGAACCTTGTGCAGGGACTTTTTCACCTTGTAAAAGCAAGAAGCGAAGATATGTCCCTCCATCCCGTTAGAAACTTCATTCCCTTGAGAATTGGAGAGCCATTTCTTCAGAAAAGCCGGTAATAGAACAAGGAGAAAGAGTGCTAACCGAGAAGAGGCGAGGCTGTAACATTTCAAATATGACTTCAGCGTGTACAATGAAAGGGAACCCAGATAAATACAAAAGCCCTAAAACTATAATGACTAAACTACCCTTAACATAAAATAACTTTACAAAAGAACCCAAACAACATTATATATTCACACCCCCCCCCCCCCCCCTCCCTCAAACTCATGATGCGAGCCCAGAAAGCATCGAGAGTTTGCCAAGGAGGAAGCGAAACTGAGCGGTGGTGTGCGTCTTGGTGAAGAAATCGGCTAACTGAAGAGAGGAGGAGACAAATGGTAGAGCAATTGCACCAGATTGGAGATGATGGCGAACAAAGTGACAATCAATTTCAATATGCTTCGTGCGCTCATGAAAAACTGAATTATGGGCAATTTGAATGGCACTTTTATTGTCACAAAAGAGAGGTGTAGGAGAGGAGACAGTGACACCCATATCCGATAAAAGCCAGCGGAGCCAAACAACTTCTAAAATCATTTCCCATTTTTTAATACAATTGTAATTTTCTCTCAAAATATTTCTCCAAATCAAATTCTCTCTCTAAAAAATTTAATCCAAAAAATAAAAATCCCTCCAATTTTTCGTGGATAAATGAGAGTTCACTAAAAAATTAATTATTCAACTATCTCAAGACAAGGATTTGGGTTCGACCTTTCAGGTCAAATGGGTTGAGTATGACTGTCAAAAGTATGACCAATTTTAACTTAAGTTTTATTTTTTAATTTTTTGTTAGGATGATCGATTTAAACCGTTAGGATATCAAGTCTTACGATATTCAACATTGTTACTAACATCAAAGATTATCGGGTATTGACAAGTACGTATCAGAAGACATTATTATCTAATAATGTCATGTTGATCAAATTGGACTAAAAACTTGATCATATCGAATAGTCTAACTTTATTGGTTTATTAAATTAGTTTTAAATTATTTTATTATTTTCATAATTTTAAATTTAATAGTTTAGAAAGTAAAAAAAAGTATTCCTAAAAACCCCAATTTCTAGTCCACCCAAATTGATATTGGACCGCACTTGAAAGCCTATTAAAGATAGAAGAGAGAGAAACTCAACAATAGAGTAAGTAATGACCGGCTAGACAGGTTGTCCCTTTTTTTAATTAAAAAATTGAATGGTTAAGATTAGATTATCTCTAATCCAAGGGAATATATAAAGGGTGCGTATGGTACACACTTATTAAGGAGTATGTACCATAGGTCTACCCAAGAAAAAGTCTGCAATTCAAAAAGTGGATGATTTCTTACCATTCAAAGATGCCCATCGTGTGGTATCCATAGGAACTAGGAAGTTAGGAACAAACAACAGACATTGAATGTGCCTTTTATGTCCTCTTTGCAAAGGGCAAATTGGACACTTCCAGTTCTTATCAAATGGTGCAAATGTGGACGGACGCGGGGGCTCTGCTGTGCCTCATGGCACAGTTTGGGGGTACCGTTTTGGGGAAAAAAATTATTAGTCTATCTATTTGCAATCCTATGGAGCAGAAACGTGATTATAAGAGTTTTAGAGATAAAATTAAATTATGTCTCTTTAGAATAATATGATCACAATAATAAGATATTCACACTGGTTCAAACGGATTGAAAATTGGAGCAGTTAATTTTTTAACTGTATTTTTAATATATAAATGGTCTAAAAAAAATTAAGTGCTCCAATTTTTAATCCATTTGAACAAGTACAAATATCTTATTATTCTGAACATATTATTCTGAAGGATCATAATTAACTTTTGTCTTTAAGACTCTAATAATCATGTTTTTGCTCCATAGGATTCTAAATAAAGAGCAGATGCTTAATTATGAGAGTTCTAGAGATAAAAGTTAATTATGATCCTTTAGAATAATATGTTCAGAATAATAAGATATTCGCACTTGTTCAAACGGATTAAAAATTGGAGCATTTAATTTTTTTAGACCATTTATATATTAAAAATACAGTTAAAAAATTAACTGCTCCAATTTTCAATCCGTTTGAACCAGTGTGAAGATCTTATTATTCTGATCATATTATTTTAAAGAGACATAATTAAATTTTATCTCTAAGGCTCTTGTAATCACGTTTCTGCTCCATAGGATTACAAGGGGCTTGCTATTTGCAGCCACTTATTTCCTGAACGTAACCTGTATATACTATGGTACACACCTGTTTATAATATCGTACACAGACTACGTTCAGAAAATTTGTAGCTGCAAATAGCAAGGCCCGATTACAAATAGGGGGACTAATAAGTAGAGGGTACTGTGCCATGAGCCACAGCAGAGCCCCCCGCCCATCACGGGAAGCACAGGACACGACACCACAGGACGAGCCATATGATTTATACAAAACGCGTGGACTACAAAATCTTCAATCATAGATTTCATTTGTGATGTCAAGCTGTTTTCCATTTAATCTCTGTACTCTTTCAAGAATTAATAAAATCTCTTTTTTGGGGTGTCCAAAAAAAATAAAGAAAAAAACTTACATCTCTGATCTCTTGCACTTTATTATTGCCGTATTGGATACTCCAATTGAACTTTTTTTTTTTTTTTTTTTAAGAAGTACCAATTGAACTTTGAACCAAAGAGGCAAGTGGAGTGGAGTGCAGTTGGCCTTCTTTACATACTCTTATGCACATGGACATAGTTCGATCCCCGTAAGTCACATCCCCTCCCTTAAGTCCCCTAAAATAATGTAGATTATGATTAATGAATGACAAAAAAAAAAACTGCCACATCCCAAAAACCATTCATTAGAAAAAAAAACACAATTTGCTCGATCTATCAATATAAGGGTTACTATAACCAAAAAAAAAAAAAAAACTCTCATCATGATCAAAATAAAAAATATCCTTCCTTCGTACAATCAAAATAATGAATAAAAGTTGGGCCCATCTGGATATCAAGGTGCACGTCTAAAATTTCATCGCGGTAATGGCAGTGCCGCGGTTTTGACGGTTTGGATTACGCTAGCACTCCAACTTGCTTTCTTCGAACTTACCCAGCACTTTCTCTCTCTCTTCTCTCTCTCTCTCTCCAGATACAGAGAGTCGGTCCAAGATTCGTTCGACCAAACAATCACCGGCCACGCATACGACGCGGAAACTCACCATATATATATAAGAGAAGGCGTTGAATGCCGTTTCGATATCATTGTTCGAGTAAGTAAAAATTCTCTCTTGTTATTAAAGCATAAGTTGTTCTCTCTACAACACCAAACAAAGGACCAATTGTATTAGCAGGAATTGTATTTTCTCTTCGGGTTGTATTCCGCCCACTATGCAATTCCTTCTCGACTCTGATGTAATGCGTTAACTTGTCGTAATGAAATTGACCTCTCTTCAAAAAAAGCTTGAATAGTTTGATACGATGAACGAGGCAGGAGACACGAGGAGAAGGCTCAAAGACGCCTGCTTGAGCGGGAGCGTCGCAGAACTAGAAGCATTGATCGGAGAGGACGAACTCATTCTCAACCGAGTCAGCTCCCTCACAGGCTTCTTCATCAATGGCACCACTCCTTTACACGTAGCTGCTTCGCTCGGTCACTTGGACCTCACAAAAGCCCTTCTAGCACGGAAACAAAAACTGGCCACCGAGTTAGACTCTACACGGTGTTCGCCCCTCCACTTAGCTTGCATCGAGGGCCGCTTTGAGATCGTAGAACAGTTGTTACGGGTGAACCCCGAAGCCTGCCTCGGTCGTGATGAAGACGGTACTCATTGTTATATTTCTTTCCTATAATTAGTTGCTTATAGAAGTTTTTTTTTCAATCGTCAACAAATTAAATAGTAGCAACTCCAATATCTTATAACCCGATGCTCATAGCAACTTTCCTCCAGTGTGTATGAGATTGCATTTCTAGGAGTGTATATAACTCTCAAACACATGTACTCCAACAGATAGGATTCCTCTCCACTTGGCGGCCATAAAAGGAAGAGTTGAGGTGATACCAGCATTGCTTCAAGCCAAACCAGATTCGATTATTGAGAAATTAGACAGAGGAGAGACTGTTTTGCACTTGTGTGTGGAATATAATAGGCTAAAAGCTTTAAAGACACTCGTACAACATCTGCAGAATAATGACAATGAGTCTCTTCTCAACTCCGGAGACAATCATGGCAACACTATCTTGCATCTTGCTGCATTCCTCAAGCAAATTGATGTAAGTATTTGTGTATACATGTAGTTACCCTCACCAATATGAGGAGGACTAAACTATTCAGTTTGTCCATTTATGGGTCATTGGGTCCTTCTCGGCTCTACTTTGATAATGGGAATTTTTTATTTCAAACTCAACGAAACCAATAAACTACGTCAGAAATAAAGATGAAAGGTTTTAAACTATTTAATTGACTCATATTGCATCACTACAATGCTTATTTATAGACTATGAGACCGTATCAATTTTGTGGTGGACCACTGTCTGTTACTCAGTCTGTACGTAGACATTGAGCCGGATACCGAGTTATATAATCTAGGAAGGAGAATCTAGTCAAATTTTCTCCAGCTTTAATTACTTTTAGTTCGTGCTCTTAATTTCCAACACTAATGGCACTTTGGATGTGCAGACCATAAAATATCTGTTGGAAATAAAGATTGTCAAAGACGACGCCAATGTCAAGAACCGGAACGGATCTACTGCTTTGGATTTTGTGAAGCAATGTCCTAATGGAGACCTAAAAACCTTGAAAATTCTAGAGTTGTTTTTCCAAGCTGGTCTTCATGGACCTCCTTGCGGTGGGTCGAATTCCTTGCCCGAATATAATTCTCCTCAATGTCGGAGCAAAGCTGGAGAAGTACTGCAAAGTATTTCTGTGTTTTGGAACAAGTATTTCGAGGTTAACCATACCTGGCTCCAAGAGGTACGTAATGTCGGATGGTTCACACACACACTCATACATATGCATAGCTAAAAATCATTCAATCAAATCCTTTCTACTACGGAGTACTTTTTAAAGCAAAATTTAGAGTTTGCGAAGTGGAAGTCACTGGACTCGGCATGTGGTGCCCCGAGTCCTTCTACAACCACACACAAATGGACGCACAATTATACAACACATTGTGTGTGGTTGTATTATTTTTTGTGGTGCCCTATCCTGAGCCCAAAAAACTGATCTGGATTGTTTATTTTCTTTGTGGCTAGTCGAGTACTTTGTCTCATACGTAAAAATCACACTGTCGGATACCGGTATTAGTCTTCAAAAAATTAATGGCTATGACTCATTCCGTCCAAAAATGATAGTCCCTATGAAAAGACGTGCAATTTTAGAGTTTAAAAAAAAAAAAACTTTCCTATATGATTTTTCGTGTTTTTTTTGCAGCAAATTAAAGATCTCGACTAGTTCTTTAATTTGATGCGAAATTTTCTAAAAATTAGGAATGTAAGTAATTTTTTTTTTATCCAAATTTTTTTAAAACTGCACGTCTTCAAATTTCTAAAAATTAGGAATGTATATAAGTAATTTATTTTATTTTTTCAAAGCAAAGTAGCAAACATGTTTAAATCATAGAATTACAGACATCCGATCAGCGTGAATTTTTCTAGAAACCATGATCCAAAATCTTAAATAAATTCATCTTTCATGCCAACAGGTACGCGGTCATTTAATAACTGCAGCCACTCTAACTGCAACTATGGCGTATCAAGCTATTTTGAGTCCACCTGGTGGTTTTAGGCAAGAATCTAGTAAAGGGAACCAAACTTTGAGTCCACTTGGTGGTTTTAGGCAAGAATCTGGTAAAGGGAACCAAACTTCGACTATTCTTAAGGGAGAAACCGGTGAAACGGGCCATGGTGCGGGTACTGCCCTTCTGGACAGTACTACTTCTCATTTTACGGTGTATTACAACTCTAATAGAAACCCTCTCGCTGACAGAAACCCTCTCGCTGACTATATGCTTGTTAACACTCTGGTTTTAATCGGATCGTTGTGCACTATTATGCTGGCCTTGAGTGGTTTCCCCGCCGACAACAAGTTTTTAATATGGCTGCTCACATTCACTGTGTACATCACAATTTTTTGTATGTCTAGTGGGTATTTTTTGGCTATGGCGTTAGTATTCCCAGAAGGAGTCGAAAAGTATGCGGAACCGCTTAGAATACTGCGGTATATCTGGATTGGGCTATGCGGATTCGTTTTGGTACTTCACGCATGCCGCTTCTTGGTATGGCTGTGGAATAAGTTTGAAAACCTCAAATGGCTGCGGAACAAGTTTGGAGACCTCTTTAAAAAATGTTGGGATTATATTTCGGGCTGAGGATTTGTGCATTGCGGGCTAGGGTGAATACTACAGAGTGGCGAATCTGGTGTGGTTATCAACATTCCTTGGTAAAGAGTACGGTGCAATGTATGTGAGACCCTTCCTTCACGTGAGTGTGCATGTATAAGTATTTTATGTAATTTGTGTGCTTATTCTTTGTGTGTTTGTTTGTAAGGTACATTGTGGGTGCCATGTATTTGTTGTATGGTTTATGAGTATTCAGTTTGTTGTACTGCAACGAGTGGAACGTATTGGTTCCAAAGTCAGGTGTAAAATTGCAAAAAAAAAGGTAGGAGAACAAGACTAGTTTGATAAGGTTATAATCAAGTGTGATCAGCTAATTTTTTTTGGAACATATCTTCTCCGATTAATAACCCAATTGGTACTAGACTGAATTCATACTTTTCAGAATCATCGTAATTAACATGTTATACAATTTGGACAAATCAGATCATCAAATTAATTCCAAAATGAGCTTGAAAATTCCCAGAAAAGGGTGAGAGGCCTTCTTTATGTCACTTCGCAATTTGAAGATGAGAAGTCCATTCAATAACAAACTCACGTTTCATACACACGTGTTACTTTTTTTGCGGGCCGGTCTAGCCGCAATCTCTTTGCCGATTCAAATCCCCTCCTGGTTCTGTACGCATACCCGACATCCTATTTCGCGTTATTTCTTCTTGTTTCGATTAGTTCTGTGGAACCTCGAGCTCGTGATTTTCACGTGCTACAAAGCTAGTATAAATCACGAGCGTGTACCTCGTGAAATTAATGAGCTCGAAGCTAGTAAAAATCACGAGTCATGAAAATCATGAGCGTGAGGTATTGGAGTGTCTTGAGCGTTGGAGGTCTAGATCTATTCATGGGTCTTGGGGTTAAGGCATTTTGTGCATTTTAGGTGTTTGTTTAAAGTTCTCAATGAATCCGGTACATGAACCACGTAAAAACTAACTGAATACATGTATATACATAAACCACCCATGTAACTGAATGCGTTTCGAGCTCAGCTTGCTTGTAAACAAGTCAAGCCTATCTAATTTACCTAACGAGCCTCTTGAAACGTGACGAACCTATAGAATGAGCCGATCTTTTGCGAAACGACCCGAGCAGCTAGAATGATATTGAACTGGATAGCTAAGCATACATGGCTAGTCATCGAGGTTTTATGCCTGTTGGATGTCATATGTAGGTTCCCTTGTCTACCTTTCATTGGGTGGTTGCATCATTCACTTGCTTGAGGATATAGTTAGGATATAAGCATGGTAAGGGTCTCACATCGTTGATCCAAGTTTTAAGCAAATTGGACCCTCTTATCCTTGGGTTGATGGTGGAATAAGAACATAAAGAAGCTTCGAGTTTTTTGGTGATGCCTGGTTTATCCAGTGGAATACTGCTAACACATTGGTATGGGTTTTTTATTTCTTTATTTCCGTCCTTAGATGTGGCCTGTGAGTTTTGTTTTCTGGTGTTTTGTTGGACCTGTGACGTATAGCTGTTGAGGGCCTAGGCTATTTGGCAGGCTTGGTTTGTATCTGGGGTATGCCCCTAAGAACTTGTATGTTTGGTCTTGAATGAAATGAGTACTTATCAAGAAAAGCAAGATGATGACGATGACGCTTAGAGTTTCTGCCATGCTTAAAAAAAAGAAGAAGAGAGTGTTTCTCTTATTGTTGATTCCTATTTTGAGAGCATTCTCCCCCTTTTATTCACCACCTCCTTTAGTTTCAATTCTAGACTTCTTGAAAGTATAACCTCATATGTTCTTTCATTACGATGCACCAAATACACAACTACATTTTCTTGTGTCGGATTGGGACATGCCCAGATATACATACCCGGCTTTTGGATCTGTTCCATTCCATGCCTCGTATCTGAAGAGTTGGGATTCATAGAGATACGATACGATAGCCACACTTCAGTAGTTTCATATTCATGCTGCCTCACTTGCAAACTTATGTTTGAAGAGTCATATACGCATTGAAGTGCATGGAGACCTAATATTTAACTCATTAGCTGTGATCTAAATTTACTTAGAACCCAATATGGGGTTGGGATTCCATATTTCCACCGTTGCATTTTGCAATTTACAATCTGCTTTGCCATTTCGACATACCACATTGGGCTGAGAAGAATATATGAGATTCTAGTTACTAATAAAACCTAGGTCCTTTTTTCGGCATGAGACTAGTGACATCCATATGAAGACTCAATCTGCATCTGCATTCTACTGCCCCTCCCCCACATCATGATTATCTTCATTATCTATATATATTTCCGTGGTTACTGTATATTATTTTGCTGTAGGCTAAGCCTTTGGACTTGAGCATTTCTGGGGTAAAGCGGAAATCTGAAGCACGAATAACTGAATTTGTCAACGATACGCCCTCAGTCAATTTGAGTAAAAAGTTACAGAAACTATGGAGTTGTTCTCTGTGTAAGGTCGCTGTCACATGTGAGCTTGATCTGAAGCGCCACTTACAAGGAAGGAAGCACAAAGCGAAGGAAAAGGCAATAGCAGAAACCAACCACTGAACAAAAATGCTGACAATTCTGAGGCATTGGTGGAGGAAGCTGAATGTTCAAATGAACAAGAAATGAATTTGGTTAAGACCTTATTTTAGATCGATTCCTTCATACTTAAACAAATGCTAGCTTGATGATACAGTTAAAGCTCATTGAATTTGGTTCGGTTGGCTCGGCTCGACTCATTTGCATTCCTATTGGTAGATCGAGATGAGATCCTTCTCTTCCAAATGGGAAGACGGTTCTAATCCAAGTGGACAAACTTCCCAGCATCCGCTAGGTTAAAATAAGCTTTAATCGAATTGATCACGAGCGAATATCTGGTGTGTTAAATTTCAAAAGAGTCAAACCAAACAATTGAGAAGTAGTTCTCGGAGCTTAGCTTCATAGTTTAACTAGCTTCAAAAAATTTCAAACTTGGTATGTTTAGGTGACAAATTGATCTTGAACATTAAAAGATCGAACACAATCTCGATCTCACTTGATTACTTTATGAGCCTTGCAAACGGGAATCCAAAAACTCAACTACTTAAAGGCAATGATTAAGGCTATTTCTTCCTGAATCATGGGTCTGGTACTTTCGTCAGTATTAGTTACTCTTGAGTATATTTTTGGACACGCCTCGCCGGGCTCTGAAGATGTGTCACATGTCAAGGAACTTCTGCTCGACGAACTAGGTCAGCTGCGTGAGTCATATTCTGCTCAGCTCACGAGTGGTCGGTCGGCACGCCCTGGCGCCCCCGTTCCAGGCCTAGCCTTAGTTTTAGAATCACCACTCTCCACGTTCTCCTACAAATCTCAGTACCATCACTCCATGATCAAGACCCACTAACACGTAACCACCCTCTGCACTTCTATATATATAGCCACGACTTGGATGGAACAGGTATGCACACTATTACACTTTTTGGTGGGCGTTCATTCTCTCTTTTGCCTATCCTAACTTGATTGTTTTAGGGTCCACGACCGGAAACACCATCGGTTCTTGGACTCAGGAAAGCCTTCCCAAAGGATCTCAGCGTGATCATTCGGACTTGGCAGAAACTCCACTAAAGTGCTCAGATCAACCGTCCAGATTTTTACATCAACAGTTACGTTGCGTAATTTATTGCGTAACTTTTGGTCCAAATTATTAGGAGCAATAATTCGTTTCACCGAGAGGAATTAGAAAATACCCTTGCATCAGCCGGCCAGATTTTACGGCTCTTACCACTTATTATAGGCTTTAGGATAAGCAAGGTTGGATCAACCGAAACTTTCTCATTCATCCGTGATAACCCAGAAAACTTCAGATGAAAGAAGGAACGGGTTCAAAGCTATGGATACCGATTGCATCAGTTTTCGAATCAAGACTTCACAAAAACAACTTTCTTTCATAAGCCAAATGTCGAACACGTGGGAGGCATGATATACCTTGCATCAATTTTCTAATACTGTACGTCCATAGAAATTGATTTAGATGCGACGGGTTCGGCCGCGTGGATGACTTGGATTTGCAATGGTGACCGGAAACTCAGATCGGCGGCGGTGAGGGTCGACTCGTATTTGCCAAGGTTATATAACGGAAGGAGGGAAAGAACAGTCCCTTTCGAGTTGTAATCAAGTGTAACCGGCTCGCTTTTTATCAATTTTTTTCGACATATATCCTGTCCGATTAAACACCAAGAGGCATCAGATTGAATTGATATGACACAGAATGATTCTAATTGACAAGTTTCACAGTGTGGACAAATCGGATCATCGAATTAATTCCAAAGTCAGGTGTAAAATTGCTAAAAAAGGTAAGAGAAGCCTTCCTTCTTCTTTTCTAGTTTTACAAGGTTCTAATCAAGTGTGCTCAACTAACTTTTTTCCAATTTTTTTCGCAACATATCTTACTGGATAATAACCAATTGGTACTCGAATGAACTCAGACTTTTCAGAATCATCATAATTATCATGTTGTACAGTTTGGACAAATCAGATCATTAAATTAATTCCAAAATAAGTTTGAAAATTCCCAGAGAAGGGGGAGAGGCCCTCTTTTTGGCTCTTCGCAGGTTGGAGTTGAGAAGTCCAGTCAGTACCAAACTCGCGTCTCGTACGCACGCATTACTTGTTTTTTGGGACGTTAAAAAATTCTTTCTGATAGCGTTTTTCCGGAACACGATTTCGACATAATATATACTCTTCCCTCGATCCTTTTTCATTGACGAACTCCATACAAGGCTTGGATTCTCTCTCTAGGTCTCTCTCTCTCTCTGATTAAAACTCGGTCAGTAGAAGCGATTTTCCAAACTCTAAAAGCTTATCCATCCCCTTTTTTTTTTGTTGCTTATTTGAGCTTTTTGTGCTATTTATCAGTTATTGTTTGATTTCTCATTCCCTGTGAAATCAGCGTCTTTTCAATAACTAGGGTAGACTTATAATTTGCCAGTTTGCCTGAATCAAATCAGATTTATAATTTTCTGAATTGGGGTAGTTGACCTTTCACTATTGCAAATGATTTCTACTAACATTTTTGTTAATATGACTTGCTGCAGTTTGACCACGCTTGGCGTCCAAGGATTCCGATCACTGTGAGTACTATTGCGTGGTGATGTTCTTGGTATCATTCGTGTAGAAGTATAACTGTTGTATTTGTGCTTGTATGGAAAAGGCAGTGATTTTAGCATTTGAGGCCGCGAAATCTTTGCCCTTGTGTTCACTGTATGAAAGAAAAGGCAACAGGATTGGTTTTCCCTATTATCTTTGTAAGAATGAAACTTGACGGGTCGAATATAATATGATGATTACTTAATGCTTACTCTGGATTAAGAGATGTAAAGTAGTGCTGCTTGGGTTGTTCCTTTCACAGGCCTGCTGGATTCGGAATCTAAATCCTTGAATTCGTATTGGATGGTATTCTTTAACTGCTAATCGATTTGAATCCTTCTAAGCGGACTCAGTTTTGGCTCTGTGACTTGTCCAAATCAGTCACATGATTAGCAGGAGGAGCAAATATCTTTGTCCATGGTAGATATCCCAAGTTTTTGGCTTTCTTTGGACTGTTGATCAATGTGAATATAGATCAATAAGCTATTGGAATAATTTGGAAGTGTCATAGAGTTGCTCACTGGATAGCTTCAGCTTTTCATAGGGGAGTCTTACCAGTCAGTTGGGTTTGTTCCCATCCTATTCAGCTTTCTACAAGGGGAAAATGGGCTACCCATTTTGTTGCATCATGCGCGTGTTCTGTATACCATGTGAATGCCATTGGATGTCATATGTAGGTTCCCTTGTCTACCTTTCATTGGTCGGTTGCATCATTCACTTGCTTTAGGATATAGTTAGGAATTAGGATATAAGCATGGTACGGGCTCACATCGTTGATCCAAGTTTTAAGCAAATTGGACCCTCTTATCCTTGGGTTGATGGTGGAATAAGAACATAAAGAAGCTTAGAGTTTTTTTGGTGATGCCTGGTTTATCCAGTGGAATACTGCTGACACATTGGTAGGGGTTTTTATTGTGTCTTTTTTATTTCTTTATTTCCCTCCTTAGATGTGGCCTGTGAGTTTTGTTTAGGGCCTAAGCTGTTTGGCAGGTTTGGTTTGTCTTTGAATGAAATGAGTACTTACCAAGAAAAACAAGACGACGACAACGCTTAGAGTTTCTGCCATGCAGAAGAGAGAGTTTCTCTTATTGTCGATTCCTATTTTGAGACCATTATCCCCCTTTTATTCGCCACCTCCTTTAGTTTAAATTCTTGATTTCTTGACAGTATATCATTTGCTCAATTAACCTCATATGTTCTTTCATTACAATGCACCAAATGCACGATTACATTTTCTTGTGTTGGATTGGGACATGCCCAGATATACATACCCAGCTTTTGGGTCTGCACTTTACAATCTGCTTTGCCATTTCCACATACCACATTGGACTGAGAAGAATAAACGAGATTCTAGTTACTAAGAGCATCTCCATTATAATAAGCAAATGTGTGTGAATAAGCAAATTTAACAACAATGCTCAAAAAACACCCCACATTGTAATAAGCAAAGTTACAAGTCTTTTAGCAAATAACCAAATTCCACATATTCCATAACCAAACTTAACAACTTTTATCAATAACCAAACTCAAAACTCAAAAACACCCCACATTGAAATCGTTTCATCGAGACGAATAATTTGGTGTGGTCAGGCGGATGATTGGAACAAGTTTGCGATTGGACAAATGTGCATTGTGTATTGTGGGGTTTTTTTTTGTTAGGGTTGCAAAAATAACCAATGTGGAGGTAGAGTTTGTTAAGTTTGATTATGGACTAAATGGATAATCAAATGCTGACGTGGCATATTTTGATTATTGATTTTGATTATTACCATTGCGGATGCTCTAATAAAACCTAGGTCCTTTAATCGGCATGAGACTAGTGACATCCATATGAAGACTCGATCTGCATCTGCATTCTGCTTTCTGCTGCCCCTCCCCCACATCATGATTATCTTCGTTATCTATCTATATTTTTTTATGTAACTTGTTTCGTGGTTACTGCATATTATTTTGCTGCAGGCTAAGCCTTTGGACTTGAGCATTTCTGGGGTAAAGCGGAAATCTGAGGCACCAATAACTGAATTTGTCAACGATACGCCCTCAGTCAATTTGAGTAAAAAGTTACAGAAACTTTGGAGTTGTTCTCTATGTAAGGTCGCTGTCACATGTGAGCTTGATCTGAAGCGCCACTTACAAGGAAGAAAGTACAAAGCGAAGGAAAAGGCAATAGCAGAGAGTCCCTAAGAAGCACGGATACGGATACAATACGATATGGATACGCGGATACTTGAGTTTTCCAAAAAGTAGGATACGATACGTTGAATATAAAATTAATTTTTTCAAAAATTATTTGTATCCCCTTCATTAGGTTGTGAGGATGAGGAAACAGAACTATTAGTAACAGCAGAATCTAATCATACTGTTATAGAAAAAAAAATCCCCTAAATCAGATTATACTATAAAAAAAAACCCCCCTAAATCAGAGATGAGAGAGAGAGACGAGAGAGATATACATTTCCATATGCCTATATATATATACAGAGATATATATATATATATATATATACACACACTATTACGCAATGAGAGACGAAAGACGAGAGAGAAGAAGATGAGAGAGAGATGAGAGAGAAACACTTACAGTCGTCATCGTTGTTGAGAGATGAGTGAGAGATATCGTCGTCTTTTTTCTGCCTTTCGTTCTTCTCTGTTTTCGACTTGTCCATGTAGGGGAAATAAATATAAAGTCCTAATTGCAGTTTTGACCCATATATTTTAAGTAATAACATTTTTAGCCCCGCGGGTATCCATAACATATCCGAGCGTATCCAAAACGTATCCATAACGTATCCATAACGTATTCATAACATATCCGAGCGTATCCAAAACGTATCCATAACGTATCCGAGCATATCCGAAATGTATCGGGGTACCAAAAATTAAATCTAAAAACAGGATACTCTGAAAAACGTATCGGATACGTATCCGGAACGTATCCGAGCGTATTCGTATCCGATATGCGTACGGTACGAGATACGGAGGCTAAAAAATAGTATCCGAGCTTCATAGGCAGAGACCAACCACTGAACAAAAATGCTGACAATTCTGAGGCGTTGGTGGAGGAAGCTGAATATTCAAAAGAATTCATTTGAATGTTCAACTTCCTCCACCATGAACAAGAAATGAATGATGTTGATTTTGACCGCACAAAAAAAAAAAATGGAAGTCAATTCGGTTGAATTGTGTATTGAAGCTAAAAGGGGAATGGAGAATACAAATGATGGTGCTGAAGTGAGTGAAAATGAGATCATTACAGATAAAAATAATGATTTCAAATTCAGGTGCAACTATGCAAGTTTGGAACCAATGCCGAAGAGGAGATGGCCAATCATCGGAGGGAGAAGTGTTACGTGACTCTGTGCCAAGTAAGCCTGTAAAACCAATGGTGCAGCAGCTGAGGAAAGGAGGAATCAGATGTATAGTAGAATGATCAGAATGCAGATGGCTAATTGTTAGATCTTTCATTATAGTTAATTTTTCTTCTGTGAATAAGTGATGGATCTTGTTGTTTTGCATCCTTGGTTTGACGACGATAACACAGTTAGTTATGTTTAGTGCTTCCTTACACCTGGTTTTTGTGTGTGTGTGTGATGGTTTGATAGAAATCGGATTCATGGGCTTGGGATTTTCTATTCACTAGTCATTTGGTATGAAATAGATGCTGTGGTCTTGTTCTTTCTTTTTTTTCCCCTGGATTCCCTATGTGTTCTTGCTTTCCTTGGTTTCCCACATCTTATGTCATTCTTTCTCCTATCCACAGTGAAGAAATGTTGGTGCGCTTGTAAAAATTCTTGCTCCGCCGCTGGCATGAGTCAACTGTTTGCAAGAGCCACTAATAGCAGGGGAGATAAGGAGTTAGTGGTTATTCACTAATGTTTGCGTACACTAGGTTAAAATAATCTTTAATCGAATTGGACACGAGCCAACATGGCAATATCTAGTGTATTAAATTTCAAAAGAGTCAAAAACCAAACAATCGAGAAGTAGTTCTCCGAGCCTAGCTTCATAATTTAACGAGCTTCAACAAATTTCAAACTTGGTCTGTTTAGGCGACAAATTGATCTTGAACAATAAAAGATCGAACACAAACTCGATCTCATATAACTTGATTACTTTATGAGCCCTGCAAATTACGGGAATCCAAACACTCAACTACTTAAAGGCAATGATTAAGGCTATTTCTTCCTAAATCATTGGTCAGGTGCTTTGTTCGGTATTAGTTACTGATGAGTGAGTACGTAAATTTTTGGGCACGCCTGCTCTGAAAATGTGTCACGTGTCAAGGGACTTCTGCTCGGCGAACAAGGTCGGCTGCGTGAGTCATATTCTGCTCGGCTCACGCGTGGTCGGTCGGCCTGCCGTGGCGCCCCCATTTGAGACCTTGCCTTAGTTTTAGAATCACCACTCTCCACGTTCTCCTACAAATCTCAGTTCCATCACTCCATTAATGAACCAGACATACTCTGCACTTCTATATATATAGCCGCGACTTGGATGGAACAGGTACGCACACTATTACACTTTTTGGTGGCCATTCGTACTCTCTTTTGCCTATCCTAACTTGATCTTTGGAGAGTCCACAACCAAAAACACCATCAGTCCTTGGACTTGTTATGCAGGAAATCCTTCCAATACTGATAAAGATTAACAGAGAAACCTCAGTACAACACCAAAAAAAGAATTGGCTGCATTGGTTACCAAAAATATGTGTAGCTAACACCTCAAGAGTACGTAACTGAAACCAAAAAAAAAAGATTGTGTAATTATTTTGGGGTTTATACTTTACAGTACACCCCTACTCGTGACTTGACCAAAAAATTACGTAAGTAATACCATAAAAATGCTTAAGTAATAGCCAAAAATTATGTTTACCATGCACCAAAAGTACGTGTCATGCTCCATAACTATCGTACCATACACTTCCAAGGTACACTCTTGCGTAACATTTCTATGGTACACTACCTGAGTGTACCATAGTTTTTCTCCAAGATTAAAATGCAAAAGAGAAGTAAAAATGATGACATAAAAGAAAAACAGAAGAAGGCAGTACTTTGCAATTCTAAATATCCTCTTTGATGTAGAACTCCTGAAACATGTTGATAGCATTAATATACAAAAAGAAGCAAAGTTGACTGACAGTGAAGAACAAGGGACTGTGTAGTTGTGTGCTTCAAGATCCAATGGTCCTTGTACCTTGCCTTACTATACTCTCATATTTGCTTAACTTGTTACATAACATCACTATTTCACAGGGTTTTAGCAACCAAATAATGCTTCGGCCAGTTTCCTTAGTGGGAGCCCAACCACAGAGTGAGCTTGATGAACCTGCTTATCGTTTTGATCACCAAGTCAAATTCATGATACCTGACATCGCATCTTGTGATTGATCGATTTATTTCTGGTTATATTACCCCCAACCTAGCATGGGTGGGGCTTCACCAGCAAGTGAACATATGGTGCTTGATATTGCGTCATTGAATAGAGTGGAAGTCCCTCCCTGAAGGACTTCTGTGGATCATGATACATGAGTCATCTGGTACGCTCGTATTGGACCTTGGACCTTACCGAATAAGTGTGAACTAGAGAAGAAATTCGTTCTTCATTCCTTTTGATTACTTTAGCTTACAGTCACAGAAGTTAACTGCCATTACTAATACAAAATTACAACCGAAATTAAACGGAAATGAATATCAAGAACTGCAACCGAATTATTTGAATTTCACACTCTTAACTGCCAGAATCTCTTCATGAGCTGAGACTAAGCTGGTAGTTGCAGCTGAGCTGGTTGAAGCTGAGTTGGCAGCTAAGCTGGTGGAGACTTGACCACTGTTACTTAACAATAAGCTTCTTCATATGCAAGGAGAAATGGTTTCTCTGCGCTCAATCCACTTTTCTTTTTTCCAGAATTCACCGGTAACTTGATTTTGCTCTGGCAAAACATAAAAGGAGAGCCAATAGAAAAGGAGTGATATTTCTGATCATTTTTTTTTTTTACTTTTATTGTCACTATATTTTCTTTTTTGTGGAAAGGAAGTGTAAGAACATTGGAGTTTGGAGTTGAAACCTTAAAATTGTGCAGGTGCTCGCCTCGCCCTGAAAGGAAATATGTTTTGACATATCACTCGCTCTGCGGACACATAAACGTATAAATATATCATGCATGCCATCATTTGAAGGATTACCTTATTGTGTGCTGCGGATCCACCATATTGCAGCGCAAGCGTGTCACCCATTGTCTCATATAGCCTCATTATGTCATCTGCCAAAGGGCAATCCATACCAATAATGGGGTCGTCTGTAAATCCCAAGGCATGCAGCTGATGCCCGAGAGAAACCAACCCAAATGCAAATTGAGCAACATTCGTGCGATCTAAACAGTCTATGCAATTGGTTCTTAGGACCCCTTTCTGAAACATTGGAGGCTTGACAAAGCGTTTTCCACACTTATCAATGCTACTACTAGTATCATCTGTTTCGCCGTTAACACCCATTTTGGTATCACAAAGGTTCTGTACGGAGAAGTCACCATTATAATTGTTCCTGCATCAAATTTTCCTCAGAATTGTTAATAGCTATTAGCTAAGTATCTGGAAGCAAAAGCAAATAACTAGGACATTGCGGCCCCGAGATAGATTCTCGGCAAGCAGAGATTCCCTAAATAGTTTGCAAAAAGTTTGAAAGTCCCTGCTACTGTTTCACAAGTAATTCTAATTGCAAATAAAAAAAACCGAAGAAAAGTGGGGAAGGGATGAAAGTGAAACAATGGCACAATACATATCAAGCTCTCCAACAAAAGGAAAACACGCTCACACCGAAAGGATCTCAGCGTGATCATTCGGACTTGCAGGAATCGACTTGTTGTGTTAATCGAAATCAGAAGCACATGATAGAAGGAATCAAAAACAGCTGCAAATATATTCAAAACTGAATCTTTTCTTCTTTTTTTTTACTATCTGCAAAAAAAGTCGATCACAACAACGCAGAAGCACCTGCAAAATCAAATTGGATGGCTGAACCAAGGGGGGATTTTACGGCTCTTACCACTTATAGGCTTAGGAGATAAGCATGGTTGGATCAACCAAAACTTTCTCATTCATCTGTGAGAACCCAGAAAACTTCAAATGAAAGAATGGGTTCAAAGCTATGGATACCGATTGTGCTGCTTATTTTCGAATCAAGATTTCACACAATTAAACCATAGGCCGAAAAACAACTTCCTTCATAAGTTAAATGTCAAACATGTGGAAGGCATGATATACCTTGCATCAATTTATGACCGTGTGGGTGAGTTAGACTTGGATGCCGATGGACTCTCATTTCGGAACGGAGGGATTTGCAATGGCGACCGGAACTCGGGTCAATGGCGGCGTAGGTCGACTTTGGATTTGCCACAGTTATAACCAACCACGACGACCGGAAGGAGGGGAGAAAAAGGCAAAAAAGTCCTTTTGAGTTGTAATCAAGTGTACCCGGCTCACTTTTTATCAATTTTTTTCGGGATATATCTTCTCCGATTAAATACCAAGAGGCATCAGATTGAATTGATACGTTACAGAATAATTCTAATTGACAAGTTACACAATGTGGACAAATCGGATCATCCAATTGATTGCAAAGTAAGGTGTAAAATTGCAAAAAAGAGTAGGAGAAGAAGGCTAGTTTGATAAGGTTATAATCAAGTGTGGCCACCTAACTTTTTTTCAATTTTTTTCGCAACATATCTTCTCCGATTAATAACCAATTGGTACTCGACTGAATTCATACTTTTTAGAATCACCATAATTATCTCGTTATACGATTTGGACAAATCGGATCTTAAAATTTATTCCAAAATAAGTTTGAAAATTCCCAGATAAATCTTTTTCGCACTTCGCAGGTTGAAGATGCGAATTCCAGTCCTGACCAAACTCGCGTTTTCTAAACGCGCGTTACTTGTTTTTTGGAACGATGAACGGACCACGACGACGAGAAGGAGAAATCAAGTGTACCCGTCTCACTTTTTATCAATTTTTTTCGACATATATCTTCTCCGATTAATAACCAAGAGGCATCAGATTGAATTAATATGTTACAGTATAATTCTAATTGACAATTTGCACAGTGTGGACAAATCGGATCATCAAATTAATTCCAAAGTCGGGTGTAAAATTGCAAAAAAAGGCAAGGGAAACCTTCTTCTTCTTTTCTAGCTTGATAAGGTTATAATCAAGTGTGTCAAGCTAACTTTTCTTCAATTTTTTTTGCAACCTATCTTCTCCGATTAGTGACCAATTGGTACTCGACTAAATTCATACTTTTAAGAATCATCGTAATTAACATGTTTCACAATTTGGACAAATCGGATCATCAAATTAATTTCAAAATAAGTTTGAAAATTCCCAGAAAAGGGGGAGAGGCCTTTTTTTTGACACTTCGCAGGTGGAAGATGAGAAGTCCATTCAGTACCAAACTCGGGCTTCGTACGCACGCGTTATTTGTGTTTTTGGGACGTTAAAAAATTCTTTCTGATAGCGTTTTTCCGGAACACGATTTCAACAGTATGTTCTCTTGACCCATCGATTGACGAACTCCTACAAGGCTTGGATTCTCTCTCTAGGTCTCTCTCTCTCTCTCTGTGATTAAAACTCTGTTTGTCGATGTGATTTTGCAAACCCTAACAGCTCCTTTTTATTGCTTATTGGGCAATAATTTTCTGAAATATTAGTACCATGTTTGGGATTGAATTGGGGTAGTTGACCTTTCATCTATTGCAAATGATTTCTTCTAACATTTCGTTAATATATGACTTGCTGCAGTTTGATTCCAGAGAAGTATCACTAGTATTTGACCACGCTTGGCGTCCAAGGATTCTGATCACCGGAATACGTACGGTGAGTACTATTGCGCGGTGATGTTCTTGATATGTTGTTCTTGGTATCATTCGTGTAGAAGCATCACTGTTGTATTTGTGCTTGTGTGAAAAAGGCATTGATTTGAGCATTTGAGGCTGCAAATCCTTGAATTCATATTTGATGATATTCTTTAACTGTTAATCGATTTGAATCCTTCTAAGCAGACTAAGTTTTGGCTCTGTGACTTGTCAAAATCAGTCACATGATTAGCAGGACCTTTGTCCATGGTAGATATCCAAGATTATTGGCTTTCTTTGGACTGTTGATCAATGTGAATATAGATCCAGAAGCTATTGGAATAATTTGGAAGTGTAATAGAGTTGCTCACCTTGATAGCTTCAGCTTTTCATAGAGGAGTCTTACCAGTCAGTTGGGTTTGTTCCCATCCTCTTTACCTTTCTAATCTTTGTAATTCTGATTTGTTGAGTTTTGGAAGTTAATGAGAAGTTTCGGCTGTTCAGAAAGGAAAAAAAAAATCATGTTTATTTTTTTAAAACAAGTTGACACAAACATGTTTTCCGCTTTCACTTTTTTTTTAAGAAAAGTAGCAACTGGTTTCAACAAATAGAAAACAGGAAACAGAAAAGTGGCAGTGTTACCAAACAAAGCTAGGTGTTCGACGACATTCTTGACCCAAAAATCCAGAGAGAGAAAGCAAAAAAGATGGGGAAGAAACGATCAAACAAGAAGCCACCCAATTTCCCTTCTGGATCGATGCCTTCAATGACACTGAGAGAGGAATCTATTAGGAAGAGGAAAACCAGTGTGAACCCCAAGTCCATGCTCAAACTAGATCACCTTCAAAACCTCGCTGTTTGGGCCAGCGGTGAAGCGTCTATACCTTCTTTGGGTGCCTTTTTCGGGCACAGATTGGCTGCTGTTCGTGAGGCATTGGGGGCACCGCCTGACCCATCATTGGTTACTTGCCATAGGTTCGGTCTCTCTCGCGCGCGCGTTATTTTTTGTATGTATGCGCTCTCTCTCTCTCTCTCTCGCGTTTTTTTTTTTGTATGTATGTATGTGTGTGTATGCTCTCTCTCTCTCTTGTTATTTTTTGTATGTATGTATGTGTGTATGCGTGTGTAGTATGTGTAGGGGTGATAAACGAGCCGAACAGGTTGTTCAAGCATGGTGTGAAAAATTTAACGAGGTTCAAAATATGTTTTGGCTTAGCTTGTTTAGGAGACAAGCCTATCTCAAACAAGGTTTGATCAAGCCGAATACGCTGATCTCGAGTAGATAACTATAAGTCAAACGAGCCGAGTAGTAACTTGTTCGCTTAGCTATAAGAATATATGTTCGAGTTTTTTTTTATTTTTTTGTGGACAAGTTTTTAACAAGCCACGAGCTCGAACTTGGGTGGCTTGGATCGTTTAGGAGCCCTGCTGCATGTGTTATCGGCTACGATATCGTGTGTGTGCTTAATCCTAGCTAGTTTATAATTCTTTCCGATTAGATACTTATTGGTACTTTATATTAGCATTAGTTCACACTAAACTATTGATTTCAATGCTTTCTACAATGCTAAAGATTCAGATCATTGCAAAAATTGAGGCCCCGTTCTGCTAAGGTTCTTATTTTTTAAATACTTATTTTTCGCTTTACGAAACAGATCATTCTCCCATAATACATTACCTTAAATCCAAAAAACAAGTAGTTACTTTGAGCAAAATTGCACAAATCGTCAATTAGTTGGTGAGAAGCCATGTCAGAGCATTTTGCATCTTGAACATGCAAAGTTTACAGAAGAAAGTGTATCAATGTATATAAACACAAAAGGACTTGGCGTTCTAGTTCTTCTGCATCAGCTAGAGCGCATTCGAAAATGTTGAGCACACGAAAAATTTTAGTATTGTGATTGCGAGAGGAAACGCATGCCCTCGTCCCGGTAAGACAGACAAATAAAGAGCAAAAAAGACGAAAAGGAAGAAGGCCGGGATTTCCTTGTTCCCATAGTCGTTTCACTTTTAGGAGTACTATTTTGTTTGCTTGGTCTGCAATTGAGAAGACCAAGCAAGATAGCTTTGCATAGGGTGTCTTAAACTTTTTCAATTTTGTGGTTCTCAGACAAAAATTGGTTTAGACTTCCAAGCTCCATAGCAACATGGCTTTGCTTTATTATGGTACTTCGGTTGAACATTTTTACGTGGCAAATGCAGAAACTAGTAGATATATACATGAAGGATTCTGCAATTGAGAAGACCAAGCAAGATAGCTTTGCATAGGGTGTCTACCATCACCTTAAGCTGCTGCTTGTTTTTTCCTCTTTGCTCGATTCCTTAAGTTGCATCTGTTTACCCTTTTGTGCTGCAGTCTACATATCTTCTCAGCACAATATGTCTTTTGGATTGGCCAGTCATGCTATGCTAATAGGCAATAGCCGGTTCTGAACATCGATCGTGTTAGTTGTGGAGGTGGTGGGGACTGATACATTCTCCTCGGTTGAACATGTCATATTGCAATTTGCAGTTAAGTAGCACTTCCAACCAGTTCTTGTGAAATCTGATCAGAAACAAGTTTTGGATTGTCAACCAATGATTTGAAACTATATATGCTGATCGATGTTTGTTTATCATCTCGTTTCATTTGAGTCGTTTTGCAAAAGCAAAAAAGGCAGTACGAGTCCAAATTACTTGTTGGATTCATTTTTTATGGTTAAGACTATATATCAGATCAGATATATAATAAATCCTGTTTGACAGGTGCGAATCCATTCTTCAGCCTGGATACAATTGCTCCGGAATTGAAAAGAATACAGCAAAGCGAGGCGTAGATGCAATAGGCCATGATATTCCTGGCTCAGAACAATTTTGTTTACAAATTAATGCCCACTTCTGCTCCCATCGGAACCTGAACAGGGGACTCCTCGAGGCCATACGAAAGAGATGTTTCCACCAAAGGCCAAACCATCCATGAAATCGAAATCTTCACCTTCAATCATCTTAATGTCTGTCAACTCAGAGGAAGTCGCAACAAACAACCCTGAGTTCAAAAGGACGGACGGATGAGATTGCGTGTGACCAAAGTAGCTGAATTAATCTCAAAGAAATTCTGCTACATTTGATGCAGAAAAAATCCGTCAACACGTCAAACAAGCCGAAGACGATGTCGGGTTTTGCCCATGGGAAAAAGGGCAAAACGCAAAGGAAAAAAGAGAGAAAGATTTGAAGGACATAGGAAAATTAAGCAGCTGTGTAATGGCTCTGAGTACTCTTCTATATAATTATTCGTGCGGCTTCGTGTGATAGTGAGAGAGGAAAAAGGCAGAGTGCACAGAATAGTGGTATACGGTGTGGGTGAGATCGAGTGCAGGGATTGGGAAATCCCTCCGCCCTACGGAGGTTGTAGTGCAGCACACGGACCGTCGATCTCGACAATGAATGGGTAAGATATGTTTTTTTTTTTAATTTTGCCCAGTAGGAGTAATTTTTACTGGTCAAAATTGATTTTTAATTTGGACTATTGATTGATGAAATCCACGACTGTGTGCCGCACTACAACCCCTACAGGGCGGAGGATCCCCCGATCGGGCTTTGGGGCTTGCCGGGGGTAACACCCGTCGTGAGGTGAGAGGAGATCAGATGTGAGGGAAAAATAAAGATATAAGGGGTGAGTGAAAAACATTGTAGAGAACCATGGTGTTTTACAAGCTCGAGAAGGGGTTTTTTTTTTTTTTTTCTCACATTTAAATCTTCTATTTTTCATATAGTAGTGGAATCACTCTCTCTCCTATGGAGTAGGCATTGGGGCCAACCATACACGTAACTATTGTGTGTCCTTTTTTTATGAGTGTTAATTTCTTTAGGGGTTTTTACGGTTCAGTGGCCCTTGGGGCAAATAAATCCTAATTGATGGACTACTTTTTTGAAATTCATAAGTCATGGGAAGGAGAACATTAATTCCCAAGACATGGAATTCATAATTTATCCAGACAAAAAACCCCCTGATTGATATTGAAAAATACTTTCCAAGACACCATTGACGCCAAACTCCATTGACGCCTTCCTCGACGCTGATGCCGACACCGACGCCTTCCTTGACCTCCTGCCCCTCATCCAAATCTGAACTCCCGCCTCCGACGATAGGCCCGTCGCCGCTTGCCAAATTCGTTTTGCTTCTTAAAATCAATTTCCGAAGATTTCAAATCCTATCTCCAACATTTTGTAAGAAAATCAGAAACATGGGATTAACCCATATCCTTCCAAATCCCCAACCCAGATTTCCAAATCAGTGGCACGAACACCTGAACCCCATAAAAAAAAAACCTCCACTTTCTTACACTTCTTGCTCAATTTCCCAAATTCCCTCACCCAATTCATCCTCCCCCAGCACAACAGTGAAAACCCATTTCAATCCCCCTCACTTTCATACCTCTTGTCCATATTATTTGAGGTATAAAAGAGCAAGTCATTAATTATAAAGGACTACGTTAGGTATTAGTAAAGACCAATCTTTATGTTAACATCGACCAAGCCATATTTTCTTAGAGAATTTTGTCCCAAATAATTGACTATTGTTTGACGTATAATAGAGCAAGTTATTAATTATAAAGGACTACGTTAGGTATTAGTAAAGACCAATCTTCATGTTAACATCGACCAAGTCATATTTTTTTGGAGAACTTTATCCCAAATAATTGACTATTGTTTGACGTATAAAAGAGCAAGTTATTAATTATAAAGGACTACGTTAGGTATTAGTAAAGACCAATCTTTTTGTTAACATCGACCAAGCCATATTTTTTTAAAGAACTTTGTCCCAAATAATTGACTATTGTTTGAGGTATAAAAGAGCAAGTTATTAATTATAAAGGACTACGTTAGGTATTAGTAAGGATCACTTGAACACTACCCTATTTGCACCCAAAAATTTACCCACGCCCACCTTGAAAGCTCCGCCACTTAATTAAGGCCTCGCACCCCAATCTCATCTTTACAGCTCTTCCCCTGTGAGTTCCCCATGCTCTCTCTCTCTCTCTCTCTATATATATATATATATATATATATATATATATACTAGTGTTAATCCGTGCCTACAGCACTATGCATCCCTGTTGGAAGGGGATGGCAGTTGTGTGATTTAGGTGAAAATCATGGACACTTAACTCTCCTGTCAAAAAGGCGCAGATCACCGACGGACTAGTCCTTACTGCATGTCGCAAGCAACTGGACGCTACTCCGATGCGAGTGTTTTTTTTTACTAGACGCCATCTCTCGTCTTGCCCCGACCACTGCGTATAGCATTAGGCCAATATACATATTAAGTTTTCACTAACAAAAATCACAAAAAACCTTAACAAATTTTACCATCTCATTTCCACTAACAAAAAAAGTTTCAGTATTTTACCATCTCGTTTTCACTAACAAAAAAATTGTCAACAATTTTTTTTGCTACAGTACTAATTCTACTCACAAATTCATCAACAATTTATTCATTACCGGAAATAACTTCACATTTCTCAACAACTTATTCACTATTGAAAACACTTAACAACTTCTCAATTACAAATAATAATTTACAAATTTTTCACTACCGAAAATTAAAACTATAATGAGTAATGAGTTGTTTTTTATTTTTATATGTCAATATATATCTGACTATTAGGTTGCGTCTCTCGAGGATTCCGCCACCTAACTACTCCTTACCATATAAGGCCTAGTTTCCAAAAAAAAATATCTGAGTTTTTTTTTAAAACTAGCTTGAATAATTGAGAGAGAGAGAGAGAGAGAGAGTCTCGTTTCCATTTAGTTGAAAATGATCGTTGTGGAATGAGGAAATCAAAAGGACTGAATCAAATTCATTTTCCTTGTTCCCATAGTCGTTTCACTTTTAGGAGTACTATTTTGTTTGCTTGGTCTGCAATTGAGAAGACCAAGCAAGATAGCTTTGCATAGGGTGTCTACCATCACCTTAAGTTGCTGCTTGTTTTTTCCTCTTTGCTCGATTCCTTAAGTTGCATCTGTTTACCCTTTTGTGCTGCAGTCTACATATCTTCTCAGCACAATATGTCTTTTGGATTGGCCAGTCATGCTATGCTAATAGGCAATAACCGGTTCTGAACATCGATGTGTTAATTGTGGAGGTGGTGGGGACTGATACATTCTCCTCGATCGGTTGAACATGTCATATTGCAATTTGCAGTTAAGTAGCACTTCCAACCAGTTCTTGTGAAATCTGATCTGAAACAAGTTTTGGATTGTCAACATAGAACCAATGATTTGAAACTATATATGCTGATCGATGTTTGTTTATCATCTCGTTTCATTTGAGTCGTTTTGCAAAAGCAAAAAAGGCAGTACGAGTCCAAATTACTTGTTGGATTCATTTTTTATGGTTAAGACTATATATCAGATCAGATATATAATAAATCCTGTTTGACAGGTGCGAATCCATTCTTCAGCCTGGATACAATTGCTCCGGAATTGAAAAGAATACAGCAAAGCGAGGCGTAGATGCAATAGGCCATGATATTCCTGGCTCAGAACAATTTTGTTTACAAATTAATGCCCACTTCTGCTCCCATCGGAACCTGAACAGGGGGACTCCTCGAGGCCATACGAAAGAGATGTTTCCACCAAAGGCCAAACCATCCATGAAATCGAAATCTTCACATTCAATCATCTTAATGCCCGTCAACTCAGAGGAAGTCGCAACAAACAACCCTGAGTTCAAAAGGACGGACGGATGAGATTGTGTGTGACAAGCCGAAAAAATCTGTCAACATGTCAAACAAGCCGAAGACGATGTCGAGTTTTGCCTATGGGAAAAAGGGCAAAACGCAAAGGAAAAAAGAGAGAAAAAGATTTGAAGGACATAGGAAAATTAAGCAGATGTGTAATGGCTCTGAGTACTCTTCTATAAAATTATTCGTGCGGCTTCGTGTGATAGTGAGAGAGGAAAAAGGCAGAGTGCACAGAATAGTGGTATACGGTGTGGGTGAGATCGAGGGCAGGGATTGGGAAATCCCTCCGCCCAACAAAGGTTGCAGTGCAGCACACGGATCGTCGATCTCGACAATGAATGGGTGAGATATGTTTTTTTAATTTTGTCCAGTAATAAATTATTTTTACCGGTCAAAATTGATTTTGAATCTAGACTATTGATTGATGAAATCAACGGCTGTGTGCCGCACTACAACCCCTACAGGGCGGAGGATCCCCCGATCGGGCTTTGGGGCTTGCCGGGGTAACACCCGTCGTGAGGTGAGAGGAGAATAGATGTGAGGGAAAAACAGAGATATAAGGGGTGAGTGAAAAACATTGTAGAGAACCATGGTGTTTTACAAGCTCGAGAAGGGGGTTTTTTTTTTTTTTTTTAATCTCACATTGAAATCTTCAATTTTTCTTTTAGTAGTGGAATCACTCTCTTTCCTATGCACGTAACTCTTGTGTGTCCTTTTTTTGTGAGTGTTAATTTCTTTACGCTTCCGTTGCGGGTGGGATCGAAACCTTGGACAAGTTCGAAGGAAATAGCTGAGAACAGTGAGCGTGGCAGCAACCGAAACTTCACAGAATTTTTTCTTCTATAAAAGGAGCTTAAGTAGCTGTTTTCGTAGAATTTCGTGAGGGAATACGTTGTTTCGTCTGCCTTGATCAGTGCTTAGATGAGAATTTTCCTTATTGTAATTTATTATAGATTGAATTCTGATGCGAGGTGTGGTAATCAGCATATTATTTTTGTTACATAATTCGTTGAACTATTCTTTATTTGGGGATGTCCAAAAGTTTTTTCTTATACGTACTATTCTGTATTTGGAGTACTTAAAGTTATTTAAACTTCAGCGAATTTTTTAAAATATTATGTACTTTTTACTTGTCTCGACAAAAAGAATACGCAAGCGGAGTTGAGTACAGTTGGTGTCTCCTTGTACTTCCATGCACACCGACAGGGTTTGATTTCCGTATAACCACTCATCTCCTATTCAAGTCTCCTAGGATAGAGTAGATTAGGATTAACGAATGGCAAAAAAAAAAAAAAAGCAAGTGGAATACGACCAATAAGAATCTATATATCAATTTCAATAAAAGCACACTGAAAATAGAAAAAATAAAAAGACAAAAAGAAAATTTTGTTAAAACTTTCACTTTTCTAAGATAGGCTAATTCGTTGGACTATTCTTTAGTCGAGATGTCAAAAAGAATTTAGCTATTTTCAACTTTAGTGAATTTTCATACTTATAGGGTCAACTTTTTTGTTCGTCTCACAAAAAAAAAAAAAAAACGAATTCGACAAAAGTAAATATATGTATCAATTGTTTTAAAAGCTCACTGAAAATAAAAAATAAAAGACAAGAAAATTCTAATCAAGTCATAAATTTTTTAAAAAATTAACTTTTGTTTTTCTAAACGGCAAAAAAGATTTCATTAATCTTGAAAAAACGTTAACTCAATCCAAGACACAAACCTACGATTGATAAGAAACCAATCGAGGACACCCAATTGGAACGAAGCCCACCTAAAAAGGCCGAAGCCTAAACACCTTAAATAAGTCTAAAAAAATTCAGATCAATACAAATTAAGCACATAAAGAAGACCACATCGCCCAAATATGAAAACAGGTGACACCAACGGGGAATGTATCCATGCCACTATCTCACAAAAAACTCTAGAAGTACACAAGATAAATTTTGAGGTAATTCTAAAATTACACAAGATAAATTTTCAGGTGACACAAGATAAATTTTGAGGTAATTCTAAAATTACACGTGACTAATTCTCACAAAAAACTCTAGAATTACACTTGTTGGTTTCCAGCCAACCTTTTCTTTTCTTTTTTGCAAGGTGCTGAGCGACATATGAGTGTCGTCGAGGTCAGGGTGGGTTCCAACCTAGTTGGGAACTTGGGATTCTCCTTCGGCTTTGTGATGTCAAGCTCTTTTCCATTTAATCTCTGTGCTCTTTCAAGAATTAATAAAATGCCTTTTTTGGGGTGTCCAAAAAAAACAATGAAAAAAACTTACATCTCATCTCTTGCACTTTATTATTGCCGTATTGGATACTCCAATTGAACACCTTTTTTTTTTTTTTTTTTTTAAGAAGTACCAATTGAACTTTGAACCAAAGAGGCAAGTGGAGTAGAGTGCAGTTGGCCTCCCTTACATACTCTCATGCATATGGGTAGAGTTCGATCCCCGTAAGCCACATCCCCCTCCCCCAAGTCCCCTAAAATAACAGAAGTGCTACACACACAGCAATCTGTGCACAGATTGTGCATAGATTTTTTTGTGGGACCCACCACGGATCCCACACAAATCATCCGAGCCGTTCATTAAATGTAAAACATTTTTTCAAGGGTCCCCGTAAAAAATAAGCTCAATCCGATACCTATAGGTACTTCATCCAATCATCTAACTTTTCATTCAGATTTCCGGATAATGAAAAGTTATATGGTTGGATCGAGCACCTATAGGTATCGGATTGAGTTTATTTTTTACGGGAACCCTTGAAAAAATGTTTTACATTTAATGAACGGCTCGGATGATTTGTGTGGGACCCGTGGTGGGCCCCACAAAAAAATATGTGCACAATCTGTGTACAGATTGCTGTGTGTGTAGACTTTCTGCTAAAATAATGTAGATTAGGATTAATGAATGGAAAAAAAAAAAAAAACTGCCACATCCCCTTCCCCCGAGTCCCTTAAAATAATGTAGATTAGGATTAATGAATGATAAAAAATAAATAAAAAAATAACTTTGAACCAAAGAGAAACGCGTGACCAAAAATCCATCCGGAAAAAACAGTAAGTCTACATACCAGGAAACCAGCCCATGCCCCAACCCTGGATAGCCCAAAATGACGTCGTTTTGGGCGTTCCAAAAAAAAAAAAAAAAATCAAAATACTTCATCTGGTGGACGCGATGAAAGAGAAAAAGGGAGAGAGAGAGGAGGAGGAGGAGGCGGTCGACGACCAGACCAACACCATCACTGCGACCGCTACCGCGACCTCCATCACCACCGGCGACCTTCCCTCCAAAACAGATCTGCGCACGAAGAGAGAGAGAGAGAGGTCGACAAACTCATCGGCGCGCGACCACCAGCCTCACCTCCACCTCCGGCGACCACCACCACTGGTTCCACCTCCGGCGACCAACCCTTAGCGAAAATCAACCCACGTCGACGACAAATAAGGTCTCTCTCTCTCCTCGTCTATTTATTAGAGTGTTTTCCATTCTAGCCTTTAATTTCACTATAACTTGTTCAAACAAGAAAAAATTAGGGCTTGTGAAATTGGGGGGTTTTTGGGTAGAACCCTAACCATGTGTTTCTGGTTTCATAAAATCAGGATTGTAAAACAATCCAAGATATGCAATTTCATGTGAAGATACAACTGAGAAATCAAACATTAAATTGCTATGAGAGGTTTCTCTTTTGCTCAGTGTAAACACAAAATTAAGATGTCCTGGAGGGCATTCAAATTAGAAAATTTAGGGTTGTAACAGGAATTTGTGACTCATTCCATTGATCAAAACTTCCTGTTACAGGAAGTTTAATGGAGTCTGTAATATATTGGTAGTGAATCAAAGGGAAACATAGCAGTTTGGAGAAAAATATGTACTCCGTATTACAAGAGATTGAAGTGTTGATGGTGAAAATATAAATTTAATGAGATTAAAGTGTTAGAAAGTTGAGGTTTTTGAATGACCATTTTTGTACGTCAACAAAGCTTATTCTTTTGAAGGAATCAACTTCGGTCTTTTTGTCAAGCTTTGTAGTTTGGAATTGTAGTGGTGGTTGAATTAATTCTCAGCGCACTGAATTTGGACCGAAACATTTGGAAGATCTCATTTTTCCTATTATGCCTTTGTTCGAATGCATATTCTAGTTCCATATTTTCAAGTTTAAGGAGTTCCATTTTGAGACTCAGGGATGAGCAAGGGGAATGGATCTCATCTCCCAAAGGTATCTCTGCAATCATACATAATTATTTCACTTCTTTTTTTTTCGGATTTAAGCCCAGATATTGATTGTGAGAAGGCCCTAAAAGGGACTACTAACAAAATCAGTCCAGAGCAAAATAATAGCTTGTGCAGGGGTGTTTGTATTTTGGAAATTGAAGCAGCGGTGCGTTAGATGGGGTCTCTTAAAGCCCCAGGACCTGATGGTTTTCCGGGAGTGTTTTTCCAAAAGTATTGGGACCAAGTTAAGGACTCGGTTTGCTCTATGGTAAAGGATTTCTTTGAGGGCTCTGCAAACATTGAGAAGTTGAACAAATCCAACATAGTTATTGGCGTGAGAGCGTGGGCTGTTAGGATTGCAGTGTTGATGGCCAGAGCTTGGGGCTTACAGAGAGCTACAATTGAAATTGACTGTGAAGTGCTCGTTCATCTACCCCAGGTTGCATCTAATCACAAGAATTGGTCTATTCAAGCTATTACTGATGATATTGTGGCTCTCTCTTAACTATTATTATGTTTTTACATGGTGTAACCTTAAAGCGAATAGTTGTGCCCACTGGATAGCTAGCAAATGTAGAAGGGAGTCTTTGATTTTGGTTTCTCCCTGTAATATCCCACATGAGCTGGGCTCTCTTATCCTTTTGGATCTTTAATAGAAGAACTGCCGTTCAAAAAAAAAAGTTTAAGGAGTTTAATATGCTGCAGTTTGCCTCTGATTCTCAAGTTATCATTTGCAAATTTAACTAGTTGAATGTGCTGGACATTTTTACCTGTTATACAGTTTGTCATAAACTGGAAATTCAAGCTGCTCTTGACAGTGTATACTCAATCTAATGATACTCCATCTGGTGCAACAACCTAATTTTACAATAAAGTTCTCTGTCCATCATAAGACTAGCTACTGATTAAGTTCTCTCAAAGGCAAAAACTATGACTAATTTCGCAACTTTGCCAAGAACACATTCAGAAACGAACATATATAAAGTTCTCTGGAATGTCCTTGTGTCGTTTCCGTATCGGACATGTGTCAGACACGGCTCCTTTTTCTCCTCATCATCAAAAAGTTAGGATTTCAAACATACTCAAGTATTTTTGTTACCTCTTGGCCCTCTTTTTCGACAACATACACACCAATGCAGGTGTCTAAATGTAATTATATGCGGGAAAGTATAGGTTGAAGCAGTTTGGCTTGCTGTTACATTTTCAGCATAAGTTGCTCATTACCGTAGCTACAAAATATTTCATACTGATCTTGTAGTTTCTATGAGGCTGAGTTGTTTGCTGATTGACATAAAGTTGGTGCCAATGCCAAGTTCATGATAATGCCTAGAGCTGGCAAAAGGGGACACAAGGTAGTTTCTAGCAAAATTTGGGCAGCACCTCCCCTATTTTTGGTCCTAACCCGACGTCTCACGTCTCGTTTAGTACAACAAGAACATGTTATGCACAAGCCCACACCGGGCATTTATCATCCTAATTACCATTCACAAAGCGAAAGTCATAAAATCATCAAGGACATTGAAGTTTAAAGTTTTGAAACAACAAACAAAACCAAGCATTGTCTTCAGAAAACCACAAAAGCAACAAAAAATAAATAGAGCAAACTATGGCATTCACTAGAATGATGAGTGTAATACATAGTCTTCCGGATACAAAAACCATTATACGGGCATTACATTTATCCTCTCCCTTAAGCTGCAAACAAAAAAAACAAAAGAAAAAGAACTACTACTACCACCCTCACTATCCTCCTCATTCTCCTTGTCTTCTTCATCATCCTCGTACTCGCTACCGATCTCCTCTCCATTCTCATCCTCATCATCATCGGCATCGACACTAGAAGATGTTTGAAGCATCATTAGGATCTTCACAGTAGCATATCATTTTAGGCCATGATCAAAAAACGTCTCATCACCATCACACCAAAACAGCTACAACATGAATGTGTCGCGGCATGATACAGGTCTTCTTATTGTCCCTCGCCGCATTTCCGGCCAATTCCAACACCTGTTAAAACAAACATCAGTTAGGCCATTGAACTATATAAAATTATAAAATTAACCTTTCAACTATATATTTCTTCACACGGAAGGACAACATTACAAATTCACATTATAAGACGAAAAAGGGGGTGTGGTTATAGAAAAAGGGAGTTAAAAACTTCCTTCACACCGATGTCTTCTGATGGATGGAGGAAAGTTCAATTTTTTCTTTTACATAAATGCACTACTTTGTTGATCTGATTAAAGGGCGCCATTGCTAAAGAAACAAGAATGTGTCCTTGCTCCTCAAAAAAGAATGTGTCCATTTTGCCAAGCCTTTGATGGTAACAACTAACAACTGCACCAAAACAAAACCAAAAAAATAGACAATGATTTGCAGAAAATGCTGTGATATTCCAATCCTTAATCAAGATCCACTATTGACAAATAGGCACCTTGATAAGTACCCGAGAATGCAATGTAGGGTGCGCTAGGTCTCTAGTTTAGTCTAATTTCATTGTTAATTTAGTTGTTTTCTTTTACTTTTGCGTGTAAAGGTGTTTTCAAGTCTTGACAGGAAAATTGTGCAAATAAGCCGTCATCAGCACCGTGAATGGCACTTGAGTGCAATCAAGGCCCAAAGCTTGTCAAGATTATTCGAGGTTCAAAAGTGACCAAGTTCGGAGTCATCGGAATCAAAGCTAAAGCGTTCAAGGACCCGTCGGCTCGAGAAAGCAAGACAAGAATCAAAGAGCAAGTGTTGGACACTAACCAAACATTTCCCAATCGGTACCGAGCTTCTACGCCATCATGCAGCAGCCTTGAAGCCACCTCTCGGTACCAATACTAATTATTTATTCCAATTGGTACCAAAAAGGTACCTAACAAGTCAAGACCGAAGTATTATATTCAGTCAATACCGAGATGTTCCCAGCGGCTGCCTTTGTCAACTTCGGCATCGATTGGAAGAAAAGGAGACATCGGTACCGAGTTCTTATCTCCTGGCAACTACTAATTCCTTCGGCATCGATGGGAAGTTTCGTAGACATCGGTACCGAGTACCTTATCAGCATTTTAAGGCCATTGCCATCGGTACCGAGGTCTTAGCGAGGGAATTTTTGGATCTTTTGAGGAATATTCCGTGCGCGCACTTGGGGGTTATAAATACCCGTGATGTCACTTGTACAACGAGAGTTTTTTTTTTTTTACAAACAAGTAGAATAATTTTTAGATTGCGTTTTTTAGATCTAGATCTAGGATTTCAAATTGTTCTTATTATTCTTGAGTGTTCTTCATTTCCAGCACTTACTTTTTTATTTTCTGCTCTTATTAGTTAGCTTTTGATATTCTAGCCTTTATTAAAGTTGTTCATTTTCTCCCGATCTATCTTTCCATCTAATTTTCTCTTAGACTTGTGTTTACACTTTTGCTAAGTAGATTTTTGCTTGCTCTTATCTTCATAGATATGTGTGAGTAGTTTCATAAGGTTGGGTCATGGGGTGATTAGCACCCCATGGCTTGAGTAAAAATTGCATTTTTCACCAAAAAGTTTGCAACTTTGTTTTGGAAATTGATATGGGGCTTGGATTTGTTTGTCAAATTACCGAGGTGTTAACCTCCTTGATCATGTGTAGGTAAGAGGTTCGCCTACTTACCACACATGATGCTTGGAGCTCTGACGCTTGAGGTGTTTGCTAAATAAATTCTATAGCTAGCTTGATTTTCGAACCATCTTATCTTCCGGGTTAAACCGTGTATTGGGTGAAAAATGTGGTTTTGCTTGAGTCATGGGCGCTAGTAATTCCTAGACCTAACCTTCCTTTTATCTAGTTTATTCTCGTTTTTTTTAGCCTTTTTCCTTTCCACCGCATACGAAACACCAAGTTGGCTGACTAAAAGCCGGAAACCATACTTACATCTACAATCCATCAAGCCGTATTAGTTATCTCTGTGGGTACGATCCCGGACTTCCGGATTTATTATGCTTCAATTGGACACTTATACCCTACGCTTGGGGTGATCTCTTGGATATACATCGAGAATTGCGAAGCATTTTTGGCGCCGTTGCCGGGGATTTCTTATTATGGCTTTATGGAGGCTCGACAAACCATTGTGAGTATTCCGCTTCTTTCTTTTAGTTGTAGTTAGTAGTTTATTTGTTAATTGCTCGTATCTAGTTCGGTGGATACCTCTAACCTGGTTTTATGCCAAACTTGAGGTTTAACGAAGCCGGAGTAGATATTGAGTTAGTTAGTTAGTTTACTTGCTTAGTTAGTTTAGTTAGCTTAATTTAATCTGCATTGTTGAGCCGAGGTGGTGGCATAACCCCTCGCACTTTCTGTTTGTTGAGTTGAGGCGGCGGCCTAGCCCCTCCGGTCTGTTAGTTTGCTGTTAGTTAGTTAGTTTGTTAGTTGGTAGATTTGCTTGTGTATGTCTATTTACTCTGAGTAGAAAGAGGTACTATGGCCTATTCTGCAAGGTGCTATGGAAGGTATGCAAAACAATTTGATTGTTCAGTATCAATTCCTATATTTTATGGCTTGGCCTCTGAAAATCCATTTTCGCATATTGATGATCTTGAGAAAGTTTTTGCTAACGATGAAAGGGCTATTTTACAAGTATTCCCAGCGTCTTTGCGTGATAGTGCTCAAGATTGGTTTTATTCTTTGAGTCCAGGATCGACATGGCAAGAGATTGCGGAACAATTTTTCAAAACTTTCACTCCCTCATATGAGACTCATATGCTTTTACAAGAACTATCTCATTTTTATCAACAAGATAATGAGTCTTTTTCACAATATTGGGAGTGTTTTAAATGTTCCGTATTCTCTTGGTCGAGTTTTAATTGTGAGCTTGGCGATCTTCTGGTTATCTTTTGCCATGGTTTAAATCGTGAGACATGTCAAGTTGATTTTATGTCCAATGATGAATTCCTGGATAAAAACGCTGAAGAGGGTTGGGATTACCTTGATAAATTAGCCCAAAAGCTCCAATTTTGTGAGTTGTCTGAAAATTTTGAGGATTCTAACTCGGATGCCATGGAAGAGGAAATTAAGCCGTATATCTTGGTTGAAACTGTTAGTTTAGATTGTGACAGCTCCTCAGAGCCTATTGATGAAACTGAGGTCCAGAGTTACCCTCTTTGTGATGATCCGTTGGCTAAACCTCTCACCACTAAGGAAATGGATGCCGAAGTGGATTACTTGTATGCGTTGTTGGCTAAACAAGATGCTTATGGACCAATCTTTGAAGAGTTGGAGCCCATGGAAGCTACAATTGTCCCTTCGAATCCTTCGTGCCTTGATCCTCTCACCGCTAAAGAAATGGATGCTGAGGTAGATTTCTTACACCCTTTGTTAGAAAAACAAGATGCATGTGAGCCTATTCCTGGGAAGTTACCAATCATAGAAGTAATTGATTTTCTTGGTGTTGATGATTTTCTTGTGGTTTATCATCCTTATATTGTAGATTTTGTCAACAACTTGAAAATTGATTTTGTTTGGGCTATGCACTTGGTGGAACTTAAGTTTTTAAAACGAATTCAGCAATTGCTTTACTCAAAGTATCTTATCTTGTGGCATGGTCGAGTTCAATTTTTTGGTAAAGAGTGTAGTTTGGAGTACCCTGTTTCTTCTAATAGTTATTAATGGTGTGCTAAATGTTCGTAGCCTGTGTGCTTACGCACTTGGCTCTATCTTGTTGCTTGCCTGGTTACGATCTTTAGGGACGCTGGACTTCATTGTTTGGCGGAGTCGAGCTGTGACTTTGACGCTTCGAGTTCTGATATTGAATGTGTAAATACTGTACATATGTGTTTTCTTTCTTGCTTTTACGTGTTTCTTTTGTTTTTGTTTAGTATGCATGTTTAGGTTTGTTATGTTTGTTTTTGTTTTGTGTTTCATGTTTCGAATAAATTCTTGGAGACGTTTCACATGAAAAGATTTCACCAATGTGTTAGTGTAAAAAGGGCTTTCATTAGTCCTTCTTGGTAATAGTTTATTGTTACTGATCCATGCTCTCCGAATAGGCCCCTATCGGTGGCAACTTTGGTCTATGGGTGAGGTGTGATATTGCCTGGAGTGCACCTAGGTTGTATTGTATCTTGCTTTGTTTTGATCGTAGGGGACGCTGAACTTCATTGTTTGGCGAGGTCGAGCGATAAATTTTATTACGGGTGCTAGCATAACAAATTCTCAACGGTCTAGTATAGCCACCCATTGCTTACCCCACCGGTAAGGAATGGGAAGAAAAGTATGACTCGTTTGATCGCGTGATGATCGGGTGGTGCATTGCATTCTATTTTGCATGTTTCAATCATTTTGCATGTTTTCTGTGTTTTCTTTGTTTTCTGTTTTTCTTTTGGTTTGGTTTGAAGCCGGATAACACGGGCCAGTGGTACTAATGTCATTTGTTTTGTGGAAAGTCTTCCTCTTAAGTCTTCTGCAGGGTTTATTTGCTACCACACCAGCCTTGGTAGTTTGGGTCTAAAGCCGGGGTGAGTGAGGCATTCAGGAGCCCTAAGCATGGGTGCGGCTATGCGCCGCGGTTATTAGTCCGATAAAGCTTTGGATATGGCCCAGTGTGACTAGCTTTGGTTTCGAGTGGGCAAAACCGAAAGAGTAAACCCTGGAAGCATCTATACGGACTGGAGCAAGCATTTGACATGAAATCCTCCTACTTGGTCGAGGTATTTAGGGGTTGACATTCCCCTTGGACGGTACATTCGCGCACTCTTTCATTCCTTCGCTCTTGTTCCTAATGCTATGAGGGCATAGCATCGCTTTAAGTTGGGGGGAGGGGTTAGCTTATGTGCTATTTGTTTGCTAGTTGCTAGAAATTTTTAAAATTTGAAAATCCAAAAAACAATAGAAATTGAAAATTCCAAAAATAAATAAAGGTTTTTACTTGCAAATTCTTCATTTTATCATGTTTTTAGCTCTTTTTCGTAACTTGTTGCATGCTCAATAATTGAAAGGTGGCAAGAGTTCGTAACAATCCTAAGAAATTTGGTGCTTCTCAATTTGCATGATTGGTTAAGAATTGAACGGTTTAGGTCTTGAGTTAAGTTTTTGAGCAAGCTTTGTCCATATCACCACCTTTTTCAATTCAATAAAATGCTTGTAGTTAGGTGAATAATCGCATGTCTATCTCTAATTGTGTTTAATGTCGATTTTCAATCATTTTGGAATCCAAAAGCGCACTTAGGAGAAGATACAAGGCATTCTTTGCATGATCACACCATATATGAGTCCCCTTGACCTATGTTGCATCCTGTTATTTCTCCCGTTCTTTGCTTTAACCTAGGCGACCGGTTGTTTGGAGGGTTATTGGGATATGTGTTCATTGTTCAAAGGTGTTTTGGGGGTGTTGTGATATGTGATTGAAGTGGTTGGAATGCAACAAGGTGAAAAATTGATACATGATTTCCTATCTTTCCTCCCTTACTACAAAAGTTAAAGACCCAAATTTTCATTTTCCTCTCCAAAAAGCCCCAAAATTGGCTCCAATATCTCTCTCACTACAAATCTTACCTCAACTGACCCTATTCCTCAAAGAAAAAAAAAAGAGAAAAAGAAAAAGAAAAAAAAAGAAGAAGAATCGAAGAAATACTATGAAAGAGAAAAAGTGAATTCGAAAGAGGGTTGAATACTTTTATGAGAGAATTGGTTTGGCTTATGGGCTAGCATTCATTCGGGAGGAGAAAAAGTTCAATAAAAAGGGGGAGCTTGAGGCACAATACCGTGAGAAGTTGGATGAGGATGGCGACTTGGTGTGATTGAGTTGGTAGTAGTAGTTTTTCTTTACAGTATTAGTTAGTTAGTATTGGTTTGGCCGGGATGGCCCTTGACTTGGTTGATTTTATTTGTTGACGGCGGTCACTCGGGTAGATGACCATGCTAGTATAGACCGTCGCCCATTTTTGCTAACCTTTTCTTGGAAACCAAGGTCATTAAAAGCTTAAAAAGTCCTTAGTTGATCTTTTGCGCGCTTGGATTCCTTTATGATTGACTTTCTGATATTTGCATAATTAGTTGCATGACTTGCTTTCCTTTCGTTATCCAATAATCATCTGTTAGTTTGTTAATTCTGTTGAATAAGTGCTGTAGTCGTTTGAGGCGTAGTATTTCTTGTTTCACTATTGCCTGTTTATCCAGCACTCTTCGGTGGATATGGTTTAGTCTGAATTCGCAAGGTTTCGTGTCCCGTATCCTCCCATTGTTCGAGGACACAAACCTTTTTAGCTTGCTCTTAACTTGCTTGATACTTAGCTTGTTTAGTTGGAAACTGAAACTGTGAGTTGTAGAAATGAAATAAAACGTTGGATTGTTTGAACTCTTGTTAGGTTTCAAAGTTGAGCATGTTCTAAGTTGTGATAGCGGAGGAATTGCAAGTTGTTGGTTTTTAAAGTTTTTCGTGTTTTATTTGCTAGGGACTAGCAAACCTCAAGTTGGGGGGTGTGATAAGCACCCGAGAATGTAATAAAGGGTGCGCTAGTGTCTAGTCTTAGTTACTTTTGTCATTTAATTAGTTGTATTTAGTTACTTTTGCTCGTAAGGTGTTTTGGCTTTGTTTTGTAGAGAAACCTTTTAATTCAGGTATTTTAAAAGACCAAAGCGTGCCAAGGTTATTCAAGCTCAAAAGATGACCCGGTGGCCAAAGCTAGAAAGCGTGCCAAGGAAGCGAGGCAAGGCAACCCGAGCAAGGCAATGGCCAAGGCGTGGCCCGAGCAAAAATAGCAAAGCAAGGCTACCAAGGCAAGTCAACGCGCGGTCAAGACCAAGTTCTGAAGATAAGCTCTCGGTACCGATGGCTAAGATTTGAGACATCGGTACCGAGCCCTTATCTCAGCCAGCAGCCATAACCTGCTAGGCATCGATGGCTAGGATTTCAGACATCGGTACCGAGAGCTTATCAGCATTTTAAGCCCATTGCCATCGGTACCGAGAGCTTACGAGGGGATCTTCAGAGCATCTTTTAGGAATATCCCATGCGCGTACCTTGGAGTATAAATACCCCGTGATATCACCATTACACGATTTGGACAGAAATGTACCCATTTTTAGATCTAGATCTAGGATTTCAAATTATTCTTATTGTTCTTGAGTGTTCTTATTTTCCAGCCCTTAATTTCTGCATTTTCAACTCTTGTAAGTTAATTTTTGCTACTCTCTCCTTAATTAAAGTTGTTTATCTTCTCCCGATCTATCTTTCCATCTAATTTTCTCTTAGGCTTGTGTTTACACTTATGCTAAGTAGATTTTTGCTTGCTCTTATCTTTTTAGATATGTGTGAGTAGTTTCATAAGGTTGGGTCATGGGGTGATTAGCACCCCATGGCTTGAGTAAAAATTGCATTTTTCACCAAAAAGTTTGCAATTTTGTTTTGGAAATTGATGTGGGGCTTAGATTTGTTTGTCAAATCACCGAGGTGATAACCTCCTTGATCATGTGTAGGTAAGAGCTTCGCCTACTTACCACACATGATGCTTGGAGCTCGGTCGCTCGAGGTGTTTGCTAAATGGATTCTATAACTAGCTTGATTTTCGAACCTTCTTATCTTCCGGGTAAAACCGTGTATTGGGTGAAAAATGTGGTTTTGCTTGAGTCATGGGCGCTAGTAATTCCTAGACCTAACCTTCCTTTTATCTAGTTTATTCTCGTTTTTTTTAGCCTTTTTCCTTTCCACCGCATACGAAACACCAAGTTGGCTGACTAAAAGCCGGAAACCATACTTACATCTACAATCCATCAAGCCGTATTAGTTATCTATGTGGGTACGATCCCGGACTTCCGGATTTATTATGCTTCAATTGGACGCTTATACCCTACGCTTGGGGTGACCTCTCTTTTGATACATCGAGAAGAACGAAGCATTTTTGGCGCCGTTGCCGGGGATTTCTTATTATGGCTTTATGGAGGCTCGACAAACCATTGTGAGTATTCCGCTTCTTTCTTTTAGTTGTAGTTAGTAGTTTACTTGTTAGTTGCTCGTATCTAATTCGGTGGATACCTCTAACCTGGTTTCATGCCAAACCTGAGGTGTAACGAAGCCGGAGTAGATATTGAGTTAGTTAGTTAGTTAGTTTCATTTAATCTGCATTGTTGAGCCGAGGCGGTGGCATAACCCCTCGCACTTTCTATTTGTCTTGTTGAGGTGGCGGCCTAGCCCCTCCGGTCTGTTAGTTTGCTGGTAGTTAGTTGGTAGTTTTGCTTGTTTATGCATGTTGTGTATCGGAGCCCAAATTCCAATCGGCTTCACCATTCTTCATAGCCTCCGAGAATCCGTAGCATTGTCAGGGCGTATCCTGCCCACTCTCCACCGCGCAAAGTTAATCGCAATAGAAAAGGCCCAATGGCCGACGAAGTTCCAGTTCGCTCTCTCCGTGATTATTTGAATCCAGAAAGGGCTCCTTCTGTATCGCCTATCGTTATACCTACTCCGACTGTTGGGACTACATTTGAATTCAAGTTTGAGTATCTTCGGGTTATTCCAGAGTTTCGGGGGCGGGAATTGGAGGATCCTTATTTGCATATTCGGGAGTTCGAAAATATTTTGCATTCCATTTGTCCCGCTCAGAATCAACTTGATCAAGCTCGCTTGAAGCTGTTTCCCTTCACTCTCAAGGATAAAGCGAAGCAATGGTTCAATTCCTTGAAGCCTAGATCCTTGCGCAATTGGGGTGAAGTTCAGGATGCTTTCACTACAAAGTTCTTCCCAGCTAGCAGGGCCAAGTTGCTTATTGATCAGATCCAAATGTTCAAGCAAAGGGATGGAGAGACGTATCACAAGTATTGGGAGCGCTACAAAGATTTGCTTATGTCAGTTCCGCATCACAACCTCCCATTATATCTCAGAGTTAATTACTTTTACATGGGATGTTCTCAAGAGAGCAAACAACTCTTGGATACAATGGGTGGTGGAGATTTTATGGGAAAGACACCAGAAGATGGTTGGGATTTCTATGAGATACTAGCGGAGAAAACTCAGACTTGGCAGCTTGCTGATCCTGGGGATAGGGCGATGTTCAACCAAAGCCCTTTAGGTTCTGGGAAGTTTTCTATTTCGGAGCATACGGCTTTTGAAACACGTTTGGAGGAGATCTCTCGTAAACTTGATAAGTTGGAAATTAAGAGTGCTCAGTCCCAAGAAGTGAAGGCGGTACGCCAAGTGGAACGCCAAGTGGAGGAAGTTTGTGTTATTTGTGAGATGGTGGGCCATTCTACAGAATCTTGCCCTAATATCCCTGCCTTGAAGAATGTGATAAATGGGATTGTCCCGGAAGAGGTGCATGTTGTGCAAAGATTTGACCCTTATTCTCAATCCTACAACTCGGGGACTCGACAACATCCCTCTTTCCGTTGGAGTCAACCAAATGAGGGAAGCTCTTCTCAAATGCAACCTCCTGCTCCACAGTTGCCTTGGAAGCAACAAGCCCAAAATGCTTTCCATTTTCCTCAAACTCAAGCTCCGCCGGGGTTTGCTCCTCCTGCTCCATTTCCTCATGCAAGTCAATTCCAGCAACAGCCTACTCAATTTCAACAACCTTCTCAGTTTCAACAGCAACAACCCCCTAAGCGTTCTTGGGAAGAGCAATTTGGTGCCCTCCTGCAAGGCCAGAATACTTTCAATGAGCAACAGACCCAAATGATGAATGATATTCGGAATCAATTGGGCAAATTGACAACCACTGTGGGGATATTACAGCAAGAAAGGGGGAAATTTCCAACACAGCCTCAGCCCAACCCGCAATCAACATCCAGTCAGACTTCCCAGGGTGTGCACTTTGCTAGCTCCTCGGTGATTTTCCCCGAGCAAGCAAAGGCGATAATCTCCCTTCGAAGTGGAAAAGTGGTAGACAACCAAGTGAAGATGCCCTCGGATCCTATCTTGTTACCTCCTCCTATTGATCAGTCAAGTCTAACAATCCTTGGGGAATCTCCCAAGGAGGCAAGTGAGGAAGCTCTAGAAGAAAGGGAAAAGAAAAAGGGTAAAGAAAAGGAAAGTGTACCGGATCCTCGAGTTGTTCCAACACCGGCACCTTATCCTCAGCGCTTGAAGGCTTTGGCTAAACCGAATCTTAATGCGGAGTTGCATGAGTTGTTTAATCAAGTGAAGATCAATATTCCCCTTATGGATGCGGTCAAGCAAATCCCCTCTTATGCTAAGTTTCTTAAAGATCTATGTACTCGAAAGCGGAAGTTGAACGTTCAAAAGAAGATCTTTTTGACCGAACAAGTGAGCTCCATTATTCAGACGAACATTGCACCAAAGTACAAAGATCCGGGGAGTCCCACCATTGCAATTACCATTGGAGATAAGCGTATCGAACAAGCCTTGCTCGATCTTGGAGCAAGTGTCAATCTACTTCCGTTCTCCGTCTATCAAGAACTTGGGTTGGGGGAGATGAAGCCTACTCGAGTCACCCTTCAGTTGGCCGATCAGAGTGTTCGTGTTCCAAGGGGAGTAGTGGAAGATGTCTTGGTGCAAGTTGGTCAGTTTATCTATCCAGTGGACTTTGTGATTCTCGACACGACTCCGACTGACTCTTGTGCTACTTCTACTCCGATAATCCTTGGGAGACCCTTCTTAGCCACGGCGGATGCAGTTATCAACTGTCGAAACGGAATGCTTAACATGACCTTCGGTAACATGAAGATGGAGGTTAATGTTTTTAATCTAGGCAGTCAAATGGGGGATGATGAAAATGTGAATGAAGTGAGCTTTATTGACTCTTTGGTGGAGGAACATGTGGATGAGTTGCTTTATAGTGATCCTTTGGAAGTTGCTCTTACAGCCGAAGAGGCTGAATTTCTCGAATCTTCCGAAGTAAGTTGTTTGTATGCTTTGATGAATGACGATGAAGCTTGCGCACTAAATGCTTGGACCCCAAAGTTTGATGAATTTGAGGAGCTACCACCGATCGAGAAGAAGGTTCTTCCCTCTCTTGTGGATCCCCCTTTATATGATGATCCGGGAGGGAAACGCCTCACCGCTGAAGTTGTCTCTTCTGATCTCCCGTACCTTGACCCTTCCCCAAAGGAATTACTCCTTGCTCATGAGATGAACATGTTTGAAATGTCGGGCGTCTATTGTGATGATCCGTTGGCTAAACTTCTCACCGTTAAGGAAATGGATGCCGAAGTGGATTACTTGTATTCGTTGTTAGCTAAACAAGATGCTTATGGACCAATCTTTGAAGAGTTGGAGCCCATGGAAGCTACAATTGTCCCTTCGAGTTCTTCGTGCCTTGATCCTCTCACCGCTAAAGAAATGAATGCTGAGGTAGATTCCTTACACCATTTGTTAGAAAAACAAGATGCATGTGAGCCTATTCTTGAGAAGTTACCAATCATAGAAATAATTGATTTTCTTGGTGTTGATGATTTTCTTGTGGTTTTTCATCCTTATATTGTAGATTTTGTCAACAACTTGAAAATTGATCTTGTTTGGGCTATGCACTTGGTGGAACTTAAATTTTTAAAACGAATTCGACAATTGCTTTACTAAAAGTATCTTATCTTGTGGCATGGTCGAGTTCAATTTTTGGTAAAGAGTGTAACTTGGAGTGCTCTATTTCTTCTAATAGTTATTAATGGCATGCTAAATGTACATATGTGTTTTTCTTTTGTGTTTTGTCGTGTTTTGTGTTAGTTATGCATGTTTTATTTTGTCATGTTTGGTTCTGTTTTAGCATGTTTGTCTGTTTTGTGTTCTATGTTTTGAATAAAATCTTGGAGATATTTCACATTCAAAAGATTTCACCAACGTGTTAGTGTAAAAAGGGCTTTCATTAGTTCTTCTTGGTAATAGTTTATCGTTAATGATCCATGCTCTCCGAATAGGCCCCTATCGGTGGCAACTTAGGTCTATGGGTGAGGTGTGATATTGCCTGGAGTGCACGCTAGGTTGTATCTTATCTTGCTTTGTTTTGATCGTAGGGGACGCTGAACTTCATTGTTTGGCGAGGTCGAGCGATAAATTTTATTACGGGCGCTAGCATAACAAATTCTCAACGGTCTAGTATAGCCACCCATTGCTTACCCCACCGGTAAGGAATGGGAAGAAAAGTATGACTCGTTTGATCGCGTGATGATCGGGTGGTGCATTGCATTGTGTGTTGCATTTCTCAAATTGTTTTGCATGATCTTTTGTGTTTTTCTTTGTTTTCTGTTTTTATTTTGGTTTGGTTTGAAGCCGGATAACACGGGCCGGTGTTACTAATGTCATTTGTTTTGTGGAAAGTCTTTCTCTCAAGTCTTCTGCAGGGTTTATTTGCTACCACACCAGCCTTGGTAGTTTGGGTCTAAAGCCGGGGTGAGTGAGGCATTCAGGAGCCCTAAGCATGGGTGCGGCTATGCGCCGCGGTTATTAGTCCGATAAAGCTTTGGATATGGCCCAGTGTGACTAGCTTTGGTTTCGAGTGGGCAAAACCGAAAGAGTAAACCCTGGAAGCATCTATACAGACTGGAGCAAGCAAATGACATGAAATCCTCCTACTTGGTCGAGGTATTTAGGGGTTGACATTCCCCTTGGACGGTACATTCGCGCACTCTTTCCTCTCTTCGCTCATGTTTCTAATGCTATGAGGGCATAGCATCGCTTTAAGTTGGGGGGAGGGGTTAGCTTTTGTGCTTTTTGTTTGCTAGTTGCTAGAAATTTTGAAAATTTGAAAATCCAAAAAAAAATGAGAAAATTGAAAATTTCAAAAATAAATAAAGGTTTCTAACTTGCAATTCTTTCCTTTTGTCATGTTTTTAGTTCTTGTTCATAGCTTGTTGCATGCTCAATAAATGTTAGTTGGTAAGAGTTCGTAACAATCCTAAGAAAATTCGGTACTTCTCAATTTGCATGCTTAGTTGAATTGAACGCTCTAGGTTTTGAGTTAAGCTTTTGAGCAAGTTTTGGCCATATCCCCACCTTTTCAATTCAATAAAATGCTTGTAGTTAGGTGAATAATCGCATGTCTATCTCTAGTTGTGTTTTAATGTCGACTTTCAATCATTTTGGAATCCAAAGCACACTAAGGAGAAGATACAAGGCATTCCTGCATGATTACACCACATATGAGTCCCCTTGTCCTATTTTGCAACCTATTTTTGCTCCCATCCTTTGGCTTAACCTAGGCAACCGGTTGTTTGGAGGGTTGTTGGGATGAGTTTTCATTGTTCAAGGAGATTTGGAGGTGGTATGAATATGATAGAAATGGTGTGAAAGTGATAGAAGTGGTTGGAATGCGAAAAAGTGAAAAATTGTTACATAATTCTCTATCTCTCCTCTCCCACTACAAAAGCGAAAACCCCAAATTTTCATATTCCTCTCCAAAAAGCCCTAAAATTTGGCTCCAATCTCTCTCGCTACAAATCTAATCTCAAATGACCCTATTCCTCAAAAGAAAGGAGATCAAAGAAATGCTATGAAAGAGCAAAAGTGAATTTGAAAGAGGGTTGAATACTTTGATAAGAGAATTGGATTGACTTATGGGCTAGCATTCATTCTGGATGAGAAAAGTTCGATAAAAAGGGGGAACTCAAGACTCTATACCGTGGGAAGCCGAATGAGGATGGTGACTAGTTGTGAAGGAGTTGGTGGTAGTAGTTTTCTTTACATTATTAGTAGTTGGTTGATATTGGTTTGGCCGGGATGGCCCTTGACTTGGTTCATTTTGTGTTGACGGCGGTCACTCGGGTAGATGACCAAGTTAGTAAAAGACCGTCGCCCATTTTTGTGTTAACCTTTTCTTTGAAACCAAGGTCATTACAAGCTTAAAAAGTCCTTAGTTGATCTTTTGCGCGCTTGGATTCCTCTATGATTGACTGTCTGATATTTGCATAATTAGTTGTATAGCTTGCTTTCCTTTCGTTATCCAATAATCATCTGTTAGTTTGTTAATTCTGTTGAATAAAGTGCTGTAGTTGTTTGAGGCGTAGTATTCCTTGATTCACTATTGCCTGTTTATCCAGCACTCTTCGGTGGATATGGTTTAGTCTGAAATCGCAAGGTTTTGTGTCCCGTATCCTCCCATTGTTCGAGGACACAAACCTTTTTAGCTTGCTCTTAACTTGCTTGATACTTAGCTTGTTTGGTTTGATGCTGAAATTGTGAGTTGCAGAAATGAAATAAAAAGTGGGATTGTTTAAACTCTTGTTGGTTTACAATGTTGAGCATGTTCTAAGTTGTGATAGCGGATGAATTGCAAAGTTTTTAGTTCTCAAGTTTTCGTGTTTTATTTGCTAGGGACTAGCAAACCTCAAGTTGGGGGGTGTGATAAGTACCCGAGAATGCAATGTAGGGTGCGCTAGGTCTCTAGTTTAGTCTAATTTCATTGTTAATTTAGTTGTTTTCTTTTACTTTTGCGTGTAAAGGTGTTTTCAAGTCTTGACAGGAAAATTGTGCAAATAAGCCGTCATCAGCACCGTGAATGGCACTTGAGTGCAATCAAGGCCCAAAGCTTGTCAAGATTATTCGAGGTTCAAAAGTGACCAAGTTCGGAGTCATCGGAATCAAAGCTAAAGCGTTCAAGGACCCGTCGGCTCGAGAAAGCAAGACAAGAATCAAAGAGCAAGTGTTGGACACTAACCAAACATTTCCCAATCGGTACCGAGCTTCTACGCCATCATGCAGCAGCCTTGAAGCCACCTCTCGGTACCAATACTAATTATTTATTCCAATTGGTACCAAAAAGGTACCTAACAAGTCAAGACCGAAGTATTATATTCAGTCAATACCGAGATGTTCCCAGCGGCTGCCTTTGTCAACTTCGGCATCGATTGGAAGAAAAGGAGACATCGGTACCGAGTTCTTTTCCAATGGCAGCAGCTCCTAAGCCCTTAGGCATCGATGGGAATAATTAGAGACATCGGTACCGAGCTCTTATCTCCTGGCAGCTACTAATTCCTTCGGCATCGATGGGAAGTTTCGTAGACATTGGTACCGAGTACCTTATCAGCATTTTAAGGCCATTGCCATCGGTACCGAGGTCTTAGCGAGGGAATTTTTGGATCTTTTGAGGAATATTCCGTGCGCGCACTTGGGGGTTATAAATACCCGTGATGTCACTTGTACAACGAGAGTTTTTTTTTTTTTACAAACAAGTAGAATAATTTTTAGATTGCGTTTTTTAGATCTAGATCTAGGATTTCAAATTGTTCTTATTATTCTTGAGTGTTCTTCATTTCCAGCACTTACTTTTTTATTTTCTGCTCTTATTAGTTAGCTTTTGATATTCTAGCCTTTATTAAAGTTGTTCATTTTCTCCCGATCTATCTTTCCATCTAATTTTCTCTTAGACTTGTGTTTACACTTTTGCTAAGTAGATTTTTGCTTGCTCTTATCTTCATAGATATGTGTGAGTAGTTTCATAAGGTTGGGTCATGGGGTGATTAGCACCCCATAGCTTGAGTAAAAATTGCATTTTTCACCAAAAAGTTTGCAACTTTGTTTTGGAAATTGATGTGGGGCTTGGATTTGTTTGTCAAATTACCGAGGTGTTAACCTCCTTGATCATGTGTAGGTAAGAGGTTCGCCTACTTACCACACATGATGCTTGGAGCTCTGACGCTTGAGGTGTTTGCTAAATAAATTCTATACCTAGCTTGATTTTCGAACCATCTTATCTTCCGGGTTAAACCGTGTATTGGGTGAAAAATGTGGTTTTGCTTGAGTCATGGGCGCTAGTAATTCCTAGACCTAACCTTCCTTTTATCTAGTTTATTCTCGTTTTTTTTAGCCTTTTTCCTTTCCACCGCATACGAAACACTAAGTTGGCTGACTAAAAGCCGGAAACCATACTTACATCTACAATCCATCAAGCCATATTAGTTATCTCTGTGGGTACGATCCCGGACTTCCGGATTTATTATGCTTCAATTGGACGCTTATACCCTACGCTTGGGGTGACCTCTCTTTTGATACATCGAGAAGAACGAAGCACACCTACTAGCATACCACAGAAGCCCATGCCCTGTGATAGTCATGGTATTTATGAAGAGGAATTGAAAATCCCATTTCTAATCAAGACACTCTTTCAACTTTTGGTACAATAGAGAGACGTTTTTTCAGTAACAGAACATTGTGAAGCTTGGGTAAGGGGCCCAACAAAGTAACACAACATCATATCATCTGAACAGAGACACCACTTGAAAAACCAAGATCGGATCACGTCGAGATTTACTACTACGGAGAACAAATTAAATTAACCAACTAATTTAATCAAACCCTAATCTATGTGATTATGCAAGATAATAAACGCAATAAATAAAGAAGCAGGCATCACACAGAGATATACGTGGAAAACCCCAAGACGGGGAAAAAACCACGGGAGGGAAGAGAGCACTATACGCAAAACGCGGAAACAGAGAGTTCTTACAACCACGCTATGACTCCTCAATATTGGCTAAGAATCTCTTTGCTGACTCCTCATGAACCGCTCTAATAGATACTCCTTCGTATTCGACTCCTCGAATATTTGATCTACGCAGGACTCCTCCTTTAGACCAACCTCCAATCGCCTTTGAACTCCTTCAAAGAACTCGCATAATGTAGAAGATGAACAAACCACCTTGAGAGAGATTATGTAAGTGTATAGATCTTAAGATCTCATCAAACCTCTCAAGGAATTGACCCACACAATATTCCCGTGAATCTCACGAAATTTTTCCCTTAAAACTTTCCAGTGAATCTCACGAAATTTTTTCCTTAAAACTTTGTGGCTGCCGTCGCACCTATTCTGAAAGCATAACATGCTTTAAATAGATTTTCCTGACCTAGCATGGCATGCTTGAGCGGTCAATTAATACTCTCTGAATTTCGCTTGTCCGCCGCAGGAATACAAACAAGGGCACTTCGGTTGAGGCTCTGATTACTAGCTAAACTTCAACCCCAACACTAAAATAACTAACTAGCGATTACATAGGGTTTCAATTACACAAAAACGTCACGGAATTAGCCAACCTCAAATAAGGAACTTACAATCTCCCCCTTTGGCAATTCCGAGACAAAACTAAATCGACTAACAATTGAAAATCCTATCCACTGAAATCAAGAGACCAAATAGCCTCATACCTGCACGCAAGAGCACATGAAACACGAAAACCAACACTGTGGAACTAATTAAGCATTAGCAACAAGACATTTCTCCCCCTTTTTGTCACGGAATAACAAAGATCATAGCACGCATAAAAAGACACCTTAAAAGAGATAGTTAACGACCAACACTAAAGTACTAGGAACAGTCAATATATCAAAAGCATAACTTAATTATGAATGCAAACATATGACTAACGACGTTCCCATGACAAAATTTAAAAAAAATGCAACACACCAACGAGGACTCAGTTCCCGGATATGAGATTTAATGAATATGAGAACATTTAAAAATGCATGGACAACCTCTTTTGAAACCAACCCACGGATTTATTTAGAAGATAAATGTGCCATGATACATGAATCGGTGACAAATGGTGAGTGTGTGAACCACGTCATAAGCTAATCAGATTAACATTCAAGTGCCTTGATTTCGCATGTAACTCTGGGCTGTCAAATTGTCTCCCCCTCACGAAGTCGAACCAAGCAATCATCAATACACATTAAGTGCCAAAGAACGATCACAACTCCCCCTCAACCAATGAATACTCCCTCCATTTTATATTTTTTATGGAACCATCAAAAGTGTATTTCTCTTTTACCCCACTGCCGTTTGACGCGAACGTTCAGACTGGATAGAGCCAAATGGATCCGGTTACTAGGCAAGTGGTCCAATACGAGTGCCTTCACAAGGTCAATCCACCTTTTGACGCGAACACTCACTGCTTACTGAGGCAAGAGGCCCGGTTACTCGGTGAACGCACGGATAAGCATTATCAACTCAAACATAACATACACAATTTTTTTTCTTTTCATAGCATGGCATATGGAACGTTGTATCCCCAAAACAAAACTGATATGCTAAACGGTCAATCGCGGAGGGAGTACAAAAGACAGAGGAGCAAAGTACATGGGAACAGACAAGTCTATATAAGAAATCTGGCTATCTTTGACGTGTAAAAAAAAAATGGAAATCACAGAGTCATGGATCAAGACACACTTAACTTTCTAATGCATCACATGAATGAAATCATCCTAGACACCCATGCATTAACAAATATGCCCATATGCCTAAAACCCATAGTAAACAACTGAAGACTCACGAGCATGCTCATTGTAAACAAGAAAAATCTTTTTTTTTAAAAATGATTTTAAAGACTTTTTTTTTTTTTTTTTGGATTTTCATAAGCATTGCATAAATGAAAACCAACAGCACTAAACAAATGAAGCAAGATAAGAAAAACAGGAATACGCAAAAAAATAATAATAATAATAAAAAAAAATGACTCAACCATAGCTCTAGGTATTAGATAAAAAAAAAAAACAAATTAACCTAGACTATGGACACGATACCAAGCATTAAAAAACAAGGTCAATGCCTTCGGATGATTCAGCGTCATCTAGAGGATTGGAAGGCAATTCTACAGGATGTCTCAAATCTGACCTCCTTACCCAAATAGGTCTAGTCCGGATACTAACTGATTTTTCTTTGACGTTACTGTGCACATACCTTTTATGATTACCTCCATTCTTATTAACATTAGTGTTGTTACGGTGAATGTGATGATTTGTAGGATAACCATAAAGTTGAAAACAGTTAGGACGAATATGACCTTTCGCACCACAATAGTGACACACATGAATAAATTTACTAGCAGTAGACCTTTGAATATATCTAGGCATTTTAACAAACATTCGAGGCTTAGCATTATTCTGAATAGGTTTAGCTTTTACCTTGTTATGCTGAGTCTGAGATATTTTGGCACTTACTGGGACTTTCGATACAACCTTCGTACTCTTTTCATGTATCTTTTCTCCTTTTTCTGGACGCGAAAAAGAGGCCTGATACCCAAGTCCTGATCGGTCGCTGGTTGGTCTTTGAATATCAAGAATCTCATTTAATACTTTAGACCCTGCATTGAAACGCTTAAAAACAACATCAGCATTTTTAAGTTCAGAATTCAACTTGTTGATTTTAACTTCTAAGGATTTGTTTAATTCAACAAGATTGTTTTCTTTCTCTTGAAAATCACAAACTGTTTTTTTCAACACTTCACATTCATCATTACTAGATTTCAAAGAGACTTCCAACTCTCTTATCTTGATTTGATCCTTCTCCAAGTCTTGTGTGAGATTAACAACATTTTTCTCACTAGATTCAACTTTACTCACCAGCTTAACATTCATGCGAGATATTTTCAGACTCTTCAAATAAAGTTTGTTGTAGTCATCTTTCAATGTCTCAAAATCTAAAGTCTCATTCACCTCCTCTTCCTCACTATCATCTTCAGAGTTAGACGATGCACACTCAAAAGATGCAACAAAAGCAACAACATTCTCATTATCACTACTGCTTTCCTCTTTCAGATAATCAGAACTACTAGAGTCACTATCATCATCCCAAGTCTTAACATTCAAGACTTTATTGTTCTTTCTATTTCCACAATCTTGAGCAATATGCCCATAGCCTTGACATTCATAACACCGAGGACCCAATGATTGACCTTTTCTAATTTTCTTCTCTTTATCTTTGGAAGAATCAAAATTAATTTTTCCACTGCCTTTATCTTTTGACTCCTTCTTAGAAGATCTCTTAGTAAAATTTCCTTTTTGAAAAGCCTTCTGGAATTTTTTAGTAAAGAGAGCCATAGCTTTAGTATCATACTCAACGTTATTGCAGTCTGAATCAGAATCATCAACTTGAGTACTCTTAAAAGCAATCGACTTAGCCGAAGTTTTAGTTTTATCATTTACAGAGTCATACTGCAATATGTCTGCTTCATAAGTTTGAAGGAGTCCGACAATTTCTTCAACAAACATGTTAGGAAGCTTTTTCTTACCCTGAAGCATGGTGACTTTAGTTCGAAAACGTTTAGGCAGGGATCTTAAAATTTTTTTAACAACTTTAAAATCAGACATAGGCTCACCCAGGGTAAAACTCGTGTTGACAATGGCATTAAGTCTCGCATAAAACTCATTGAAAGATTCATCTTCCTGCATCCTAATCAACTCGAAGTCAGTAGTGACCCTTTGAAGTTTGGATTGCTTAACAGTGTCAGTTCCCTCATGAGTAGTAACCAAAATATCCCAAGCTTCTTTAGCAATTTCACAATTACATATGCGAGAAAATTCATTAAGATCAACAGCAGAAAATATCGCATTAATCGCTCGATCATTAGCATGACGAGCAGCTTTCTCAACGTTGTTAAGCTCAGATTTAGGGACTATCTTCCCTTCAAGCGTAACCGTGGGTATTGTGTAACCCGTAAGACAAGTATTCCAAACACCACTATCAATAGCTTTTAAGTAGGCTCTCATCCTAGCTTTCCAATAATCAAAGTTATTACCATCAAGCATAGGCGGACGAGGAGTGGAGTTATTTATCTCCATATCAGTAAATCAATGTTCAGATTTTTGAAAAAGTTTTCTTTTTAAAAAAAAAACTTTGATTAACCCGCTTTGATACCAATTGAAAAACCAAGATCGGATCACGTCGAGATTTACTACTACGGAGAACAAATTAAATTAACCAACTAATTTAATCAAACCCTAATCTATGTGATTATGCAAGATAATAAACGCAATAAATAAAGAAGCAGGCATCACACAGAGATATACGTGGAAAACCCCAAGACGGGGAAAAAACCACGGGAGGGAAGAGAGCACTATACGCAAAACGCGGAAACAGAGAGTTCTTACAACCACGCTATGACTCCTCAATATTGGCTAAGAATCTCTTTGCTGACTCCTCATGAACCGCTCTAATAGATACTCCTTCGTATTCGACTCCTCGAATATTTGATCTACGCAGGACTCCTCCTTTAGACCAACCTCCAATCGCCTTTGAACTCCTTCAAAGAACTCGCATAATGTAGAAGATGAACAAACCACCTTGAGAGAGATTATGTAAGTGTATAGATCTTAAGATCTCATCAAACCTCTCAAGGAACTGACCCACACAATATTCCCGTGAATCTCACGAAATTTTTCCCTTAAAACTTTCCAGTGAATCTCACGAAATTTTTTACTTAAAACTTTGTGGCTGCCGTCGCACCTATTCTGAAAGCATAACATGCTTTAAATAGATTTTCCTGACCTAGCATGGCATGCTTGAGCGGTCAATTAATACTCTCTAAATTTCGCTTGTCCGCTGCTTCGTTCTTCTCGATGTATCAAAAGAGAGGTCACCCCAAGCGTAGGGCATAAGTGTCCGGTTGAAGCATAATAAATCCGGAAGTCCGGGATCGTACCCACAGAGATAACTAATACGGCTTGATGGATTGTAGATGCAAGTATGGTTTCCGGCTTTTAGTCAGCCAACTTGGTTTTTCGTATGCGGTGGAAATAAAAGGCTAAATTAACGAGAATAAACTAGATAAAGAGAAGGTTAGGTCTAGGAATTTCTAACGCCCACGACTCGAGCTAAACTACATTTTTCACCCCAAAACACGGTTTTACCCGGAAGATAAAATAGTTCGAAAATCAAGCTAGCTATAGAATTCATTTGGCAACACCTCGAGCGACCGAGCTCCAAGCATCATGTGTGGTGAGTAGGCGAAGCTCCCACCTACACATGATCAAGGAGGTTATCACCTCGGTAATTTGACAAACAAATCCAAGCCCCACATCAATTTCCAAAACAAAGTTGTAAACTTTTTGGTGAAAAATGCAATTTTTACTCAAGCCATGGGGTGCTAGTCACCCCATGACCTAACCTTATGAAACTACTCACACATATCTAAAAAGATAAGAGCGAGCAAAAATCTACTTAGCATAATTGTAAACACAACACTAGAAATAAACTAGCTAGAAAGATAGATCGGGAGAAAATAAACAACTTTAATTAAAGAGAGAGTAGCAAAAACTAACTTACTTTAGTTGAAAATGCAGAAATAAAGAGCTGGAAAAATAAGAACACTCAAGAACACGAAGAACAATTCAAATCTAGCTCTAGATCTAAAAAACGGGTACAAATCTAATTTTCTACGTGTTTTTCTAAAAAAAAAGCTCCTTGTACAAGTGACATCACAAGGTATTTATACTCCAAGGTACGCGCATGGAATATTCCTCAAAAGATCCAAAAATTCCCTCGTAAGCTCTCGGTACCGATGGCAAAGCCCTTAAAATGCTGATAAGCTCTCGGTACCGATGTCTACAAAATTTCCCATCGATGCCCAAGGGGTTTGGAAGCTGTCGCCATTGGAAAAGAACTCGGTACCGATGTCTCCTTTTCTTCCAATCGATGCCGAGCTTGCTTGAAATTGCTACTGGGACTTGATGATCATTCGGTACCGATGGGAAATAATTAATTCAATCGATGCCGAGAGGCTTAAATGGTTGCTGGCTGTATTTGACTTTCAATGGAATAAATTACTTTCAAATATTGGTAGCTGCTTTGACTTGTTGACTGGATTTCAAACCCACCTCGGTACTTCATGAAAATAATCACCTAGTATTGACACCAAAAGGCTAACTCCAACACTTGTTCCTTGCTCTTTGTCTTGGCCATTCGTCTCGTCGGGTCACCTTCGGGTCCTTGAATCTTTGGCACGCTTTGAGCTTTAACTCTCCTGAATTAAATGATTTTCCTACAAAACAACACTAAAATACCTTACGAGCACAAGAGATTAAAAGCAACTAATTAAGCGATAAAATAAACTAAAACTAGACACTAGCGCACCCTTTATTACATTGTCGGGTGCTTATCACACCCCCCAACTTGAGGTTTGCTAGTCCCTAGCAAATAAGAAACGAAAAAACAGAAAAAACTAACAACTTGCAATTCCCCCCACTATCACAACTTAGAACATGCTCAACTTTGAAACCTAGCAAGAGTTCAAACAATCCAACGTTTTATTTCATTTCTACAACTCACAGTTTCAGTTTCAAACTAAACAGGCCAAGCATAAGCAAGTTAAGAGCAAGCTAAAAAGGTTCGTGTCCTCGAACAAAGGGAGGATACGGGACACGAAACCTTGCGAGATCAAACTAAACCATATCCACCAAAGAGTGCTGGATAAACAGGCAATAGTGAAAAACAAATACTATGCCCCAAACAACTACAGCACTTATTCAACAGAATTAACAAACTAACAGATGATCATGGGATACGAAAGGAAAGCAAGCTATTCAACTAATCATGCAAATATCAGATAGTTAATCACAAAGGAATCCAAGCGCGCAAAAGATCAACTAAGGACTTTTTCAAGCTTGTAATGACCTTGGTATTCAAGAAAGGGTTAGCACAAATGGGCGACGGTCTATACTAGCTAGGTCAACTACCCAAATGACCGCCGCCAACAAATAAAACAACCAAGTTAAAGCCAAACCGGCTAAACCAAAACCAACTAACTACTATCTACTAATGAGAAGTTATTACCACCAACTCCTTCACAACTAGTCACCATCCTCATTCGGCTTCCCACGGTATAGAGTCTTGAGTTCCCCCTTTTTATCAAACTTTTCTCATCCAGAATGAATGCTAGCCCATAAGTCAATCCAATTCTCTTATCAAAGTATTCAACCCTCTTTCAAATTCGCTTTTGCTCTTTCATAGTATTTCTTTGATAACTTTTCTTTTGAGGAATAGGGTCATTTGAGGTGAGATTTGTAGTGAGAGAGATATTGGAGCCAATTTTTGGGGCTTTTTGGAGAGAGAGATGAAAATTTGAGATTTTTGCTTTTGTAGTAAGGGAGGAAAGATAGGAAATCATGTATCAATTTTTCGCCTTTTTGCATTCCAACCACTTCTATCACATATCAAACCACCTCCAAATCTCCTTGAATCAATGAAAACTCATCCCAACATCCTTCCGAACAACCGGTTTCCTGGGTTAAGCAAAGAACGGGAGAAAAAACAGGTTGCAAAGCAGGATGAGGGGACTCATATGTGGTGAAATCATGCAAACAATGCCTTGTATCTTCTCCTAAGTGCGCTTTGGATTCCAAAATGATTGAAAATTGACATTAAACACAATTAGAGACAGTCATGCGATTATTCACCTAACTACGAGAATTTTTATTGAAAAGATGGGGATATGGACAAAGCTTGCTCTAAAACTTAACTCAAGACCTAAACCATTCAATTTTCAACTAAGCATGCAAATTTGAGAAGCACCAAAATCTCTTACGGTTGCTACGAACTCTTGCTACCTTTCAATTATTGAGCATGCAACAAGTTATGAAAAAGAGCTAAAAACATGATAAAAGGAATGAATTGCAAGTTAAAAACCTTATTTATTTTTGAAATTTTCAATTTTCTCATTTTTTTGGATTTTTCAAATTCTATTGTTTTTGGATTTTCAAATTTCTAGCAACTAGCAAACAAATAGCACATAAGCTAATCCCTCCCCCCAACTTAAAGCGATGCTATGCCCTCATAGCATTAGGAACAAGAGCGAAGGAAGGAAAGAGTGCGCGAATGTACCGTCCAAGGGGAATGTCAACCCCTAAGAGAAAGACTTTTCACAAGCAAAAAAAAAAACATTAGTACCACCGGCCCGTGTTATCCGGCTTCAAACCAAACCAAATTAAAAACAGAAAACAAAGAAAACACAGAAAACATGCAAAATGATTGGAAAAATGCAATACAGAATGCAATGCACCACCCGATCATCACGCGATCAAACGAGTCATACTTTTCTTCCCATTCCCTACCGGTGGGGTAAGAAATGGGTGGCTATACTAGACCGTTGAGAATTTGTTATGCTAGCGCCCGTAATAAAATTTATCGCTCGACCTCGCCAAACAATGAAGTTCAGCGTCCCCTACGATCAAAACAAAGCAAGATAAGATACAACCTAGGTGCACTCCAGGCAATATCACACCTCACCCATAGACCTAAGTTGCCACTGATAGGGGCCTATTCAGAGAGCATGGATCATTAACGACAAACTATTACCAAGAAGAACTAATGAAAGCCCTTTACACTAACACGGTGAAATCTTTTCATGTGAAACATCTCCAAGACTTTATTCAAAACAAGAAACACATAGTAAACCTAAACATGCATACTAAACAAAAGAAAAGAAACACGTAAAAGAAAGAAAGAAAACACATATGTACAGTATTTACACATTCAATATCAGAACTCGGAGCGTCAAAGTCACAGCTCGACTCCGCCAAACAATGAAGTCCAGCGTCCCCTAAGATCGTAACCAGGCAAGCAACAAGATAGAGCCAAGTGCGTAAGCACGGGAGTATCAAGGCCTAACCTAAGGATCTATACCGCCCCCGTTGGGGCTAATCTGGAAGACGTGAGTGTTTAACTGTGAATTACTCCTATCAGAAAAGCTAATTAAAGCCCTATGTCACTGATATCAAATGAATTGCCCTTCGAACCGGAGCTGGGCACACGATCCTTCTTTTAGTAGCGGCGTGCGGAGCTACATATACCCAAGTCAATGGTGGGTACCCCCTACCCGGGGGCCGGGTCCGACAAACAATTAAGTTCAGCGGTTACGCTTTCGCTCCCCGTGCAAACATAAAGAAACAAGCTAATCAACCGTGTAAACTGGATTGATCAACTCCTCATCCGGCTCTCCAACCTCGAAACTGCCGAGAAATGGTTTAAGCCTCTGTCCATTCACTTTAAAAGATTGACCATTACTCGGATTCATAACATTAACAGCACCATGAGGATAAACATGCTCAACAACATAAGGACCAACCCATCGAGAACGTAATTTACCGGGAAATAAATGAAGTTTAGAGTTGTATAGGAGTACCTTCTGTCCAATTTCAAAGTCCTTCCGGTGAATTCGCTTGTCATGAAAGGCCTTGACCTTTGCTTTGTAGATGGCGGTGTTGTCGTAAGCATCCCTTCGAATCTCTTCAAGCTCGTTGAGTTGGAGCTTTCGGTGCTTCCCGGCGGCCGATAAACGATAATTCAATGATTTGATAGCCCAAAATGCCTTATGTTCAATCTCAACCGGAAGATGACATGCTTTCCCATAAACCAAACGATACGGCGAAGCTCCCAAAACAGTCTTGTACGCCGTGCGATAAGCCCAAAGTGCATCATTCAAACGAAGACTCCAATCCTTCCGGTTAGGGTTCACTGTTTTCTCCAAGATGTGCTTGATTTCCCTATTAGCCAACTCCGCTTGCCCGTTTGTTTGTGGATGGTAAGCCGTGGAAACTTTATGATTGATCCCATACTTCCTCATCAAGGCCTCGAACGTCCGGTTGCAAAAGTGCGTCCCTTGATCACTTATGATCGCTCTTGGCATCCCAAATCTTGAAAGAATATTGTCCTTAAGAAACTCCACCACCACCTTGGCATCATTGGTACGTGTTGCAATGGCTTCCACCCACTTTGAAACATAATCCACCGCCAATAGGATATACAAATTCCCAAAAGAAACAGGAAATGGTCCCATAAAGTCAATGCCCCAACAATCGAAAATCTCAACAACAAGGATGTTAGTGAGTGGCATCTCATCCTTCCGAGTCACACTCCCAAGCTTTTGGCAACGTTCACAAGCGACGCAAAAGAGATGAGCATCCTTGTGCAAGCTAGGCCAATAAAATCCACATTGCAACACCTTGGCGGAAGTCTTCCTCGAAGAATAGTGACCCCCACAAGCTTCCGAATGGCAAAACTCAAGAATTCTTTGTTGCTCCGAATCCGGAACGCAACGGCGCACTATTTGATCTTGGCAATACTTGAAAAGATAGGGGTCGTCATAAGAGAACATCCGTACTTCATGAAGGAATCGACGACGCTCTTGCGGAGACCAATGCGGTGGTAAGAGTCCCGTAGCCAAATAGTTCACTATGTCGGCGAACCATGGGGTACTCGAAATGGCCAACAATTGTTCGTCCGGAAACGTGTCCACGATAGGAAGACTCGGAGTAGGATCCTCAAATTGTAACCTTGACAAGTGGTCGGCTACCACATTTTCGACACCCTTTTTATCTTTGATGGACAAGTTGAACTCTTGGAGAAGTAGAATCCATCGTATCAAACGAGCTTTGGCATCTTGCTTGGTGAGGAGGTACTTGAGAGCGGAGTGGTCCGTGAACACAACAATAGGAGCACCACCTATCAAGTACGATCGAAACTTGTCGAGAGCAAACACCACCGCAAGTAACTCCTTCTCGGTGGTAGTGTAATTGACTTGAGCATCATTCAAGGTCTTGCTTGCATAATGAATCACGTACGGATGCTTGTCCTTCCTTTGCCCCAAAACAGCACCTACGGCATAGTCACTTGCATCGCACATAAGCTCAAACGGGAGGCTCCAATCCGGCGGTTGCACAATCGGGGGAGTGGTGAGACTAGCTTTCAACTTGACAAACGCTTGCTCACACGCGGGGGTCCACTCGAACGGAACATCTTTGGAAAGGAGATGGCAAAGGGGCCGAGAGATAGCACTAAAGTCCTTGATGAATCGGCGATAGAATCCGGCATGCCCGAGGAATGAACGAATATCCTTCACACATTTTGGATTCGGGAGATTGGAAATGAGGTCGATCTTGGCCTTATCTACCGCGATACCATCGGAAGAAACGATATGCCCCAAGACAATCCCTTGAGTGACCATGAAGTGACATTTTTCCCAATTGAGTACCAAATTCTTTTCTTCACATCTTGTCAAAACCTTCTCAAGATTGGCCAAACAAGACTCGAAAGAGTCGCCAAACACCGAGAAGTCATCCATGAAAACTTCTACGATCTTTTCAACCATGTCACTAAAAATACCCATCATACACCTCGAAAATGTTCCCGGAGCGTTGCACAACCCAAACGGCATCCGGCGGTAAGCAAATGTACCAAAAGGACAAGTGAATGTGGTTTTTTCTTGATCCTCCAAAGCAACCTCGATCTGATTATACCCAGAATACCCATCCAAAAAGCAATAGAACGCATGCCCGGCTATTCTTTCCAAAATTTGATCGATAAAAGGCAAAGGAAAGTGGTCTTTTCTGGTGCTTGCATTGAGCTTCCGATAATCGATACATACTCTCCATCCTGTCTGAACTCGAGTAGGCACAAGCTCATTGTCTTCGTTCCGTACAACTGTCACCCCGGATTTCTTTGGTACCACCTGGATTGGACTCACCCACTTGCTATCAGCAATGGGATAGATGATCCCAACATCCAACAACTTAAGCACCTCAGCGCGAACCACGTCTTTCATGATTGGATTTAAACGGCGTTGGGGTTGTCGAGATGGCTTGACGTTCTCCTCCAAGGCAATATGATGTGAGCAAAGAGTTGGATCGATACCCTTGATATCCGCAACTGTCCATCCAATAGCTTTCATGTGCTTCTTCAACAAAGTAATCAACTCTACCTCTTGGAGATTCCCAAGAGAAGAGGATATAACCACGGGATACGTTTCATTCTCTCCAAGGAAGACGTATTTCAGAGTGTCGGGCAGAACCTTCAATTCTAACTTTGGTGGCTCCACACTAGAGGGCAAGACCTTCTTCTCAATCGGCGGTAGCTCCTCAAATTCATCCAACTTCGGGTTCCAAGCATGTAGTGCGCAAGCTTCATCTTCATTCATCAAAGCATACAAATAGTTCACTTCGGAAGACTCAAGAAATTCAGCCTCTTCGGCTGTGAGAGCAACCTCCAAAGGATCACTAAAAAGCAGCTCGTCCACATGTTCCTCCACCAAAGAGTCGATAAAACTTACTTCATTCACATTTTCATCATCCCCCATTTGACTGCCAATATTGAACACATTAACCTCCATCTTCATATTCCCGAAGGTCATGTTAAGCAATCCGTTCCGACAATTGATAACTGCATCCGCCGTGGCTAAGAAGGGTCTCCCAAGGATCACCGGAGTAGAAGTGGCACAAGAGTCGGTCGGAGTCGTGTCAAGAATCACAAAGTCCACTGGATAGATAAACTGACCAACTTGCACCAAGACATCTTCCACTACCCCCCTTGGAATGCGAACACTCCGGTCGGCCAACTGAAGGGTGACTCGAGTAGGCTTCATCTCCCCCAACCCAAGTTCTTGATAGACGGAGAACGGAAGTAGATTGACACTTGCTCCAAGATCGAGCAAGGCTTGTTCGATACGCTTGTCTCCAATGGTAATTGCAATGGTGGGACTCCCCGGATCTTTGTACTTTGGTGCAATGTTCGTCTGAATAATGGAGCTCACTTGTTCGGTCAAGAAGATCTTCTTTTGAACATTCAACTTCCGCTTTCGAGTACATAGATCTTTAAGAAACTTTGCATAAGAGGGGATTTGCTTGACCGCATCCATAAGAGGAATATTGATCTTCACTTGATTGAACAACTCATGCAACTCCGCATTAAGATTCGGTTTCGCCAAAACCTTCAAGCGTTGAGGATAAGGTGCCGGTGTTGGAACAACTCTAGGATCCGGTACACTTTCCTTCGCTTTACCCTTTTCCTTCTCCCTTTCTTCTAGAGCTTCCTCACTTGCTTCCTTGGGAGATTCCCCAAGGATTGGTGTTGGACTTGACTGATCAATAGGAGGAAGTAACACGATAGGATCCGAGGGCATCTTCACTTGGTTGTCTACCACTTTCCCACTACGAAGGGAGATTATCGCCTTTGCTTGCTCGGGGAAAATCACCGAGGAGCTAGCAAAGTGCACCCCCTGGGAAGTCTGACTAGATGTTGATTGCGGGTTGGGTTGAGGCTGAGTTGGGAATTTCCCCCTTTCTTGCTGCAATATCCCCACAGTGGTTGTCAATTTGCCCAATTGATTCCGAATATCATTCATCATTTGGGTCTGTTGCTCATTGAAAGTATTCTGGCCTTGCAAGAGGGCACCAAATTGCTCTTCCCAAGAACGCTTAGGGGGTTGTTGCTGTTGAAACTGAGACGGTTGTTGAAATTGAGTGGGCTGCTGTTGGAATTGACTTGCTTGAGGAAATGGAGCAGGAGGAGCAAACCCCGGCGGAGCTTGAGTTTGAGGAAAACGGAAGGCATTCTGAGCTTGTTGTTTCCAAGGCAACTGTTGAGCAGGAGGTTGCATTTGAGAAGAACTTCCCTCATTTGATTGACTCCAACGGAAAGAGGGATGTTGTCGAGTCCCCGAGTTGTAGGATTGAGAATAAGGGTCAAATCTTTGCACAGCTTGCACCTCTTCTGGGACAATCCCATTTATCACATTCTTCAAGGCAGGGATATTAGGGCAAGATTCTGTAGAGTGGCCCACCATCTCACAAATAACACACACTTCCTCCACTTGGCGCTCCACTTGGCGTACCGCCTTCACTTCTTGGGACTGAGCACTCTTAATCTCCAACTTATCAAGTTTACGAGAGATCTCCTCCAAACGTGTTTCAAAGGCCGTATGCTCCGAAATAGAAAACTTCCCAGAACCTGAAGGGCCTTGGTTGAACATCGCCCTATCCCCCGGATCAGCAAGCTGCCAAGTCTGAGTCTTCTCCGCTAGTATCTCATAGAAGTCCCAACCATCTTCTGGTGTCTTTCCCATAAAATCTCCGCCACCCATTGTATCCAAGAGTTGTTTGCTCTCTTGAGAACATCCCGTGTAAAAATAGTTAACTCTAAGATATAATGGGAGGTTGTGATGCGGAACAGACATAAGCAAATCTTTGTAGCGCTCCCAATACTTGTGATACGTCTCTCCATCCCTTTGCTTGAACATTTGGATCTGATCAATAAGCAACTTGGCCCTGCTAGCTGGGAAGAACTTTGTAGTGAAAGCATCCTGAACTTCACCCCAATTGCGCAAGGATCTAGGCTTCAAGGAATTGAACCATTGCTTCGCTTTATCCTTGAGAGTGAAGGGAAACAGCTTCAAGCGAGCTTGATCAAGTTGATTCTGAGCAGGACAAATGGAATACAAGATATTTTCGAACTCCCGGATATGCAAATAAGGATCCTCCAATTCCCGCCCCCGAAACTCTGGAATAACCCGAAGATACTCAGACTTGAATTCAAATGTAGTCCCAGCAGTCGGAGTAGGTATAACGATAGGCGATATAGAAGGAGCCCTTTCTGGATTCAGCAAATCACGGAGAGTGCGAACTGGAATTTCCTCGGCCATTGGGCCTTGTTGATTGCTATTTTGATTAAGGATTCTCGGTGGCGAGGATGAACGGTGAAGCCGATTGGATTTTGGGCTCCGATACACCACAGGCATACACAAGCAAAACTACCAACTAATCTACCAGCAAACTAACAGACTGGAGGGGCTAGGCCGCCACCTCAACAAGACAAAACAGAAGCAGAAAGTGCGAGGGGTTATGCCACCGCCTCGGCTCAACAATGCAAATTAAATGAAACTAACTAACTAACTAACTAAATATCTACTCCGGCTTCGTTACACCTCAAGTTTGGCATGAAACCAGGTTAGAGGTATCCACCGAATTAGATATGAGCAATAAACAACTAAACTACTAACTAAAAGAAAGAAGCGGGATACTCACAATGGTTTGTCGAGCCTCCATAAAGCCATAATAAGAAATCCCCGGCAACGGCGCCAAAAATGCTTCGAATTCTCGAATGTATATCCAAGAGATCACCCCAAGCGTAGGGCATAAGTGTCCGGTTGAAGCATAATAAATCCGGAAGTCCGGGATCGTACCCACAGAGATAACTAATACGGCTTGATGGATTGTAGATGCAAGTATGGTTTCCGGCTTTTAGTCAGCCAACTTGGTTTTTCGTATGCGGTGGAAATAAAAGGCTAAATTAACGAGAATAAACTAGATAAAGAGAAGGTTAGGTCTAGGAATTTCTAACGCCCACGACTCGAGCTAAACTACATTTTTCACCCCAAAACACGGTTTTACCCGGAAGATAAAATAGTTCGAAAATCAAGCTAGCTATAGAATTCATTTGGCAACACCTCGAGCGACCGAGCTCCAAGCATCATGTGTGGTGAGTAGGCGAAGCTCCCACCTACACATGATCAAGGAGGTTATCACCTCGGTAATTTGACAAACAAATCCAAGCCCCACATCAATTTCCAAAACAAAGTTGTAAACTTTTTGGTGAAAAATGCAATTTTTACTCAAGCCATGGGGTGCTAGTCACCCCATGACCTAACCTTATGAAACTACTCACACATATCTAAAAAGATAAGAGCGAGCAAAAATCTACTTAGCATAATTGTAAACACAACACTAGAAATAAACTAGCTAGAAAGATAGATCGGGAGAAAATAAACAACTTTAATTAAAGAGAGAGTAGCAAAAACTAACTTACTTTAGTTGAAAATGCAGAAATAAAGAGCTGGAAAAATAAGAACACTCAAGAACACGAAGAACAATTCAAATCTAGCTCTAGATCTAAAAAACGGGTACAAATCTAATTTTCTACGTGTTTTTCTAAAAAAAAAGCTCCTTGTACAAGTGACATCACAAGGTATTTATACTCCAAGGTACGCGCATGGAATATTCCTCAAAAGATCCAAAAATTCCCTCGTAAGCTCTCGGTACCGATGGCAAAGCCCTTAAAATGCTGATAAGCTCTCGGTACCGATGTCTACAAAATTTCCCATCGATGCCCAAGGGGTTTGGAAGCTGTCGCCATTGGAAAAGAACTCGGTACCGATGTCTCCTTTTCTTCCAATCGATGCCGAGCTTGCTTGAAATTGCTACTGGGACTTGATGATCATTCGGTACCGATGGGAAATAATTAATTCAATCGATGCCGAGAGGCTTAAATGGTTGCTGGCTGTATTTGACTTTCAATGGAATAAATTACTTTCAAATATTGGTAGCTGCTTTGACTTGTTGACTGGATTTCAAACCCACCTCGGTACTTCATGAAAATAATCACCTAGTATTGACACCAAAAGGCTAACTCCAACACTTGTTCCTTGCTCTTTGTCTTGGCCATTCGTCTCGTCGGGTCACCTTCGGGTCCTTGAATCTTTGGCACGCTTTGAGCTTTAACTCTCCTGAATTAAATGATTTTCCTACAAAACAACACTAAAATACCTTACGAGCACAAGAGATTAAAAGCAACTAATTAAGCGATAAAATAAACTAAAACTAGACACTAGCGCACCCTTTATTACATTGTCGGGTGCTTATCATCCGCCGCAGGAATACAAACAAGGGCACTTCAATTGGTATCAAAGCGGGTTAATCAAAGTTTTTTTTTTAAAAAGAAAACTTTTTCAAAAATCTAAACATTGATTTACTGATATGGAGATAAATAACTCCACTCCTCGTCCGCCTATGCTTGATGGTAATAACTTTGATTATTGGAAAGCTAGGATGAGAGCCTACTTAAAAGCTATTGATAGTGGTGTTTGGAATACTTGTCTTACGGGTTACACAATACCCACGGTTACGCTTGAAGGGAAGATAGTCCCTAAATCTGAGCTTAACAACGTTGAGAAAGCTGCTCGTCATGCTAATGATCGAGCGATTAATGCGATATTTTCTGCTGTTGATCTTAATGAATTTTCTCGCATATGTAATTGTGAAATTGCTAAAGAAGCTTGGGATATTTTGGTTACTACTCATGAGGGAACTGACACTGTTAAGCAATCCAAACTTCAAAGGGTCACTACTGACTTCGAGTTGATTAGGATGCAGGAAGATGAATCTTTCAATGAGTTTTATGCGAGACTTAATGCCATTGTCAACACGAGTTTTACCCTGGGTGAGCCTATGTCTGATTTTAAAGTTGTTAAAAAGATTTTAAGATCCCTGCCTAAACGTTTTCGAACTAAAGTCACCATGCTTCAGGGTAAGAAAAAGCTTCCTAACATGTTTGTTGAAGAAATTGTCGGACTCCTTCAAACTTATGAAGCAGACATATTGCAGTATGACTCTGTGAATGATAAAACTAAAACTTCGGCTAAGTCGATTGCTTTTAAGAGTACTCAAGTTGATGATTCTGATTCAGACTGCAATAACGTTGAGTATGATACTAAAGCTATGGCTCTCTTTACTAAAAAATTCCAGAAGGCTTTTCAAAAAGGAAATTTTACTAAGAGATCTTCTAAGAAGGAGTCAAAAGATAAAGGCAGTGGAAAAATTAATTTTGATTCTTCCAAAGATAAAGAGAAGAAAATTAGAAAAGGTCAATCATTGGGTCCTCGGTGTTATGAATGTCAAGGCTATGGGCATATTGCTCAAGATTGTGGAAATAGAAAGAACAATAAAGTCTTGAATGTTAAGACTTGGGATGATGATAGTGACTCTAGTAGTTCTGATTATCTGAAAGAGGAAAGCAGTAGTGATAATGAGAATGTTGTTGCTTTTGTTGCATCTTTTGAGTGTGCATCGTCTAACTCTGAAGATGATAGTGAGGAAGAGGAGGTGAATGAGACTTTAGATTTTGAGACATTGAAAGATGACTACAACAAACTTTATTTGAAGAGTCTGAAAATATCTCGCATGAATGTTAAGCTGGTGAGTAAAGTTGAATCTAGTGAGAAAAATGTTGTTAATCTCACACAAGACTTGGAGAAGGATCAAATCAAGATAAGAGAGTTGGAAGTCTCTTTGAAATCTAGTAATGATGAATGTGAAGTGTTGAAAAAAACAGTTTGTGATTTTCAAGAGAAAGAAAACAATCTTGTTGAATTAAACAAATCCTTAGAAGTTAAAATCAACAAGTTGAATTCTGAACTTAAAAATGCTGATGTTGTTTTTAAGCGTTTCAATGCAGGGTCTAAAGTATTAAATGAGATTCTTGATATTCAAAGACCAACCAGCGACCGATCAGGACTTGGGTATCAGGCCTCTTTTTCGCGTCCAGAAAAAGGAGAAAAGATACATGAAAAGAGTACGAAGGTTGTATCGAAAGTCCCAGTAAGTGCCAAAATATCTCAGACTCAGCATAACAAGGTAAAAGCTAAACCTATTCAGAATAATGCTAAGCCTCGAATGTTTGTTAAAATGCCTAGATATATTCAAAGGTCTACTGCTAGTAAATTTATTCATGTGTGTCACTATTGTGGTGCGAAAGGTCATATTCGTCCTAACTGTTTTCAACTTTATGGTTATCCTACAAATCATCACATTCACCGTAACAACACTAATGTTAATAAGAATGGAGGTAATCATAAAAGGTATGTGCACAGTAACGTCAAAGAAAAATCAGTTAGTATCCGGACTAGACCTATTTGGGTAAGGAGGTCAGATTTGAGACATCCTGTAGAATTGCCTTCCAATCCTCTAGATGACGCTGAATCATCCGGAGGCATTGACCTTGTTTTTTAATGCTTGGTATCGTGTCCATAGTCTAGGTTAATTTGTTTTTTTTTTATCTAATACCTAGAGCTATGGTTGAGTCATTTTTTATTATTATTATTTTTTTTTTTTTGCGTATTCCTGTTTTTCTTATCTAGCTTCATTTGTTTAGTGCTGTTGGTTTTCATTTATGCAATGCTTATGAAAATCCAAAAAAAAAAAAAAAAGTCTTTAAAATCATTTTAAAAAAAAAGATTTTTCTTGTTTACAATGAGCATGCTCGTGAGTCTTCAGTTGTTTACTATGGGTTTTAGGCATATGGGCATATTTGTTAATGCATGGGTGTCTAGGATGATTTCATTCATGTGATGCATTAGAAAGTTAAGTGTGTCTTGATCCATGACTCTGTGATTTCCTTTTTTTTTTTACACGTCAAAGATAGCCAGATTTCTTATATAGACTTGTCTGTTCCCATGTACTTTGCTCCTCTGTCTTTTGTACTCCCTCCGCGATTGACCGTTTAGCATATCAGTTTTGTTTTGGGAATACAACGTTCCATATGCCATGCTATGAAAAGAAAAAAAATTGTGTATGTTATGTTTGAGTTGATAATGCTTATCCGGGCGTTCACCGAGTAGCCGGGCCTCTTGCCTCAGTAAGCAGTGAGTGTTCGCGTCAAAAGGTGGATTGACCTTGTGAAGGCACTCGTATTGGACCACTTGCCTAGTAACCGGATCCATTCGGCTCTATCCAGTCTGAACGTTCGCGTCAAACGGCAGTGGGGTAAAAGAGAAATACACTTTTGATGGTTCCATAAAAAATATAAAATGGAGGGAGTATTCATTGGTTGAGGGGGAGTTGTGATCGTTCTTTGGCACTTAATGTGTATCGATGATTGCTTGGTTTGACTTCGTGAGGGGGAGACAATTTGACAGCCCAGAGTTACATGCGAAATCAAGGCACTTGAATGTTAATCTGATTAGCTTATGACGTGGTTCACACACTCACCATTTGTCACCGATTCATGTATCATGGCACATTTATCTTCTAAATAAATCCGTGGGTTGGTTTCAAAAGAGGTTGTCCATGCATTTTTAAATGTTCTCATATTCATTAAATCTCATATCCGGGAACTGAGTCCTCGTTGGTGTGTTGCATTTTTTTTTAATTTTGTCCTGGGAACGTCGTTAGTCATATGTTTGCATTCATAATTAAGTTATGCTTTTGATATATTGACTGTTCCTGGTACTTTAGTGTTGGTCGTTAACTATCTCTTTTAAGGTGTCTTTTTATGCGTGCTATGATCTTTGTTATTCCGTGACAAAAAGGGGGAGAAATGTCTTGTTGCTAATGCTTAATTAGTTCCACAGTGTTGATTTTCGTGTTTCATGTGCTCTTGCGTGCAGGTATGAGGCTATTTGGTCTCTTGATTTCAGTGGATAGGATTTTCAATTGTTAGTCGATTTAGTTTTGTCTCGGAATTGCCAAAGGGGGAGATTGTAAGTTCCTTATTTGTGGTTGGCTAATTCCGTGACGTTTTTGTGTAATTGAAACCCTATGTAATCGCTAGTTAGTTATTTTAGTGTTGGGGTTGAAGTTTAGCTAGTAATCAGAGCCTCAACCGAAGTGCCCTTGTTTGTATTCCTGCGGCGGACAAGCGAAATTCAGAGAGTATTAATTGACCGCTCAAGCATGCCATGCTAGGTCAGGAAAATCTATTTAAAGCATGTTATGCTTTTAGAATAGGTGCGACGGCAGCCACAAAGTTTTAAGGAAAAAATTTCGTGAGATTCACTGGAAAGTTTTAAGGGAAAAATTTCGTGAGATTCACGGGAATATTGTGTGGGTCAGTTCCTTGAGAGGTTTGATGAGATCTTAAGATCTATACACTTACATAATCTCTCTCAAGGTGGTTTGTTCATCTTCTACATTATGCGAGTTCTTTGAAGGAGTTCAAAGGCGATTGGAGGTTGGTCTAAAGGAGGAGTCCTGCGTAGATCAAATATTCGAGGAGTCGAATACGAAGGAGTATCTATTAGAGCGGTTCATGAGGAGTCAGCAAAGAGATTCTTAGCCAATATTGAGGAGTCATAGCGTGGTTGTAAGAACTCTCTGTTTCCGCGTTTTGCGTATAGTGCTCTCTTCCCTCCCGTGGTTTTTTCCCCGTCTTGGGGTTTTCCACGTATATCTCTGTGTGATGCCTGCTTCTTTATTTATTGCGTTTATTATCTTGCATAATCACATAGATTAGGGTTTGATTAAATTAGTTGGTTAATTTAATTTGTTCTCCGTAGTAGTAAATCTCGACGTGATCCGATCTTTTCAATCAAATAGATCTGTCACAGAAACAAGGACTCAGAAAAATAAACCCGCAGCAATAAGCCGTAGCCCAGTCTGGGAATTACCCTTGATCTTTCTGTCTTGCTGAAACAAGACCATGCTTGTGGTGCTTCTTTTAAACCGTACAAATCTAAGTTTTAGGTGACTCAACCTACTGAGAAATTTACGAAGCAAAGCCTCTCAAAGTGTTCACTACTGATCATCATATGGTCAGGCCAAATTCTCCTCAAACTTGTTCAAAACTCAATGCAAAACTTTAACAGATTAAGCTTTTGGTTTCACATATTTACCATATAGTCAACAGATTCACGCAAAAACTGAACATATCAAAAATCTTGTGTTTCAATTCCAAGCAGAAACGAAACAAGGAAAAGCAAAGGAACTAAAACCCTAACTTTCAATTGAAACCAGGTTCGACCTGGGCACAATCCCGGGAAACCATTATAGAAATCAACAAACAAAAAATAACAGAGAAAGATGAACAAATCAACAAACAGAGAGAGACCTTGGCTGTGCGTGGTCGCGTCAGAAGCCGCGAAGGCGAAAATCGCCACGGGTGGTGGTGCCATTCGGTGGAGGGAAGGTCACCGGTGGTGGTGGTCGCCGGTGGCGGACATGGTGGTTGTGTTGGTCTGGTCGTCGGCGTCCTCCTCCCTCTCGTTCGCTTGCTCGCTCTCTCTCTCTCTCTCTCTCTCTCTCTCTCTCTCTCTCTCTCTCTCTCTCTCTCTCTCTCTCTCTCTTTTTCTCTACAGAAAGACGCGTCTTTTGAAATTTTTTTTTCTTTTTTGGGGACACCCAAAACGACGTCGTTTTGGGCTATCCAGGGTTGGGGCATGGGCTGGTTTCCAGGTCTGTAGACTTATTGCGGAAAAAATGTGACCAATCTCTTTGAAAGATCTTTTCATAATGGAAAATGTTACAGTACAATACTTGAAAAAGTTCCATGAAACTATCTATGAAAAGCAAATGGGTGGTTCAGATTCATGAGGGCGTGAATATACAAATCATCCGAGCCGTTCATTAAATGTAAAACATTTTTTCAAGGGTCCCCGTAAAAAATAAGCTCAATCCGATACCTATAGGTACTTCATCCAATCATCTAACTTTTCATTCAGATTTCCGGATAATGAAAAGTTATATGGTTGGATCGAGCACCTATAGGTATCGGATTGAGTTTATTTTTTACGGGACCCTTGAAAAAATGTTTTACATTTAATGAACGGCTCGGATGATTTGTGTGGGACCCGTGGTGGGCCCCACAAAAAAATCTGTGTACAGATTGCTGTGTGTGTAGACTTTCTGCTAAAATAATGTAGATTAGGATTAATGAATGGAAAAAAAAAAAAAAAACTGCCACATCCCCCTCCCCCGAGTCCCTTAAAATAATGTAGATTAGGATTAATGAATGATAAAAAATAAATAAAAAAATAACTTTGAACCAAAGAGAAACGCGTGACCAAAAATCCATCCGGAAAAAATGTGACCAATCTCTCTGAAAGATCTTTTCATAATGGAAAATGTTACAGTACAATACTTGAAAAAGTTCCATGAAACTATCTATGTAAAGCAAATGGGTGGTTCAGATTCACGAGGGCGTGAATATACAAATGGATGATTCAGATTCACAATGGCGTGAATCTGAACCACCCATTTGCTTTTCATCAACAGTATCATGGAACTTTATTCATGTACCGTATCAACCCTGTTTCATAATATCTTCCTTCTCTCTTAAGTTTGTTAGGAAAATGAAACCCTATTTCATAATCTCTGTCTTCTCTCTTAAGTTTGTTAGGAAAATGATGCTTTGGTCCCAATAGCGGAATGGCAGATGCTGCCAAGCACCCAGCCGTGGTTGGCAATGGTGCCTAGTGGCCGATCCGGCTGTTCATCCCGGCAACCGATGGCTCGGTTCTTGACGGCTCGGTTCTTAACCGAGCAATGGACGGTTCAAATCTGTATGCGCTCAGATTCAATCCGAGCCATCTGTGCCGAGATGAACGGCCCTATCCCGCTCGGCACCCGCTTGGCAAGGGGGTGCTTGGCAGCATCCCGGGTAGCTTCCTCTCTCTAGGTGGTGAAATTTCGCATCATTTTCAGACCACTTGCGCAAAGGCAAACAATGTCAAATAAATCGTGTTTACATGGAAATGCTTGACTTTTGCTATCGAGTTTTTTCTTTCCGTGGGCCTTGCCTAGCTACTACTCTAAGAGAAGGCTGCGCATGCCGTTTCGAAATCATTCTTCGAGTTAGTAAAAATTCTCTCTTGTTATTAAAGCATAAGCTTGAATAGTTCGATATGATGAACGAGGCAGGAGACGCGGGGAGAAGGCTCAAAGACGCTTGCTTGAGCGGGAGCGTCGCAGCACTAGAAGCATTGATCGACGAGGACGAACTCATTCTTGACCGAGTCAGCTCCCTCATAGACTAATTTTCACAAAAAACTCTAGATATTAATTAGGGGTGTACACGGTCCGGTTGATCCGGTTCTCTAGAAAACCAGTAACCGGACCATTTCAAACAGTTCTAGAAAACTAGGAATTAGAACCTAACCAAAACCAAACCGCAAGACCGGTCCATTTTGGTTCGGTTCCGGTTCTATCCAATAAGCATCCAAACACTTATTCACAAAATATGAACTCATAAAATTAAAGAAATAGGAAGATAATCTGTTGGAATAGAAAATGAAGGAAGAAAATAAAAGCTTTCCTAACAAATGAGATTTCATCTCTAAATAGGACTGCAAACGAGCCGAGCCGAGCCGAGTTTTACCGTGTTCAAACTTGTTTATTAAGTTTTTAACGAATCCGAGCTCGAGCTCGAGCTTAGTAAAAACTTAACGAGTCGAGCTCAAGCCGAGCGGGCCTTGGCTTGACTCGAGCTCGAACTTGTTCATGAGCCTTAACGAACCAATGAAAAATGTATATATATCATCGCATAGGCCTAATACAACCAAAATTATTTTGATTGTGAAGGTATATATCTTTCATTTTCTTATACTTTACAAGAAAATAATCTTTATTTTTGAATAATAATAACATGTAATATGTTTTTGTAAGAATTCTGCATCAGGGTATCAAAATGCTAATGCTAATTGTAGAGTAGTAATTAACGTAAAAAGTCTACTAACCCTAGCTCGCGAGCCGACTCGAGCCGAGCTTTTCCTAGCTCTAGCTCGGCTCGTTTACAAAACGAGCTGAAAAAATCGGCTCGAGCTCGTTCGTTTAACTTCCAAGCCAAGCTTGAACGAGCCACTAACGAGCCGAGCTGTGAGTCGCTCACGAGCGGCTTGATTCGTTTGCAGCCCTATCTCTAAATAAATTAAGTTTAGCAAGGAAAAGATTAACCTACCAAATTCAAATACATATTTAATTACACACATATGTATTGCTATATTTATCTTAGTTTTAAACGGTCCGGTCCGGTTCTAACCACGGTTCATTAATTGAGAACCAGTAACCGAACCAAAATTAACGGTTCTTATTTTTTTGGAACCATAACCTGACCATAGAACCGCAGAACCAGACCAAATAGGACTGTTCGGACCGGATCGAAACGATTTTACGGTTCGGGCAGTTTTTTTGGACACCCCTAAGATATTTCACAAGTATATTTTAGAATTTCTAAAAATTAGATATTTATATCTTCTTCAAAAATATCTCCAATCCTTGGGTTTGGTCAATTGACACTTTGTCAATTGGATTTGTTTGAACTTAACTTTCTTGTGCCAAAATACTAAATTTAGTTTAAGTTCAACATCGTTAATCATAATCAATATACAATTCAAAAGTAGATACATATAAATTAATAACACCAACAATTTAACTATGCTTACATTAAAAAAAAAAAGGGGGGGGGAATTTAGAGGCCAGCCCCAAAAAGTAGATTCGGACTTAATTTAGTCCTGATAAAAATATTCCTTCTTTATTTCAGTCCTTTTTTTTTTTTACTTTTCATGCATTTTTACTATTTTGCCCATACTTCTTAACTTTTTGTGTACATGTCCATTTTTAGTAAAATTTATTTTTTAGAATCAACTTCTGACACATTATTTCGGACAAAAATACCATTGGCTATGTAAACTGGCTATGAGAATTGGCAATTCTCATAGCCAGTTAACATATTATTTTGGACAAAAATACCCTTGAACTATGGCTATGAGAATTGGGGCTATGAGAGCTAGAGAACAGTCATTTCTCATAGCCAATTCTCATAGAACAGACTATGAACTGGTTATGAGAACTGGACTATGTGAACTGAAAAATACACAGTTCACATAGTCTCACCACACACTAAAATACACAGTTCTCATACAAAATATATAGTTCTCATAGAAAATACATTGTTCTAATAGACAGTTCTCATGGACAATACACAGTTCTCATAGAAAAAAACCTTTGGCTATGTAAACTGGCTATGTGAACAGGTTATGAAAACTGAAAAATACACAGTTCAAAGGCTATGAGAATTGAAAAATACACAGTTCAAATAATCTCACCACACACTAAAATACACAGTTCTCATAGAAAATACATAGTTCTCATAGACAATACACAGTTCCCATAGACAGTTCTCATAGAAAATACTTAATTCTCTCAGAAAATATACAATTCTCATAGAAAATACACAGTTCTCATAGATAGTTCTCATGGACAATATACAGTTGTCATAGAAAATACACAGTTCTTATATAAAATACACAGTTCTCATAGACAATTCTCACAGAAAATACACAATTCTCATAGAAAATACACAGTTCGTATAGACAGTTCCCATAGAAAAATACACAGTTCTCATAAAATATATACACACGAACAAAAATTGAACAAAAACAAAAAAAAATCAAAATCAAATATAGTTATAAATATTCCCACCGCACACACTAAAATACAGAGTTCTCCATGAGAATTACCAATTCTTATAGTCAGTTCTATGAGAACTGTCAATTCTCATAGTCAGTTCACATTACTGAAAATACACAGTTCGCATATCTCACTCCGCACCAAAATAACTTTACCATCACAAAAAGCGATTCCAATTTCCAAAACCCCCTCATATACTACTTTATCATCACAAAAAACAAAATGAAAAAGAAAAGAAATGTTGAAGTGTACTTCGTTGCTTTAGGAACTATAGTAGATCCAGGACTAGTAATTCTGAATGTTTTACTAACCAAAACCCCGCCGATTGCTCGCATAGCACGAGGCTCCACCATCAAAACATGTAAAACAAACATCGTGTTCTTCTTCTTTCTTTTTGATCGACCAGTTCACAGAAACATTCGCTGGAATTGATGGAATCACAGTAACACTCACCGTCAGCGAAGAACAAGAAGAAAAAGACAAAGAAGATGAAATCGATGGCACCATCTGTTCAAAATAAAACTCGGAGAAGGCAGTCTCGACCTCCTTCGCAGCTTTGGCAACGTCGAGTGCCTCTACGGCATGTCTCTTGAGCAGCTGTGCAAGGAGATCTCCTAGTTCGACGCCCTCATCGTCAAGAGCGGTACCAAGGTCTCGCGAGAGATGTTCCTAGCCGCCAATGGCCGCTTGAAGGTACGAGATCAAGGGGGCTTTGATGTAGGTGCTGGAGCTGTGGATGATGGCGCGGTGGTCGATGGCCCAGGGGAAGGGGAGAGGGACGGGGGAGGCAGGGATTGGGTGGGGTTGCGACGGCGGCGGTGGGCTGAGGGAGCTAATGGAAGAGGAGGTGGGGATGCGCAGGGTGGACAGAGAGAGAGGGGAGCGATCGAGATCCATTGTAGAGAGAGAGCAGTCGATTTGTATGGTTTGGGGTATAAAAGTCGGTACGCAATATACCCGAGCCATCAGGTTCAGTAAAAATATTTTAGGGTTGGTTTCAAACCGAGGCTAAAAAACAGGGGCGGCCTCTAATTTTCTAAAAAAAAAATTAGGATCCAAAATTTCAAGTATCACAATAGGAGCCTATTATATTAAGGTTTTATGTTCCATCTGTTAGGGAAACAAAAGTCAAACAAATCACAATGGTAATAAATTGTTACCGCTAATAGATAATCTATTAACAGTTGTTTTCAATTTGGACCGTCCAATACACTTTTGGACGGTCGAAATTGAGCTCCGTAAACTTTCCTTACGGAAAGCTCCTTAAAGAAAGTTTTTCTCCTGAATCGACATGTCTGGACCACTCTGGAAAGCTACTGTAGTTGAAATTTTGGGTTGATGGGGTTGCCATTGCTTGTTTTATTCTTGTATCCTGTCGGTTCCGTTTTGGATTGTCAAACATAGAATTAATGATTTGGAACTTGTGGGGGGGTTAATTCCACCTTGAGCCTTTTCCGTCTTTTATCCGAGGTTGAGAGGATGAACAAAGTGCTCCTGTGTACCTGCAAACCGAAGGGGGGTGTTCCTCCGGGTAGAAGCTCCGACGACCTAGTCAGTAGGTGGAGGAGAAATAAAGGAGAGAGCTTTTTGAAAAAATATGTAGAGAGAGAGAGTATCAGAGAGGAACCTGGTTGGGGGGTAGCCCTCTATTTATAGGCAACCTGAGAGTGCAAAGCAAGTTAGACCGCCTCCACGTGTCGTGCTGTTCGGCTGACGTCACGTGTCAGAGATATTTACAAGACATCGTCCCACGTGGATGAGAGAGTCGCACTGTTCAAATGTCAGAACCATCCCATCGGACAGAGACATCACTTTTGTTCTGACACCATGTTGACCATTGAATAACCGAAGACGAGCACTTTGACTGCCGAGCCTTGCTATTACCGAAGAGAGACCATCTCGAGGAGATGACTGTCAAACGTAATGATTTTCCCAAAGGGATGAGCTTCCCGAACGTCAAGTCCACCGAACGTAATGATGACTTTTGCTCCGGAGTTAAACAGAACTGTCAGGGTCGATGAACTGCATACACTCGGCAGCCGAACGTAATGTACAGAATGTGAATCCATTAGACCCGTAGGCCTCTTGACTACATCGTTTTGGCCCTTTTGACCCTTCGGTAATTTCGGCCCACTACAATAGCCCCTCAACTTCTTCTTCACGCACTCGGATGTGAAGGAGGAGTTGATCATAGTGGCCGAACAGAACATATAAATCGAACAGAATAACATCTTCCGAACAGAACAAGGATTTCGAGTACGATTTCCGAACGTATTAAAGCAAGGCCCTCGGTGACCGAAGGATCGTCGCGCATTAAATGCTTCTGTAACCGCCGATTTCAAATATGCCACGCATCCAAAAAACTCAGTCGTTCGTAACCGGTGGTCGCATCAACCATTTGCTCAATCCGAGGCAAGGGAAATCGATCCATCGGACAAGCATCGTTTAAGTTCGTATAGTCTACACAGACTCTCAACTTTCCATTTTTCTTCGGGACGACGACGGTGTTGGCGAGCCAAGTAGGATACAGAACCTCCCTGATAGCCCCAGCAGCCAACAATTGTTCCACCTTGTGCATAACCGCCTCTACGTGCAAAGGGGATGACCGCCGTACCTTCTGAACCACCGGTTTCTGAGACAGGTCGACATTGAGAGAATGTGAAGCAAAGGAATGATCGATCCCAGGCATTTCACTCGGACACTAGGCAAATACCTCGATATTCTTCATCAGGAAATCGAACATCTCGGCACGTTCCGAAGAGTCTAAAGAGCTCCCGACCAAAAAACACCGGCTGCCGTCCTCGTTGATCGGTAATTTAATGAGCTCTTCGACAGATCTCTCTTCGGCAGGTATACCGACGTCCTCCAGGACCGGGGGAACAACCGTGTCGATACATTGTACCTCCAAGTTTTCCGAGCTTTGGACCACGGTACTCACATAGCATTTCTTAGACTGAAGCTGATCCCCTCGTAGACTCTCCTGTCGGCCATTCCATCCTATAAATTTCACAACCTGATGGAGAGTAGATGCAACTGCTTTCATGGTGTGGAGCCATGCCCTGCCGAGGATAACGTTGTAAGGGCTCGGGGAACTGACGACGACAAACTCCACTTCAACCACTCGTGAGCCAGCCCGAACGGGCAAATTTATCAATCCGAGGGGCCACACTGGAGCACCGGTGAAACTGACGAGTGGTGAAGTAGCCGGCCGTAGTTGATACGCCTCCAATCCCAAACTTTTGTAAGTTGAGTAAAACATAACCTCGGCCGAACTGCCCTGATCGATCAACACGCGCTGGACCGAAGATTTGTCGATCGAAACAGTCACGACTAAGGCATCGGTATGGGGTGAGTGTATCCCGAGGAAATCTTCCTTAGTAAATGTCAGGACCCAGTCGTCTTCGGGATCTTGAAACTTTCGTTTAGCCGACACGGCAATCGAACATACGGCCCGCTCAGTCATAGCCTTGTCAACCTCGGTACGAAGCTCTTCGGCCCTGGCTTCCGAAACGATCCCATGTATAACGCTGACTAGCCGTTCTCTCTCCTGCGGTGGGGGTGGGAGCGGGGTATGACGAGTGTCAATCCACTGATTCAAATGCCCCGCGGTAGCAAGTTCTTCCAGGTAACGTTTGAACGGGCCACATCTCGTCGTATAATGCCCATGCTCGTTGTGAAAGGTACAATGGCCAGAACGTGCGTTTGCCGTCCCCAATAATTCCGTCGGCCAATGAAAGAAGGGGAGACGGCCTATAACGCCCAGCAACTGATAGATTGGCACTATAAACACAGTCGTCTCGGCAGTGTATTCGTTTGGTCTCGGTTCCCGACGCGCACGATCCCGAAACTGTTGCTGCTGCGTTAGCTGAGGTTGGGGCTGTGGTTTGCTCGGCCCTGGTTTCTGTACCGTGTGTCCCTGTGCCACGCCCTTCACGTTTGCTACCTGCTTCTTTACCAAAGAAGGGCCTACCGAAGGTTTTGGGAAATCCCCTGTCTTCGGATTTCCATGCTCGGCTACGGCCTCCTCGTACATACAATCCTTTTCGATGATAGCCATGAGCTCACTCATATTCTTCGGAGGATTTCTAGAAAGATCACGAAACATTGGGGAGGAAGTATCCAACCCATTCATAAAGGATTCTGCCGCCACTGCTTGATTACAGTCGGGGATTAGGTTGTACACTTCCCAGTATCGCTCGGTGTATAAACGCAACGTCTCCCCTGGGCGTCGACGCATGTTGACCAGCATAGAGAGTGTTTTCGGTTGAATGCTGCTCCTCACGAATCGTTTAGTAAACTCGAGCTCCAGTTCGTCGAAACACGTGATAGATCGCGGTTTCAACTGATTATACCACATCATAATTGGTTATGTCAGGGCGAGAGGGAAGATTTTGCACATAATCGCGTCGGAAAAATTGTGCAGAGACATTATCTGCCGGAAACGTGTAACGAACAACACGGCATCCTCCTTTGCTTCGTACGGTTTGATCTTCGGCATGGTGAATCGGGTAGGGGGTGTTCGTTTAAGATAGCCTCGGTAAAAGGTGATGCCTTCGCCCTTCCGAGCTTTGTGTCGTCCGCTGGGATAACAATCGTGCTCAGTGGTAACCCAGTACCTCGTCGCTCGGGTTCAACGGCATGCGCCCGGTGATGATGTATTGGTTCAAGATGTTCCCGAAGGCGTGCACTTCCACCTCTCGACTGTTCGGGGCCATCATTATAAACCCGTTGTCGTGCTATACTGCTATCTATAGGACGATAGGTGATGGGTTCGCCCGTGAGTGGATCAAACAGGACGACGCTGTTGTCTCGTTCCCGACGAACATCCCTACTGTCAGCTCGGTGGTACCCCAATGTTTTCTTCGCCAGAAGGCTGGAAACGGGAACGAACGTGCTTCTCCCGAATAGGAGGATAATTTATGTCGAAATCAAGCCGAGTCCTGGCCCTTGGGCGTTCTGGCCGATGAAGACCTAGGGTTAAGGAGGGCTCGGAAACATCCGACCGTCGGCTCCGTGCTGTTGAACCCGACGAATGGGTCGAACTTTCGCCGTGACCAACACCCTCCAAGTGCCGCCTCTGGGGTGTAATTGGATGATCTCCGACGGGGCTTAGATTAGGACGGTGTCTTGTCCTGGTGTTATCCTCGGTCCGAGCAAGGACACGCTTCCCATGCCGTTGTGTATCCATATGTCTACTTGTCCCTGCGTCGTTATTTCCAGGAGACGGCGTTATCGGAACATGGCCATCCCGGCCTTCGAGTCGTTGCTGAAGAAGGGCTATCACGGCAGCCTGCCGTTTCTGTTCGGTAAGAGAGATTTCAAGCTCGGTAGGGTTAGCATTTGACCGACGTGCGGTGGGTGCGATGGATCGGGCATGATGAGGCTGGGGGGTGTTACAATAACCGAACCCAGAAAGCCCGAGGGTAAAGTCTTCCGGCCTCGGTGGTGGCGTGCGCTTCGACATTGATGAAAGAAGAGAGAGTAAGCCGAGTGAAAAAGACTCCCCAGCAGAGTCACCAATTGTGGGGGGGTTAATTCCACCTTGAGCCTTTTCCGTCTTTTATCCGAGGTTGAAAGGATGAACAAAGTGCTCCTGTGTACCTGCAAACCGAAGGGGGGTGTTCCTCCGGGTAGAAGCTCCGACGACCTAGTCAGTAGGTGGAGGAGAAATAAAGGAGAGAGATTTTTGAAGAAATATGTAGAGAGAGAGAGTATCAGAGAGGAACCTGGTTGGGGGGTAGCCCTCTATTTATAGGCAACCTGAGAGTGCAAAGCAAGTTAGACCGCCTCCACGTGTCGTGCTGTTCGGCTAACGTCACGTGTCAGAGATATTTACGAGACATCGTCCCACGTGGATGGGAGAGTCGCACTGTTCAAATGTCAGAACCATCCCATCGAACAGAGACGTCACTTTTGTTCTGACACCATGTTAACCATTGAATAACCGAAGACGAGCACTTTGACTGCCGAGCCAAGCTATTACCGAAGAGAGACCATCTCGAGGAGATGACTGTCAAACGTAATGATTTTCCCGAAGGGATGAGCTTCCCGAACGTCAAGTCCACCGAACGTAATGATGACTTTTGCTCCGGAGTTAAACAGAACTGTCAGGGTCGATGAATTGCATACACTCGGCAGCCGAACGTAATGTACAGAATGTGAATCCATTAGACCCGTAGGCCTCTTGACTACATCGTTTTGGCCCTTTTGACCCTTCGGTAATTTCAGCCCACTACAGAACTAGATGCGAAATAGGCCATGATATTCCTGGCAATGTCAAGTCATCGATGTTTGCTTATCATCTCAATTCATTAATTTGAGTCATTTTGCAAAGGCAAAAAAGGCAGTACGTACGAGTCCAAATTACTTGTTGGATTTGTAGTTAATTCGACTGTCAAAGTTCTACCTCTCTCTCTCTTTTTCTTTTGTTTTTTTTTGGCCTAACCATAGTCACATTACTGCGCGCGACTAGAAAGTTAAGCTTAATTGGTTTCATTTTCTATGGTTAAAAAAAACTAGAGTTAATTCTGGACCGGTCACCCTTTTTAAAATGACGTATTCTGGCTTCTCTCTCTCTCTAGACCAGAGAAACTCTTTTCCTTCTAGGTTTTTCTGCAAACCGCCGCCGCCTCCGGGGGGGGAGGTGCTCCTCCTTCCCTCCTCCCCCCGGGCCCTTTCTTCCTCCCTCATCTCCCTCTTCCCTCTCTACCTTTCCCTCTTCCTCTCAGACCGTCCCCTTTCCCTCTGTTTTTTCTCCCAGCCTCGTTTCCTCCGCCCTCCCTGGTGTGGGAGGGTGTGGCGGTTCTTTCCGCCTCCGGTCGGAGGGTCCTTGGTCCCTCCGGGAGCCTAGCGGTGTTGGGTGGTTCGATTGTGCTTCGGAGTTGCAGGGGTGGTGGTGGAGGCGATCTGGAGGATGTTGTGGTTATGGTGGTGGGTGGTGTTGTGGTGGTGTTGGGGGTGTTCAATAGGTTGTTTTTTAACCTTTGTTTTTGCAGGTTATTTTTCAAAAATCGATTGGCAAGATGGCGGTCTGATTCATTCGGTCTCCCTCCGGTGGTGGCGAGGTGGTTGTGTTCCCCATGAATGGGCTGCTCTTGGCTGTCTTTGTGTGCCGAATTCCGGCCGGCAGCCTTTCTGAGATCTCATTCGGGCGAGGGGCTGGCAGTTTGTCGCTTCTGGTTTGTGTTGCCGTTGCTGTTGAAGATCGTGATGTTGGAGGGGATTGTCCGGGTTTGTTTTGCTGATTGTTGGTGGTGGTTTGGCCCTCATGCCTTGTCTACTCCGGCCTCCACTGTCGTAGGCCGGTTTTCGCCGCCGGTCTCTACATCTGGGAGAGGCCGGCTCGGCTTAACGGCAAGGCTGGACTCCGGTGATTTGTACACCAGTGGCTGCCGGTGTAGTTAGGGTTTTGTGGTTTGGTTTGGGTGGGCTGGTCCAGGCTTGGGCCGGATTTGGGTTTGGGGCTTTCTTTGTTTTATTTGGGTATTGGGCTGAACTTTATTGTATTATCTGATGTGGACCCTGGTAGACCTTTAGGTGTTCTGGGCTTTGCCCTTATGGTGTTGTGTCCAACTTTTTGTTGGATTCCCTTCCCATTTTCCCGTTTTTAATAAAATTCATCTTTTGCCGATCAAAAAATAATAATAATAATAATTCTGGACCGGTCCTATTTTTCAATTTCATAGCCCACTAGATCCGTTTTCTATAGAATGTAATTCCTAATAGATCATGTGGAGTGTATTTTAAATTTTTACCCCCATTTAAAAATAAATGAACCCATACAACCTCCTACACCACTACTCTACCACCACCACCACCACCACCACCATCGCCGCCACCACCACCACCATGCCACCACCACCACCACAACGCTGCCACCACCATCATCGCCACCACAATGACCACCACCACCACTCCACCATCATCACCACCACCGCCACCACAATGACCACCACTATGCCGCCGCCGCCGCCATCATCACAATTAACAGTGTTAATTTTTGTCTAAATTAACAGTGTTAATTTTTATCTAAATTCATACTACAATTAACAGTGTTAATTATAATACTAATTAATACTATTAAGCTAGGTGTAGATGCAAAAGGCCATGATATTCCTGGCTCTGAACAATTTAATTTGTTTACAAATTAATGCCCATGACTTCTGCTCCCATCGGAACCTGAAGAGCGGGACTCCTCTAGGCCATATGAAAGAGATGTGTCCACCAAAGGCCAAACCATCCATGAAATCGAAATCTGCACGTTCAATCGTGTTAAAGTCCGTCAACTCAGAGGAATATATCTGTCAACACGCGCATCAAACAAGACGAAGAAAAAAAAAAAAAAAACCTTGGACTGAGTCTAAAGGAAATCGCTGAGAACAATATTGAGAGTGGAAGCAACCGAAGCTTTGCAAACTTGTTCAATTCCATTTCTTCTATAAGGAGGTCGGATTTTCCATGCTAATAACGTTCAACTACTCTGAAAACTACGAAGGAGCTTGACTATTTCCATAGAATTTTGTGAGGGAATACGTTGTTTTATCAGCCTTGATCAATGCTTAGATGAGAATTTTCCTTTCCGCAATATATTGATTGAATTCTGATGCAAGGTGTGGGAATCAGCATATTATTTTTGCTACATAATTCGTTGGAGTATTCTTTATTCAGCAAATTGGTCTAAAGTCCAAAAGAAGAGGTCACAAAGTAGATTTAGTCCAGCTTAATTTTCAGTGATGTGTAAAGTCCATTAACAAAAATGTTTTGGAGTTTAAGATCCGTGAAAATACCAAATTGCCTTTAATGAGACAAGGGCCTTGTTTGGCTAACACAAAAAATATCTTTTTTCATTTAAATTGTCTTTAATGAGACAAGGGCCTTGTTTGGCTAACACAAAAAATGTCTTTTTTCATTTAAATTGACTTTAATGAGACAAGGGCCTTGTTTGGCTAACATAAAAATGTCTTTTTTTTATTTTTTTAATTTTGACCGGTGTTACCGGCGTTGACTGGTGTATCTGTTCATTTTTGGTATATCTGTTGATTATTTTTTTATTTTTTTATTTTTTTGACCGTTGACTGGTGTTGACCGACGTATCTGTTCATTTTTGGTGTATCTGTTGATTTTTTTATTTTTTTGACCATTGACCAGCATTGATGTTGACCGGTGTATCTGTTCATTTTTAGTGTATCTGTTGTTGATATCTGTATATCTGTATTTTAAGTGGAGGTTGTGGTAGTAGAGGTGGTGGTGGAAGTGGAGATTGTAGATCTATTTTGGTATATCTGATATTGATATACCTGTATCTGTTTTGTGTTGGTGTATCTATTTAGGTGTATTGGTATATCTATATCTGTTTTGTGTTGTGTTAGTGTATGTATTTTGGTATATTTATATCTATTTTTTTTTATCCATTGTTGGTATATTTGTATCTATTTTGGTACATCTGTTCTTGATATAATTGTATCTGTTTTGTGTTGGTGTATCTGTTGTGGTATATCTATTATATCTGTTTTGGTATATCTGTATCTTGTATATTTGTATTTATTTTGTTTTAAGAAATAAAAAAAAGACTTTATTGTGATTGTGGTTGTGGCTGTGGAGTGGTGGTGGTAGACATGATCGTGGAACTAGAGTGGTGGTGGTGGATTGATTGTGGAGGTGGTGATGGGTGGTGGTGGTGGTGTGGTGGAGGTGGTGGCGTGGTGGTGATGGAAGTGGTGGTAGAGGTAGTGGTAGAAGTGGAGGTTGTGGTGACATGGTGGTGGTGATGGTGACGTCGTGGTGGTAAAAGTGGTGGTTGAGTGGTCGATGTGGATATGGAGGTGGTGGCGTGGTGGTGATGGAGTGGTGGTATAGGTGGTGGTGGAAGTGGAGGTTGTGGATTTGTTTTGGTATGTCTGTTGTTGATATATCTGTAACAGTTTTGTGTCGGTGTATCTGTTTTGGTGTATTGGTATATCTGTATCTGTTTTGTGTTGTGTTGGTCTATGTGTTTTGGTATATTTATATCTATTTTTGTGTATCTATTGTTGGTATATTTGTATCTATTTTGGTACATCTGTTGTTGATATAACTGTATCTATTTTGCGTTGGTGTATCTGTTGCGGGTATATATGTAAGTCTTTTGTGTTGGTGTATATGTCTTGATATATCTATATCTTTTTTTTTGTTGGTGTATCTATATCTATTTTGGTGTATCTATTGTTGATATATTTGTATCTATTTTGGTACATCTGCTGTTGATATATCTGTATGGAAAATTTTTATATTAGCACCTGACTTTTCACACAAATCACATAGATACCTGATGGAGGTGGAGGTGATGGAGTGGTGGTGGAAATGGAGGTTGTGGTGACATGGTGGTGGTGGAAGAGGTGGTTGAGTGGTAGTGGGAGAGGTGGAGGTGATGGCGTGGTAGTGATGGAGTGGTGGTGGTGGAGTGGTGGTAGAAGTGGATGTTGTGGTGGTATGGTGGTGATGGTGGTAGTGAAAGTGGTGGTTGACTGATGAAGGTGGTGGTGGTGGAGGTGGTAGCATGGTGGTGATGGAGTGGTGGCATGGTGGTGGTGGAAGTGGAGGTTGTGGTGGCATGGTGGTGGCGTCGTAGTTGTGATGGTTGAGTGGTGGAGGTGGTGGCGTGGTGGTGATGGAGTGGTGGAAGTGGAGGTTGTGGTGGCATGGTGGTGGTGATGGTGGAAGTGGTGGTTGAGTGATGGTGGTGGAGGTGGAGGCGGTGACGTGGTGGTGATGGAGTGTTGGTGGAAGTGGAGATTGTGGTGGCATGGTGGCGGTGGTGGTGGCGGCGGCGTGGTGGTAGTGGAAGTGGTGGTTGAGTGGTGGAGGTGGAAATAGTGGCGTGGTGGTGATGGAGTGGTGGTTGAGTAGTGGTGGTGGTGGAGATGGAGGTGATGGCATGGTGGTGATGGAGTGGTGGTGGTGGTGGTAGAAGTGGAGGTTGTGGTGGCATGGTTGTGATGGTGGTGGTGGAAGTGGTGAGGTGGTGGTGGTAGCATGGTGGTGCTGGAGTGGTGGCATGGTGGTAGTGAAAGTGGTGGTTGACTGGTGAAGGTGGTGGTGGAGGTGGTAGCGTGGTGGTGATGGAGTGGTGGCATGGTGGTGTTGGAAGCGGAGGTTGTGATGGCATGGTGGTGGTGGTGGCGTCGTAGTTGTGGTGGTGGAAGTGGTGGTTGAGTGGTGGAGGTGGTGGCGTGGTGGTGATGGAGTGGTGGAAGTGGAGATTGTGTTGGCATGGTGGTGGTGATGGTGGAAATGGTGGTTGAGTGGTGGTGGTGGAGGTGGAGGTGGAGGCGATGGCGTGGTGGTGATGGAGTGTTGGTGGAAGTGGAGATTGTGGTGGCGGTGGTGGTGGCGGCGTGGTGGTGGTGGTGGAAGTGGTGGTTGAGTGGTGGAGGTGGAAATAGTGGCGTGGTGGTGATGGAGTGGTGGTGGAAGTGGAGGTTGTGGTGGCATAGTGGTTGTGGTTGAGTGGTGCTGGTGGTGGAGATGGAGGTGATGGCATGGTGGTGGAAGTGGTGTTTGAGTGGTGGATGTGGAAATAGTGGCGTGGTGGTGATGGAGTGGTGGTAGAAGTGGAGGTTGTGGTGGCATGGTGGTGGTGGAAGTGGTGGTTGAGTGGTGGTGGTGGTGGAGATGGAGGTGATGTCATGGTGGTGATGGAGTGGTGGTGGTGGAGTGGTGGTAGAGGTGGTGGTAGAAGTGGAGGTTGTGGTGGCATGGTGGTGGTGGAAGTGGTGAGGTGGTGGTGGAGGTGGTAGCATGGTGGTGCTGGAGTGGTGGCATGGTGATGCTGGAAGTGGAGTTTGTGGTGGTGCTGGTGGCGGCGGCGTCGTAGTGGTGGTGGTGGAAGTGGTGGTTGAGTGATGGTGGTGGAGGCGGTGGCGTGGTGGTAGGAGTGGTGGTGGAGTCGAGGTTGTGGTGGTGGAAGTGGTGGAGTTGGAAATGGTGGCGTGGTGGTTATGGAGTGGTGGTGGAAGTGTAGGTTGTGGTGGCATGGTGGTGGTGGAAGTGGTGGTGGTGGAGGTGGTGGCGTGGTGGTGGTGGTGGAGGTGGTGGTTGAGTGGTGGAAGTGGTGGTGATGGAGGTGGTGGTTGAGTGGTGGAGGTGGTAGCGTGGTGGTGATGGAGTGGTGGTAGAGTGGTGGTGGTAGAGGTGGTGGCGTGTTGGTGATGGATTGGTGGTAGAAGTGGTGATGGAAGTGGAGGTTGTGGCGGCATGGTGGCGGTGGCGTCGTGGTAGAAGTGGTGGTTGAGTAGTGGAGGTAAAAATAAAAAATGAACAGATACACAAAAAATGAACAGATACATCAGTCAACGCTAGTCAACGCCAGTCAATGGACACTATGTAAATTCTGGACATAATGTCCTTTAGACTTTAAGGGAAAATATTTATGTCCTTATTATAGCAAAAAACCTTATAGTATGTCCTTCTACTCAATTTTCCCTTCTTTATTTTGGCCGGATGTCCAGAAGTTTTTTCTTAATTATACTTAAGTTATTTCGACTTTAGCGAATTTTTTAAAATATTTTGTCAATATTCTGTACTTTTTACTTGTCTCAACAAGAGGAATATCTATATATCAATTTCAATAAAAGCTCACTGAAAAAAGAAAAAAAAAATCTTATTAAAACTTTCACTGTTCTAAGACTGGCTCATTTGTTGGACTATTCTTTAGTTGAGATGTCAAGAAGAATTTAGCTTATTTTCAACTTCTGTGAATTTTCATAATTACGGGGTCCACGATGTGTACTTTTTTGTTCGTCTCACAAAAAAAATGTATTTTTTACAGTCTCAACAAATTTAGTTTTGTAGCTTCCCCCTACGAATTCAGAAAAACATATCGATATCCGTTATAGCTAAATTTTTACAAGGCTACATAAAATATTATTTTAAAATTTATGAATATTTTTATGTATTTTTGTGGAATTCGGAATAGGCCCAATAAGCATGCGGTGGCCATGTAATGGCTGTGCGTGCGATGACTCTAGGCTTGGCCCGTGTTCGACTTATTTCCACAGGTTTTCTACTATCTTTGGTATAAAGCTCCGCCATTTCAAAGCGTCTGGTGTCTGGATACGTGCTCCACGTATGTCGATCCGTGTATTTTTCGGTGTGAAGCAGGCAGTGGCTTCTGCTTATGTAATGACTCCATATATATTAGAGTATTCAATTACGCTTTGGAGTTCGACGGAGTTGTCTCAAATTTGGACAGGCAGTTGTTTTCTGTTCCTCTGTTTCTAGTTGGTTATCAGTTGCCGTTATATGACTTGCTTTGTAATTGAATTATCTGTAGATGTCGTATGACGGATATTAATGAAGTGGTTTTGTCATCCAATTGAAAAAAAATGAAGTACTTAAAGTTTTAGAAATGAGTCCCATCTTTGACTCAGTCCGGCCACTTTTATTTAAAATGTCTGCTTCACAATGTTTTCGTTTTCTTTTTTGATGTTGACAATGAAAAAAGAATTTGGACTAGCTACTTTACCTTAAAATGATTCATATTGAAATGAGTCCCATCTTAACTTTTTTTCATTGATCTTGATGAGAGGATTGAAAAAATAAAATACAAACGAAACCAAATTCGGAGGCTCTTTATTTACGCCCCTCATACTTTTGACCATTTTTAATATACACCTTATGCCTTGTTCATCTAAAACAACTAAAAAATGGAGTAACATATAGTATATGAGACAAATAAATAAATATCTAGTATATAAATGAATGATACGCTGTGATAAACTGATAAGATGATTAGACGTTGAAAAGCGCCTATTGAAAAAACGTACACCTCATTTGATGTGGGATAGATGACCTATTTCTTTGGCTACGCCAAATAGTATAAATCGGTTGTTGTATTAGGTACGGTGATTTTTTAGATTGTGATCACGATGTAGTTTTCCATGTTGGTTCCTAGCCAACCTTTTTCTTTTTCTGTTCGGGTGCTGAGCGACATATGATTGTCGTCGGGGCGGGTGCTCACCTAGTTGGGATTTTCCTTTGGCGTTGTGATGTCTCTAGCGCTCTTTTTACTTTAATCTTTGAATCTTTCAAGAATTAATAAAATCTCTTTCCCGGGCTGTTTTAAAAAGAAAAAGAAAAAAAACTTACACCTCTTGAGCTTTATTATTGGATACTTGTACTAATTGAACTTTGAACCGAATTGAAACGGGAAGCGTGAAATTCATTACTACTCCTAATAGAATAGCTAGGTACGTGACCAATCTCTCCGAAAGATCTTTTCATAATGGAAAATGTTAGTACAATACATGAAAAAGTTTCATGAATCTGGCCATGAAAAGCAAATGGGTGGTTTTGATTCACGATGGCGTGAATTTGAACCACCCATTTGCTTTTCGTGGACAGTATCATGGAACTTGTTTATGTACCGTATCAATCCTGTTCCATAATCTCTTCATTTTCTCTTAGCTAGGTTTGTTAGGAAAATGACACCCTAGTCCCAATAGCGGAATGGGAGATGCTGCCAAGCACCCCATGGTTGGCAGCAGTGCCGAGCGGCCATTCATTCCGGCAATTGACGGTTTTTACTTCTTTATTGCCTACTCAGATAAGTTTTTATCAAAGTGAACACGAGCTAATATTGTGTGTCATACATTATTTACGAGTTATTATCCGAACAAGTCGATAAGTAGTTTGTTCTATAACTTGGTTTAAAAATTTACGGAGTAACAAACTTAAAAAAAAATATCAAACTTGGTCTTTTAATGTAACAAATCGATCTTGAACGATCTTTTAATGAGCGAACACAAACTCAAACTCAAATAACTTTATTTGTTTATGAGCTTTGAACGTGGGAATCCAAAAACACAACTGCTTAAAGACAAACAGATGCCTTGTTCTTCCTAAATTATTACTCTGGAGTGTCTTTTTTGTGAATGTTAATTTCTTTACGCTTTTGTTCAGGCCCGGCCTTGAGATTAGTGAGGCCCTAGGCGGTGCTCAAAAATGGGGCCTCTCATTTTTAGTATATAATAAACTTTTCGGTATATGCAACAAAACAAAGTGTGGCAGAATGGTTTTTAGCTGCTTCTTCAGAGCCTCAGGATGCAAGTTCGAGCCTTGGAAGTAGCATTTCAAATCTCTTTTTGTAAAGGTTCCAAAATTGATGCTTAAAAATTGAAAGAGAAACTTCTTTCAATATGGTTTACATACATAATATTTAACCTATTCTAGTATTTGGGGGCCCCATCATTAGGCCCTTGGCGGCCGCTTGGGCCTGTGCCTAGGGCCGGCCCTGCTTCTGTTGCGGGTGGGATCGAGGAAATTTCCCATCAGATAAAACCTTGGACAAGTCTGAAGGAAATCACTGAGAACAGTGAGTGTGACAGCAACCAAAACTTCACAGAATTTCTTCTATTGGGAGGTCGGATTTTGCATGCTACTGTAATAACGTTCAACTTACTGTGGAAACTACGAAGAAGCTAAATAACTGTTTGCGTAGAATTTTGTTTGCCTTGATAAGTGCTTAGACGAGAATTTTCCTTTTTGTAATTTATTTATCGATTGAATTCTGATGCAAGGTGTGGGAATCAGCACATTATTTTTGCTACAAAATTCGTTGGACTATTTTTTATTTGGGATGTCCAAAAGTTTTCTCTTATACTTTAGCATACTATTTAGCGAAAATTTTAAAATATTTTGTCAATATTCTGTACTTTTTACTCGTCTCAACAAGAGGAATACGACCAATAAGAATCTATATATCAATGTCAATAAAAGCTCACAGAAAATATAAAGAATAAAAAATTGAGAAGACAAAAAAGAAAATTTTGTTAAAACTTTCACTTCTCTAAGATAGGCTAATTCGTTGGACTATTCTTTAGTCGAGTAGTCAAGAAGAACTTAGCTTATTTTCAACTTTAATTAGTGAATTTTCGTAATTACGGGGTCAACATTTTGTACTTTTTTGTTCGTCTCACAGAAAAAAAAAAATCGACAAACATAAATTTATGCATCGATTGTACTAAAAGCTCATTGAAAATAAAAAACAAAAGCCAAAAAAATTCTAATCAAGTCATAAATTTTTTAGAAAATTAAACTTAATCACGGCCATCCGGTGAACAAGTATCCCACGGCTAGCCAATTACTAGGAAACAACCTTCAACCATCAATGCTTTGCTTTTACTAATATACAAGTCAAAGATGGCAACTTCTTTAAATAGTGCCAACAAAATTCCAAAACCTATTTAACCACGTTTAGTTTTAGAAATGGGTCCAATCATTTGACTGTCGTTCCGCTAAGATTTTTATTTTTTAAGTATTTATTTTTTACTTTACGAGACGTCGAAAAAGTGCCTATTAGAAAAACTTACACCTCATTTGATGTGGGATAGATGACCTATTTCTTTGGCTACGCCAAATAGTATAATTCGGCAGTTGTATTAGGTCCGTTGGTTTTTGAGATCCTGATCAACATGTAGTTTTCCATGTCGGTTCCTAGCCAACTTTTTTCTTTTTTTGTTCTGGTGCTGATCGAGTGACATATGATTGTCGTCGGAATAGGTGCTAACCTAGTTGAGATATTCCTTTGGCGTTGTGATGTCTCTAGCGCTCATTTTCCTTTACTCTTTGTACTCTTTCAAGAATTAATAAAATCTCTTTTTTGGGCAGTTAAAGAAAGAAAGAAAAAAAAACTTACACCTCTTGCACTTTGTTATTGGATACTTGTACCAATTGAACTTTGAACCGAATTGAAACGGGACGCGTGAAATTCATTACTACTCCTAGTTAGGGGTGAGCATGGTTCGGATTGGTTCGGTTTTATAGTAAATCAAGAACCAAACCAATTCCTACGGATTACGAATTTGGAGAACCAAACCAACCCACAAAAGGCATAAAACCAAATCAATCCAAACCATTAAAATACGGTTCGGTTTCGGTTTTAACCACGGTTTGCTTTAAACTAAACTATCGTCTTCAAAAAATATTTAAAATTACGAAGATAAATGAAAAGAAAACTTGTATTAAAACCAATTCCATTCAAATTACTAAAACACACTAAAATCAACCAACTAATTAAGAGTATAATACCGACAATTGCCTCAAGTCTTAAACTAAGAAAATAAAATATTGAAATTAGTTTTCATGTATAGAAATTTAGGAATTGGGCCGTTGAAGTTGACTGATCTGGTGATTATATTTGCTTTTTGTGTATAATAAATTTATAATCATAGGAAATTGGGAATGTGTTGTAATATATAAAAGTTTAGTCTAAATTATCTTGGCAGGGAAGGAAAACTAAATATTGCGATGGATCAATAAATTAGAAAAATAGTTGATTAAGGCTCCCATATTTATTTGGTGAATTATAATTAAATTATATATATATGTGTGTGTGTATAACTATAAGTGTGTGTGTGTGTATATATATATATGATGTACTATACGGTTTGGATTGGTTTGGAACCATAACCGTGAATGTGAATCCACAAACCAAACCATATAAAGCGGTTTCTTATTTTTTTAAACCATGACCAAACCATACTATTAAAAAACCGAACCAAACCTTTCGGTTTGAATTGGTTTGGACTGGATTCATGGTTTGACGGATTTTTTGCTCACCCCTACTCCTAATAGAATAGCTAGGTACGTGACCAATCTCTCCGAAAGATCTTTTCATAATGGAAGATGTTACAATACATGAAAAGGTTCCATGAAGTGATGAAACTGGCCATGAAAAGCAAATGGATGGTTGAGATTCACGATGGCATGAATCTGAACCACCCATTTGCTTTTCATGGACAGTATCATGGAACTTGTTTATGTACCGTATCAATCCTGTTTCATAATCTCTTCCTTTTCTCTTAGCTAGGTTTGTTAGGAAAATGACACTCGGGAGATGCTGCCAAGCACTCCGTGGTTGGCAGCAGTGCCGAGTGGCCATTCATCCCGGGAATCGACGGCTTGGTTCTTGACTGAGCAATGGACAGTTCAGATCTGTATGCGCTTAGATTCAATGCGAACCGTCCGTACCGAATTGAAATGAACGGCCGGATGTTGCTCGGCACCCGCTTGGGCAAGGGGTTGCTTGGTAGCATCCCCAGGTAGCTTCCCTCTCTCTAGGAAATACAAATAATTTAAAAAAAAGATTAGATCGATCCAATAGCAGAGAGAGAGAGAGAGCATGAGAGAGAGGACAGTTAAGATCGCGGTTTTTATGTGGTGTTTTTTTTTTCCTTTCCTATGGTGGGTCATGTCTAGGCCTATTGGGTCATTTAACTTAGTCCAATTGAGACCCAATTAAGACCCATTAGTAAATGGGTTAGATGAGTTTGAACCTATTCTAATCCAGCTAACAAATGAAATGGGTTGGGTCAATATATTAATGGGTGGATTTGGATTGATTAGTGGTTTTGAGTTTAATTTGCTACCCAAGATTCTGGTAACGGAAGGGTTCACATGAATGATAATAACAGTTTGCTTGACTTTGTCCACAAAGACCACAAAAACACATCGCAATAGTCGTTGGCGCGTTGCGAGTTCTTTTCAAAGGAATACTTATGGTCTTATAGTAGTGATGCTTGACTTTTGTTATCGATGTTTGCTTTCCGTGGACTTTGCCTAGCTACTATATATAAGAGAAGGCCTTGTATGCCGTTTCGATATCATTCTTCAAGTTAGTAAAAATTCTGTCTTCTTATTAAAGAATAAGCTTGAATAGTTCGATATGATGAACGAAGTAGGAGAAGCGGGGAGAAGGCTCAAAGACGCTTGCTTGAGCGGGAGCGTCGCAGCACTAGAAGCATTGATCAATGAGGACGAACTCATTCTAGACCGAGTCAGCTCCCTCACAGGCTTCATCAATGACAGCACTCCTTTGCACGTAGCTGCTTTGCGCGGTCATTTGGACTTTGCGAAAGCCCTTCTAACTCGGAAACCAGATTTGGCCACCGAGTTAGACTCTTCACGGTCATCGCCCCTCCACTTAGCTTGCACCAAGGGCCACTTTGAGATCGTAGAAGAGTTGTTACGGGTGAACACCGATGTCTGCATCGGTCGTGATGAAGACGGTACTCAATGTTATTTCTTTCCTATTTATAGAAGTTTTTTTTAATCGTCAACAAATTAAACAGTAGCAACTCCAACATCTTATAACCCGATGCTCATAGCAACTTTCCTCCAGTGTGTGAGATTGTGAATACTTGTCACGTAGTCTCACGCACACACACATACGGATCAACATATATATTTTGCATATATTTTAAATACATTTATAGGAATGTATATATTTTGTATAGGAATGTATATAACTCTCAAACAAATGGACTCCAACAGGTAGAATTCCTCTCCACTTGGCGGCTATAAAAGGGAGAGTCGATGTGATACCAGCATTGCTTCGAGTTGTACCAGAGTCAATTCATGAGAAACTAGACAGTGGAGAGACTGTTTTGCACTTGTGTGTGAAATATAACATGCTAGAAGCTTTGAAGACACTCGTAAAATATCTGCAGAAGAATAACAAGGAGTCTCTCCTCAGCTCCGGAGACAATGATGGCAACAATATCTTGCATCTTGCTGCAGCTCTCAAGCAAATGACTGTAAGTATTTGTGTATGCATGTGGTTACCCTCACCGATATGAGGATAAAGAAGGACTAAACTATTCAGTTTGGCCATTTATGGGTCCTTCTCAGGTCTACTTTGATAATGGAAAGTTCTTATTTCAAACTCAACAAAACCAATAAACTACGTCAGAAATAAAGATGAAAGGTTTTAAACTATTTAATTGACTCATATTGCATCACTACAAGCTGCAATTTTTAACTTAATCACCTTGACCTAAGCCTTAAAATGCTTATTTATTGACTATGAGACCGTAAACATACTAAGAAATAAAGTAACAAAAGGCAATACTTGCCAATCAAGCCTAAACAAAATAAGTTAAAGAAATTGCATTGTCGGAAAGAGATCAGCAAAACTGGAAGGTGTATCTCACAAATTAACAAATATAAAAGATATATCCTGGACCTAATTATGACCGATAGGGAATAATAGAAACTACTACTTCGTGTCAACAAAATAAATATAAGAAATAAAATAAATTAAATACTCTAGAATACATATTTGTAACATTTCAAGACTTTCTAACATAATAAGTAAAAATAAGAATAATAAAAACAAATATAACATCTTTATTTTTAAATGCGATTCTTTTGGAACTCCCATCCCATCAATCTCCCAGACTTGGCATAGTGATAATCATGTTACGCCGGAACTCTTGAGAAGCTTTTGATCTAGAGGTCGACTTCTAGAGGTTGCCTTATTATGAACTTAACTTAAATTTAAAAAATTTGTTTTTATTTAAATTTTTTTGCATTTGTTAGTTTTGCGCTATACTTTTGACGACTATTGATTCATCTTGATGAGAGGAATCGGAAAAGTAAAATTTCTTTGCTTTTACCCAAGTCACTTTTTGTGCTGAAATGTGGTTATTTCTCAAAATATTTGGGTAAAAGCAAAGATATTTTACTTTTCCGATTCCTCTCGTCAAGACGAATCAATAGCCGTCAAAAATTTGGCGCAAAACTAACAAATGCGAAAAAAAAATTCAAATAAGGACAAAATTTTCAGATTTAAGTTAAGTTTATTTTAAGTTCATAAGATCGCAGCCTTAGTTACATAATTTCTCAAAATAGCCTTCACTTCTGCTCTCAAACTCTGAGCTTGCACTCTCAATTCTCGCACTTGTGAATTTTAGTTATTTGAAAAATGTTTTTACGCTCGCACCCGCGCACTATGTGACTTAGCTTCTACCCGCATGGTATCAATTTTTTGGTGGACCACTGTTAGTAGACATCGAGCCGGATACCGAGTTATACGTACAATAATTAATCTAGGAAGGAAAATGTAGTCAAATTTTCTCCAGCTTTAATTACTTTTAGTTCTTGCTCTTAATTTTCAACACTAATGACACTTTGGTTGTGCAGACCATAAAATATCTGTTGGAAATAAAGATTGTTAAAGACGACGCCAATGTCAAGAACCGGAAAGGATTTACTGCTTTGGATTTTGTAGAGCATTGTCCTAACAGAGACCTAAAAACCATGGAAATCCTAGAGTTTCTTTTCCAAGCTGGTCTTCGTAGACCTGCTTGCGGTGGGTCGAATCCCAAGCCCAAATCACTACCAGATAATCCTCCTCCTCCGCCTTCTGGTTGGCGGCGCAAAGCTGGACAAGTACTGCAAAGTATTTATCTGTTTTGGATCAAGTATTTCAAGGTTAACCATACCTGGCTCCGAGAAGTACGTACTGTCGGATGGTTCACACACACTCTCTCTCCCTCTCATTCCAACGAGTTTCCACAGTTTGATACAACTACACTCATACATATGCATAGCTATAAATCATTCACTCAAATCATTTCTACTACTTTTTAAAGCAAAATTTAGAGTTTGCGAAGTGGAAGTCACCGAATTTTGCATGTGGTTCCCCGAGTCCTTCTACAACCACACAAACGCGTGCACAATTATACAACACGCCCCGAGTGTGTTGTGTAATTGTGTGTGCAAATTGTCTGTGGTTGTATCATTTTTTGTGGTGCCCCATCTTGAGCCCAAAAACTGATTAGGATCATTTATTTTCTTTCTGGCTAGACGAGTACTTTGTCTCGTACGTAAAAATCACACTGTCGGATACTGGTATTTGTCTTCAAAAAATTAATGGCTATTACTCATTCTGTCCCAAAATGACAGTCCCTATGAAAAGATGTGCAATTTTAGAGTTAAAAAAAAACTTTCCTACATGATTTTTCATGTTTCTTTGCACCAAATTAAAGATCTTGACTAGTTCTTTAATTTGATGGGAAAATTTCTAAAAATTAGGAATGTACGTAATTTATTTATTTTTATCCGAAAATTTCTAAAAACTGCACGTCTTCAAATTTCTAAAAATTAGGAATGTAAGTAATTTATTTTATTTTTTCAACGCAAAGTAGCAAACATGTTTAAATTGTAGAACTACAGACATCCGATCAGTGTGAATTTTTATTGCACGACAACGGGGGGGGGGGGGGCTTGCAAAACCTTTGGTATGAGATTGAACTGTCACCCATGTGGCATGTACTATCAATTCCTTCGTTGAGCCAATCTCATACGGGTTTTGCTCCGATTTTAAGTGGATCATTCATTAGTGTACGTTGGAATTCATCCTGAATTAGTGGGGGTACATTGGAAGGATCCCGAGTTTTTTTTAAAAGAAACAAAAAAAAACCTCTTTTTTCTAGTAACCACGACGCAAAATCTTTAATAAATCCATCTTTCATGCCAACAGGTACGCGGTCATTTAATAACAGCAGCCACCCTAACAGCAACTATGGCGTACCAAGCTATTTTGAGTCCACCTGGTGGTTTTAGGCAAGAATCTAGTAAAGGGAACCAAACTATGAGTCAGCATGCTGGTCTTGAGGAAAAATCCGGTGGAATGGGCCAAGATGCGGGTACTGCCGTTCTGGACGCTCCTTCTCATTTTACGAGTTATTCCATAAGATACAACTATACTACTGGCAATGCTTCTTATTACCCTAGGTACTTCATTTATTACAGAAACCCTCTCGCTGAATATATGCTTCTTAACACTATGGTTTTAATCGGATCGTTGTGCACTATTATGCTGGCCTTGAGTGGTTTCCCCTCCGACAACAAGTTTTTAATATGGCTGCTCACATTCACTGTGTACATCACAATTTATTGTATGTCTAGTGGTTATTTTTTGGCTATGGCGTTCGTATTCCCATATGGAGTCGAAAAGTATGCGGTTCCGCTTGGAATACTGTGGTACGGCTGGATTGGGCTATGCGGATTTGTTTTGGTACTTCACGCATGCCACTTCTTGGTATGGCTGTGGAATAAGTTTGTAAACATCAACAAATGGCTGCGGAACAAGTTTGGAGATCACCTCGTAGGGCTGTGGAACAAGTTTGGAGACATCGTTAAAACATGTTCTAGAAGTATTTGGCATTTTATTTCGGGCTGAGGATTTGTGGATTGCGGGGCAGGGTGGATACTGCAGACTAGCGAATATGGTGTGGTCAACAATCCTTAGTAAAGATTACAGTGCCGTGTAAGTGAGACCCTTCATTCACGTGAGTGCATGTATAAGTATTTTATTTAATTTGTGTGCTTATTCTTAGTGTGTTTGTTTGTAAGGTACATTGTGGGTGCCATGTATTTGTTGTATGATTTATGAGTATTCAGTTTGTTGTATGTTATTGAAAATGGTCAAAGTTTTTCAATTCTTCTGCTGTTATTGAATCATTGTTATTACTTCTAAAAAAGAACACAAGGTTACTTTAGAGTGAATGCATGTATTAATAATAAACTAGTTTTTGTGAATTTCTATTTGACCAAAAAAATAAAAAATAAACTAGTTTGTATGTAACTAATATATTAGGCTTCAAGGGACAATTCTGTGTAGTAAAAATATATTTTGAACAAATGCTAGCTACAATAATAGTAAGTAATTTGCGAAACTTGAGGTAGCACATAGCCCTTATCTAGTTCCACCCAAAAAATAAAGAGTCCACTTTCCATCAATTGACATTCGGCGCTAAACAATAGTGATTGTATCTGCACATCAATGGTGTAAACTAGAGGTTGGGCACATGCCATGATTGTGCAAGTCGAATTGTAATAGCAAGATCACAATAGTTTTTGAATTTTAATCTATCTTTTCCAACAAAACACGTTGCCCTTGCGGTTATAAGTGTTTTGTTTTGGCAATCAGGGAAAACTAAAGTTTGACACAATGACACATTTTCGATCATCTACACCAAATATGTGCTCTCCCTTTCAAATTCGTTTCTGCATGACGTCCTCTTAGTGTAGCGTTTTGGCCCAACTTAATTTGCTTTTTCCAATGTCGATTCTTCTCTACGAATATGATTCCAATTTTTTTTTTGTCGATGACAAAAAATACAACTACTTAAAAGACAAATATTCTTGATTAAAAAATAGAAAATAAAAGCCAACTTTTCATCTTTTTGAACGGTTTTTAATTTTAAACCGTATTTGTTTTTACTCTTTTATTGCCTAATAAAGAGAGAAATTAATTTTCTGAAAACTATCATACGGGTGATAAACGAACCAAATGTGTCGGCTTGAGGTTGTTTGAGCTTGGTTTAAAAACTTAACAAACTTGTTTCAAGCTTGATTTGTTAATGAGACGAGCCAAACTCAGATAAGTTTTTATCAAAGTGAACATGAGCTAATATTGAGTGTCATACATTTTTTACGAGATATTATCCGAACAAGCCGAGAAGTAGTTTGTTCTAACTTGGTTTAAAAATTTAACAAACTTTAAAAAAAATCCAAACTTGGTCTTTTAGTATTGAGCGAACACAAACTCATATAACTTGATTTGTTTATGAGCCTTGCACACGGGAATCCAAAAACACAACTGCCTAAAGACAAAAGATGCATAGTTCTTCCTAAATTATTAGTCTGGTATTTTCTTCGGTATTATATACTTAGCGTGATTTCTTACATGGCTTTTCCTCAAAATTATTAGGAGCATGATTCATCTCAACGATATACATTAGAAAAGTATGGAAAAAATTAACTTCGAAAAAAGTTCAATCAAGACGACTCTAAAGACAACTGTTTCATTCTGTCTTTAGCAAACTTTTTTTTTTTGGCTTTTAATCAACACCCTAGCCTCACTTTCAAATCTTAAGATATATACAAGCCAAAAGTGAAGGAGATGCCAACTAGTCTTGAGGTGATTCACTTAATCGGTCTGAAATTTACTAACCCAGATTAATTAACCAAAAAAAGGAAAAAACGAATGAAATGATACCTTGATTAAAGGCCGAGAGAGAGAGAGAGAGGAGAGGAGAGGAGAGGCGCTTGGGCGATTTTAGGCGATTTAGAAAAGATGAAACCCTAGCCCACCCCTCGCCTTCTCTAGCGGCCGCCGCTGGCCGCCCCTCCTCCTAGCAATTCCCCGAACCCATCCCTCGATCTTTTCCCTGAAACCCCATCCTCTGATAATGTAACTTCCTCACCGATCTTTTCCCTGAAACCCCATTCTCCGTGAGTTTCGCTGGTGTCGATCTGTCTTTGGTATTTCAGAGCAACTCGACCTTCTCGCCATCGATCTCATCTCCCTTCCCCGAACCCCTCCACCCCCGATCTTTTCCCTGAAACCCCATCCTCCGAGAGTGTCCGCTGGTGTCGATCTGCTTTCGTCCGAGTTCCATCGCCGTTGGGACTTCAGCACAACTGGTCAAGGTCAGTTTTCTCTTCGATTAGATTGGTTCATCTAGGAGTGGTTGCTATTCCGATTTGGTTCGTTACTGTTTTGGGTTTTGAACAATTGTGATGCAAACCGTGTAATTATGGCAATTGGAAGCCAAAGCGCGGGAGGTTGGATTTCTGTGATTAACAAACAGAGGAATAAGAATGGTGGATTAGGGAGTAATAATCAATCTTTGTACACTCTATTCATTGACAATTTGCCAGAGGAAGTAAATCAAAATTGGCTCAGGAGAATTTTCACTAATTATGGAGTTGTCAAAGATGCTTTTATTCCTTACAAGCGCAGCAAAAGAACTGGATCCAAATTTGGTTTTGTTAGATATAATTGTGATGTCTCAGCAGGGGTTGTAATATCAAAAGCCAATGGTTTGTGGGTTAGTGATAAAAAGCTTTTTGTCAAAGAAGCATCTTTTGATCAATGTAAGAACAAATCAAATTTGAAGATTCCTCTTTTCCAGCGACCAGATGTGGTTACGAGCTCTAATGGGATCTTTAGGAATCAAGGCCCTCACTGTGATATAGACAAAAATGGTCAAATGAGTTACTTTCATGGAAAATCCTTTGCCCAAATGGTTTCAGGTGAAACAAATAAAAACGGGAGTGATGGGAAGGAGACAGAGAAGAGTCTGAATTGTAGTGAGCAAGGATGTCGAAGGGTGTCACTTAAACCCACTGGTAACGGGTGGCTATACCGCAGTGCGGTGGCAAAACTACACAAGTTAATCTCAATCAACGAATTGAAGGGCCAGATGACAAGGATGGGTTTAGTCAATATTGATATTAAGGCGTTAGGTGACGATCTGTGATTTTAACTTGTCCTAGCAGAGATGAAATGGAGAATATGATTAAAGAGCGCTGTCTTCAAAGGTGGTTTTCTGAAACTATTCCATGGGATGGGCAAGCAGCGTGCGCTGAAAGTTTTGTGTGGTTATGCTGTTATGGTATTCCGCTTAATGTTTGGAGTAATATTTCTTTCAAATCTATTGGAGAACTATGGGGCTCTTTCATATCTACAGATGAATCAACATTGAAGATGTCATCTTTTGCGGAGGCTAAGATTCTAATCGCCACTAATATATTCAAGGAAATTGATGAGTGGATTATCGTTGAGGTTGAAGGTAAGAGCTACAAAGTTAAGGTGATGGAAGATTCATGTGACCAACCCCATGATGCGGAGAAACAAATTCCTAGAGTAAGTCTAACTTCTTCCTCGCATCCTGTTGAAGAATCAAAGACTGCGAAGGAGGACAGTGAAGATGAGGTGGATAGGCCGGTGTCTGGGAGTGATACTAATGGGCCCTCTCCGGCTGCGGAGTTGTTTGAACAACATGGGAGTGGAAGTCACCATGATTCTCCCATCTCCGGCGAAGCTTTGGGAGACGTAGATAAGGAAGTGAAGTTAGGAAGTGAATCAAATGATATCAACTCTATTTCAAGTCATGGTCTGGATTCTATTGTTGAGGATTCAATGGGCATGCTCTCTCTAGCTGTTCCAAGAGGTTGAAGATACGGGAGTTAAGTCCCAAGGAGACAAGATAGTGAGTCATACTACCCCTGCGGTAACTGACCCAATGAAACTGATTAATGAAGGTAAGGAAGCGTGGAATGAACCCATAGTCTTTGATTCTGGAAACAATATCATAGCATCTCAATTTGCAGGGATTAATTTAATGGTGGATTTTCGCCCTACGGAGGTCAATGATAAAAATAGGAGCCAGCTTTTCGGTGAAGATTTGGTCTCGATTGAGTCGAGCAGATCTTCAGTCCCGTCTCAGGATGTCTCTGGTTATATAGCTGATACACCTGACCAGGAGCAATACAGGATTGCAGAGGAACTTCAGGAAACTATCACAACAGGCACTAAGTTAGGCATTAAGTTTGATGACGCTGGTGTTTTGAGAATGAAAAAGATGATTGAACAGGAAGCTAAGGAACTGGAAATTATACTGAGAGACAATCGTTTCGCTCCTCTCCAAAGGAATAAGCACCAAAGGAATGAGTCTCGGGTTCGGCAGAGTTCCTCATTAGTTTTCTAATGGGTTTGGGGCTAGGAGGCGGTGTGTGTGGGGTGTTTCTGATTCTTTGGTGAGCAGACTATGTGTGTGTGCTCGTGCTTTTGTTGTTGGTGGTGATGGGTTTGTTTGGGGTAGGTTTTAGATTTTGGATTTGGTTTTGGTTTCGTTTCTGGAGCTGGGCTTAATATCTCACATGTGGGCGCTTTAAGGCTTTTAGGTGTTCGGGTTTTTGCCCGTAAGGTGTTTGGACCTCGGTCCATCCAACCTTGGTTGGATCCCCCTCCCCTCCCCCCAACTTGATGTACCATTTGTCAAGTTTTCTTAATAAAATTTTTTGCCTATCAAAAAAAAAAAATGATACCTTGATTACAATAAGAATCAAATTTAAGGAAAAAACGAATGAAATGAAATGATACCTTGATTACAATAAGAATCAAATACGCTTTCCTTTACCTGAGTTTGTATCCCTCAGATTGAATTTTGATCCTCGGCTTGTGTGGAAGTTTGAAGCCTGCAATCTTTTGGAAAGAAAAAAAAAATGTAGCTCTATCCAATAAATAAAATGCACAGATTTATTGTATTCAAAATAGCATTAACCCCTAAGCTCCAACCCTCAATATCAAATTATGTGCTCTATAGTTTCCGGGGATTGTAAAACTGACACAGAAATATATTACTCATAAACTACTTCCAGAGATTTTGCCATTACTAATAAATTCTTTACATCGCCGCTATAAACATTTGTTTCTTCCAAATCAATTATATTGCGCCACGTTGTCATGTTCTATTGATTGGGACCACTGTTTTGCAACGTAGCGCGATGTAATTGATTTGAAGGAAACAAATATTTACACCGACGGTGTAAAGAATTTATTCTCTACTAACTAATGGGAACCCAACTACTAATGCATTGCACTAGTAGACCCCACATGTTCTTTTGCTCCGAAAATTGCAAAAAAAAGATGATATTAGGCCTCGTTTTAGAACGGGTTTTAAGTCCTTATTTTTTAAGAAGGCAATTTCAAACTCAAAAATTATGGGTTTACTGAAATCTAAAAATATGCAATATGGATCTTGTTTGAAAGATCTCAATGAGATCTTTTATACGATGCAAAAAAAAATTGAAAAATTATTTTTCATTTACATTATTTTTGAGTTTGAAAATGTGACATAAGCTGATTATTTTTTAAGTTTGAAAATGTGAAAAAAGGTTACAAAGACAACACTAGAGTCAATGACTTGGATGCATAGACTAACCCTTTATTAAGATTAATTGATTTTTCATCAAGGCTTTTTATCAAACACCTGTGATCAGGCAAAGATTACCAATTAATATACCAAGGGTATGTTCAGATTTATCTCTATAATTTCAGTACCATTCAAGAAACAAATCGACTACTTGTTGTGTAAATCGAAATCAGAAGCACATGATTGAAGGAATCAAAAACACCTGCAAATATATTCAAAACTCAATCTTTTCTTCTTCTTTTTTACCATCTGCAAAAAAAGTCGATTACAACAATGCAGAAACACCTGCAAAATCAAATTGGATGGCTGAACCAGGGGGGGATTTTACGGCTCTTACCACTTACAGGCTTAGGATAACCCAGAAAACTTCAGATGAAAGAATGGGTTCAAAGCTGTGGATACCGATCGTGCTGCCCATTTTCGAATCTAGACTTCACAAAAACAAATTCCTTCATAAGCCAAATGTCAAACACGTGGGAGGCATAATATACCTTGCATTAATTTCTAATACAGTACGCCCATAGAAATTGAGAATTAGATGCAACGGGTTTGGCCGCGTGGGTGAGTTGACTCGGATTTGCAATGGTGATCGGAACTCTGATCAGCGGCCGCGAAGGTATTGACTTTGGATTTGCCACCGTTATAACGGACTAGGACGACCAGAAGGAGGGAAAAATAAATTTAAAAAAAAGTCCTTTCTAGTTGTAATCAAGTGTACCTGGCTCACTTTTAATCAATTTTTTTCGACATATATCATCTCCGATTAAACACCAAGAGGCATCAGATTGAATTGATATGTTACAGAATAATTTTAATTGACAAGTTCCACAGTATGGACAAATCGGATCATCGAATTGATTCCAAAGTCAGGTGTAAAATTGCAAAAAAAGTAGGAGAAGAAGGCTAGTTTGATAAGGTTATAATCAACTGTGACCTGCAGCTAACTTTTTTTCAATTTTTTTCGGAACATATCTTCTCCGATTAATAACCAATTGGTACTAGAATGAATTCATACTTTTCAGAATCATCGTAATTAACATGTTATACAATTTGGACAGATCAGATCATCAAATTAATTCCAAAATGAGTTTGAAAATTCCCAAAAAAGGGAGAGAGGCCTTCTTTACGTCACTTCGCAGTTTGAAGATAGGAAGTCCATTCAGTAACAAACTCGCGTTTCATACACACGTGTTACTTGGTTTTTTGGGAGGAATTGACGGGCCGGTCTAGCCGCAATCTCTTTGCCGATTCAAATCCCCTCCTGGATCAAGCCAAGACCAAAAACCCTATCAGCCCATTTGGATGGTGAGATGAGAAAGGAACTTTCTCACCAAATCTCACCATTTTTGGTGAGAGAGGGAATGGTGAGAAATGAGCAAATCAAAACTCAACTCACCATTTTTGGTGAGAGAGGGGAATGGTGAGAAATGAGCAGATACTGTCTTTTAGTTATGTTAATCGACTATTTAGCGTTATTTCTGCTTGTTTCGATTAGTTCTGTTGAACCTCACGAGCTCGAAGCTAGTAAAAATCACTGAGTCATGAAATTCATGAGCGTGAGGTATTGGAGTGTCTTGAGCGTTGGAGGTCTAGATCTATTCATGGGTCTTGGGGTTAAGGCATTTTGTGCATTTTAGGTGTTTGTTTAAAGTTCTCATTGAATCCGATACAGGAACCACGTAAAAACTAACTGAATGCATGTATGTACATAAACCATCCACGTAACTGAATGCGTTTCGAGCTCGGCTCGCTTGTAAACAAGTCAAGCCTATCTAATTTACCTAACGAACCTCTTGAAACGCGCCGAACCTATAGAATGAGCTGATCTTTTGCGAAACGACCCGAGCAGCTAGAATGATATTGAACTGGATAGCGAAGTATACATGGCTAGTCATCGAGGTTTTATGCCTGTTGGTTGGTTTCACATCGAAATGGTATCTGTTTAGTATTGCTTTATCAATTAGAATGTATAATAAGCATGTACAACCTATTTTTTCCATCGCAGTGTGCCCTTTTCCTTTGAAAATCATGCACTCACATATGATTCGTGCCGGAACATACATTTTCTTTTTCTTCTTGTTTTTTCGAAAAAGGTCTGAGCTCATGAAATTCACGAGCTCCAACCTTCAGAAAATACTACACTTGACTCTTGTAGTGCTTTAGGTTGATGGTGTCCCAGACTAAAATCTAGTGAAACAGATACCAGTGGTTGGGAACTGAGTACTCGGCGACCCCTCTTTGGCCAGTGGACTCGGCCTCACTCCCCCAATGAGAGCTTGATTGAGAATCATTTTGAAGGATCGCGTTTTCCTGGTGCTATCAAACATCTCATGAATGAAAGGTACTATTTTGCTCCAACAAATATTTGACGATGCCCTATGTCATAAACATAGCCTAAATTGGAATGTTGAAGTTTTCTATTTCTACTAAATGGATGAATATCGTGCATAGATAGCTGCTAAGAACCTTAGTGGAACGGGGCCTAAATCATTTAGTATTTGGTAATGAGGTGGCCTCTCGTTGTATCTACTGTGCGGTATCTGTCATTTGCTTGTAAGTTGCAACTATCTCCTAAAGTGGGGTTTGTTGTTGATTACTTGAAAAATTAGGTGAGCTATTGGGCAATGTAGACTTCTTGGGTGATGAGGGCAAAAGAATATATATGCCAAGTTAAGATGATTAAAGTTTATGAGGCCTAAGAAGATGATACATACTGTAGTATTTAAGTGACTTTGGTAACAAAGTGTATTGCAGGATTGGAAATGTCCTATGGTTGACTACTCAGTGAAAGAGTGGGGAATTACTTTAGAGTCTAGACTTCTAATTTCTATTTTATCGTGCCTTATGTAACTGTTTGTACTTTTGTATCTGCTCATGTTTATGTATGCTTACGTCGACCAATTGGGTTCCGTTTCAACCTACTGTTTTTGAGATCTTCTGTCTGAAATTTTACCTTCATTGCGCAGGAGATTTTTGGAGTTCTCCGAACTTTCAGTATGCTACTTTTTCTTTAGTCATGTTAAATCCTAATTTAATTCAACCAGGGAAACATATGCTTTTTTTTTTTAAAAGATCAATTTTATAAAGCACTAAGGACAATTTACATCAGCTGAAAGCAAAACTTCTAACTCAGGCGGAATACAACCTAAATGAAAAACATAGGATCTACCAAGACAAAAAGAAGCAAGGCAGTGAGCAACATGGTTCCTTTCCCTATTACACCACAAAAAGGACCATCTTCTCGACTGAGCCCAAGCTTTGATATCATCCACCACTGCACTAATTTCCCAAGGGCAGGAAGATGTGTCATCCTTGAAACAGTTAATGAGCTCAAGACAATCTGATTCAAAAACAACTTCGGAGTAGTTCATCTCCATGGCAATGATGCAAGCTATTCTAAGTGCCCAAGCTTCAATAACCGCAGCAGAAGAAACTACAACTCTACCCATACGCCAAACCCGAGCTGTTCCACCACAATCTCTCGCGATAACGCCAAAGGCAGCTAGGCTGCGGGAGGAATTAAAAGCTCCATCACAATTAAACTTGATAATAGAAGGGGGGGGGGGGGGGGGACCAATTAGACACTCTACCAGCTTTCTTAGGAGTAACCTTGGGCTTTTTAAACATAGCAGAGAGATAATCACAGAATGCCACTTTCGCTTTCTCAATAGTATCGACCGGATTAGGAATTTTACCTAAGAACACAAAGGCATTCCTACCTTTCCATATCGCCCAACAAATCTGAAAAATAGCTGCAGCATCCTCAGGAGACGTTTCTTTAGCCAGGTTGCCACAAAGTAGTTCTTCCATCCATTTGGCAGCAGAGTGAATTGGGGAATCCGAAGTCCAGAATGCCTTGCCACTCCCAAACCAAACTGCTCTCGTCCAGGGACAGTGAAATAGAATATGTTCAATGGTTTCCTTCTCAGAATTACAAATAGGGCAGGTGGTTTGGAGAGCATTTACGTCTGAACAGGTTCGCCTTGCTAGAAACCCAATTTTTGACCACCTTCCACATGAAATGGCAAACTTTGGGGTTAGTAGGAGTACCCCACAGTTTGGTCCACATGGATTTCGGTGGGGAAAAGGAAGAAGAAGCCTTGGAAGGTTTAGAGGAAGCAGCCTTTTTGAAAGCTTGGTAGTACCCTGACTTCACAGAATATTTCCTAGACTTGTTATGGACCCATATACGTTTATCTTCAGCCTTAGTGAGACTAATGGGGATTGAGGAGATGGCAAGAGTTTCAGCTTCCGAAATACAGGTCCTGAGCTTACCCAAATCCCACGATTGGTTACTATGATCAATAAAATCTACCACTTTGTCCCAGCAACAATTGGGTGGAGGTTGGCTTGCCAATTTGTTATCAACCAGACTATGAATCCATTTATCCTCCCAAAATTTTATAGATTCCCCATTTCCAACATGCCATTGCAGCCCTTCCTGAATTACATTCCTTCCCTCTAGTAAGCTACACCAAATCCGAGAAGGAGAGGATCCTCTACGAGCTTCCCAACAATTTTTATCAGGAAAATAGATCCCTTTAAGCACCTTAGCCCACAGGGCCGTAGGGTTTTCACTGATTCCCCAGAAATGTTTTGCAAGAAGGGCATCATTAAAGGTTGCAAAATCCTTGAACCCCAAACCCCCTTCCCCTTTTGGTGCATTTAAATTGTTCCAAGTACTCCAGTGGATGCCTTGACCTGTTTCATTACTTCTCCACCAAAACTTACTAATTGCAGCATTCAGTCTAGAACAAAGAGAGATAGGGGCCTTGAAGCACATGAAGGGGTAAACAGGCATGGTTTGAATGACTGACTTGAGTAAGACCTCTTTTCCGGTGATTAAGTTGAGAATCCCCCCATCCTTGGATTTTCCCCGAGATACGATCTTCAATAAAGCTCATTGATTCCATCTTTGATCTCCCCCAAACTGTAGGAAGGCCCAAATACTTGGCCTTGGGTTCCATTTCAACCATTTCCAGAATTCCTTTAATCTCTTCTTTCAACATAGGAGAGCTATTAGCCAAGAAGTATAGGCTAGATTTCTGCACATTAATGGCTAAACCTGAGGCATCACTGAAGCAAGCAGCTAAGGTTTTGACGCAGCCCACGCTAAGGCATCACTGAATCGTCAGCAAAAAGCAAATGGGAAACAATTGGGCAATTACGCTTCATCCTAATACCTCTTAGAGATTTGTTTTGGATGGCTTTTTGAATAAGCTAAGAGAACACATCCGCCACAATCAAAAAGAGGTATGGGGATAAAGGATCTCCTTGACGCAGCCCACGCTTCGGCATCACATTACAGACCTGCCCTCCATTAACACAAACAGAGTACTTAACAGTGCAGACACACTGTTTAATCCAATGGATCCAAACATTATCAAAGCCCAATTTTTCCATCACCTGAAAGAGGAAATCCCAGCAGACTCGGTCGTAAGCTTTGTTCAAGTCGAGTTTAATAGCAACTGAGGCTTTCGGCCCTGCTTTTTTATGCCTTAAGTAGTGGAAAACCTCATGAGCGACAATGATATTATCTTGGATTTGACAGCCTGGGATGAAGGCAGATTGTTGTTCCGAAATCAAGCCATTTATAAAAGGTTGGAGGCGGTTTGTTAAAATCTTGGAAATGATTTTGTACACAAAGCGGCACAAGCTGATAGGACGAAATTGGCTCATAGATACAGGAAATCTCACTTTGGGAATGAGAGTGATGTTAGTATGATTCAGTTCCTTTGTCAAAAAGCCATGTTGAAAGAAAGAATTAACTGCCTCAAAGATATCATTCCCAACCACATCCCAATAATTTTGAAAAAACAAACCAGGAAAACCATCCGAACCAGGAGCTTTTAAAGGCCCCAGTCGAAAAACAGCTAGATAAGTCTCTTCACGAGTAATCGGCTTAACCAACGAGCAATTAATATCAGGCGTATTAATAAAAACTTTTAGATTTTACTTTTCTGAAATTATACGAAAAGGGACTCTTAAATTTATCCTCCCCTACGGAAGCTTCCTTTTCCATATAGAATAGGTTAAATAAAGAAAATTTAAATAGCATTTTTCATCAACTACCGCTGGATCTACAAGGGGAAAATGGGCTACCCCATTCTGTTGCATCATGCGCGTGTTCTGTATACCATGTGAATGCCATTGGATGTTGAGGGCCCAGGCTGTTTGGCAGGCTTGGTTTGTATCTGGGGTATGCCCATAAGAACTTGTATGTTTGGTCTTGAATGAAATGAGTACTTATCAAGAAAAACAAGACGACGCCGACGCCGCTTAGAGTTTCTGCCATGCTCAAAAATACAAAAAAAAAGAAAGAAAGAAAAAGAAGAAGAGAGTGTTTCTCTTATTGTTGATTCCTATTTTGAGAGCATTCTCCCCCTTTTATTCACCACCTCCTTTAGTTTCAATTCTAGATTTATTGACAGTATAACCTCATATGTTCTTTCATTACGATGCACCAAATACACGACTACATTTTCTTGTTTCAAATTGGGACATGCCCAGATATGCATACCCGGCTTTTGGGTCTGTTCCATTCCATGCCTCGTATCTGAAGAGTTGGGATTCATAGAGATACGATACGATAGCCACACTTCAGTAGTTTCATATTCATGCTGCCTCACTTGCAAACATACGTTGGAAGAGTCATATACGCATCGAAGTGCATGGAGACCTAATATTTAACTCATTAGCTGTGATCTAAATTTACTTAGAACCCAATATGGGGTTGGGATTCCATATTTCCACCGTTGCATTTTTCAATTTACAATCTGCTTTGCCATTTCCCCTTACCACATTGGGCTGAGAAGAATATACGAGATTCTAGTTACTAATAAAACCTAGGTCCTTTAATCGGCATGAGACTAGTGACATCCATACGAAGACTCGATCTGCATCTGCATTCTACTGCCCCTCCCCCACATCATGATTATCTTCATTATCTATCTATATTTTTTTGTGTAACTTGTTTCGTGGTTACTGGATATTATTTTGCTGCAGGCTAAGCCTTTGGACTCTAGCGTTTCTGGGTAAAGCGGAAATCTGAAGCACCAAGAACTGAATTTGTCAACTTACGCCCTCAATCAATTTGAGTAAAAAGTTACAGAAACTGTGGAGTTGTTCTCTGTGTAAGGTTGCTGTCACATGTGAGCTTGATCTAAAGCGCCACTTACAAGGAAGAAAGCACAAAGCGAAGGAAAAGGCAATAGCAAAGACCAACTACTGAACAAAAATGCTGACAATTATGAGGCATTGGTGGAGGAAGCTGAACATTCAAATGAATTCATTTGAATGTTCAGCTTCCTCCACCATGAACAAGAAATGAATGATGTCGATTTTGACCACACAGCAAAAAAAAAAAAAAAAAAGAATTATGTCGATTCAGTTGAATTGTGGATTGAAGCTAAAAGGGGAATGGAGAATACAAATGATGGTGCTGAAGTGAGTGAAAATGAGATCATTACACATCAAAATAATGATTTCAAATTCCGGCATGACATATGCAAGTTTGGAACCAATGCCGAGGAGAAGATGGCCAATAATCGGAGGGAGAAGTGTTACATGACTCTGTGCCAGGTAAAGCCTGTAAAACCAATGGTGCAGCAGCTGAGGAAAGGAGGAATCAAATGTATAGTAGAATGATCAGAATGCAGATGGCTAATTGTTAGTTGTTTTTTGTCTTTATAGTTCAAAACCTTTATAGTTAATTTTTCTTCTGTGAATAGGTGATGGATCTTGTTGCTTTTGCATCCTTGGTTTGATGACGATAACACAGTTAGTTACGTTTAGTGCTTCCCTACGACTGTTTTTTGTTTTTTGTTTTGGTGATGGTTTGATAGAAATCGGATTATTGGGCTTGGGATTTTCTATTCACCAGTCATTTGGTTTGCTGTGGTCTTGTTCTTTCTTTTTTCCCCCCTGGATTTCCTGTGTTGTCTTGCTTTCCTTGGTTTCCCATCTTATGTCATTCTTTCTCCTTTCCTCAGTGAAGAAATATTGGTGCGCTCGTAAAAATTCTTGCTCCGCCGGTGAGTACACCAAACTCGAAGTTGTTGGTGTGAGTCAACTGTTAGCAAGAGCCACTAATTGCAGGGGAGTGAAGAAGTTTGTGGTCCTTTTGCTAAGCAAATTGGGAAGCAAAAAATACAAATCAAAAACTCCACGAGCTCGATTCAAGATCAGTTTCTTAAGAGCTTATTTTAGATCGAATCCTTCATACCTAACCAAAAGCTAGCTTGATTATACAATTAAAGCTCATTGAATTTGGTTCGGTTGGCTCGGCTCGGCTCGACTCGTTTGCATCCCTACTGGTAGATCGAGACAAGATCCTTCTCTTCCAAATGGGAAGGCTGTTCTAATCCAAGTGGACAAACTTTCCAGCGTCCACTAGGTTAAAATAAGCTTTAATCGAATTGGACACATTCCAATATAGATATTGTCTTAAATTTCGAAAGAGTCAAAAACCAAACAATCAAGAAGTAGTTTTTTCTTTTCTTTTTTTGTCAATCAATCGAGAGGTAGTTCTCCGAGCTTAGCTTCGTAATTTAACGAGCTTCAAATAACTTTGATTACTGTATGAGCCCTGCAAACGGGAATCCAATAACTCAACTACTGAAAGGCAATGATTAAGGCTATTTCTTCCTGAACATCATTGGTCTGGTACTTTCTTTTGTATTAGTTACTCATGAGTATATTTTTGGACATGCCTCGCCGGGCTCCGAAAATGTGTCACATGTCAAGGAACTTCTGCTCGACGAACAAGGTCGGATGCGTGAGTCATATTCTGCTCAGCTCACCAGTGATCGGTCAGCCCGTTCCAGGCCTTGCCTTAGTTTTAGAATCACCACTCTCCACGTTCTCCTACAAATCTCAGTACCATCACTCCATTAATGAACCAGACATACTAACACGTAACCACCCTCTGCACTTCTATATGTATGGCCGCGACTTGGATGGAACAGGTATGCACACTATTACACTTTTCGGTTGGCATTCGTTCTCTCTTTTGCCTATCAGGTCCACGACTAGAAACACCATCAGTCCGTGGACTTTTTTTTGGTAAGTAAAATTTATTAAAACCACCAAAAAGCGCGAAAAGCTACAAAGAGAACACAAGGGCATACCCCCGAAACTACAACATCAATCAAAGCCACCTATGAACAATTGTTGACAGCAAAAATTCTGGAATCCAGCAACCAAGCGTCGCAAATTTGACAATTCTGAGCAGAGAATTGGATTGAAGACCAAGAGCTCGCTTTTGCTCTAACAGAGTTGAAAATTTCTGAAAGCACACCATTCACATCCCTGGATTTTCCTTGGAAGATTCGAATATTACGCTCTCCCCAAGGAACATAAATCAAAGCTGCTAACGAGCAGCCCATTCCAGTTCTTGGGATAAAGGCGGAAGAGGTCTAACCAAATCATTACGATCTAAAACTTGCCGCCAAATCGCAGAAGAAAAAGCAGCAATCGAAAAGGAAATCTTGACAAAGAGAGCATTGAGGATCCTTGGACTTGTTTTGCAGGAAATCTTTCCCAAAGGATCTCAACGTGATCATTCGGACTTGCAGGAATCGACTTCTTGTGTTAATCGAAATCAGAAGCACTATGATAGAAGGAATCAAAAACAGCTGCAAATATATTCAAAACTCAAATTTTTTTTTTTTTACCATCTGCAAAAAAAGTCGATCGCAACAATGCAGAAGCACCTGCAAAATCAAATTGGATGGCTGAACCAAGGGGGGATTTTACGGCTCTTACCACTTATAGGCTTAGGAGATAAGCATGGTTGGATCAAAGAACCCAGAAAACTTCAGATGAAAGAATGGGTTCAAAGCTATAGATACCGATTGTGCTGCTTATTTTCGAATCAAGATTTCACAAAATTAAACCATCGGCCGAAAAACAACTTCCTTCGTAAGCCAAATGTCAAACACGTAGGATGCATGATATACCTTGCATCAATTTTCTGGCCGTGTGGGTGAGTTAGACTTGGATAACGGAGGGATTTGCAATGGCGACCGGAACTCGGGTCGATGGCGGCGAAGGTCGACTTTGGATTTGCCACGACGACCGGAAGGAGGAAAAAAAAACGAAGGAAAAAAAGTCCTTTCGAGTTGTAATCAAATGTACCCGGCTCACTTTTTATCAATTTTTTTTGAGATATATCTTCTCTGATTAAATACCAAGAGGCATCAGATTGAATTGATACGTTACAGAATAATTCTAATTGACAAGTTACACAATGTAGACAAATCGGATCATCCAATTGATTGCAAAGTAAGGTGTAAAATTGCAAAAAAATGTCGGAGAAGAAGGATAGTTTGATAAGGTTATAATCAAGTGTGGCTACCTAACTTTTTTTCAATTTTTTTCGCAACATATCTGCTCCGATTAATGACCAATTGATACTCAACTGAATTTACACTTTTCATAATCACCGTAATTATCTTGTTATACGATATGGACAAATCGGATCATAAAATTTATTCCAAAATAAGTTTGAAAATTCCCAGAAAAATCTTTTTGGCACTTCGCAGGTTGAAAATGAGAATTCCAGTCATGACCAAACTCGCGTTTTCTAAACACGTGTTACTTGTTTTTTGAAACGGTGAACAGACCACGACGACGAGAAGGAGAAATCAAGTGTACCCGTCTCACTTTTTATCAATTTTTTTCGATATATATCTTCTCCGATTAATGACCAAGAGGCATCAGATTGAATTTATATGTTATAAAATAATTATAATTGACAATTTCCACAATGTGGACAAATCCGATCATCAAATTAATTCCAAAGTCGGGTGAAAAATTGCAAAAAAAAGGCAAGGGAAGCCTTCTTCTTCTTTTCTAGCTTGATAAGGTTATAATCAAGTGTGTCAAGCTAACTTTTCTTCAATTTTTTTTGCAACATAACTTCTCCGATTAATGACCAATTGGTACTCGACTAAATTCATACTTTTCAGAATCATCATAATTAACCTGTTTCACAATTTGGACAAATCGGATCATTAAATTAATTTCAAAAAAATTTGAAAATTCCCAGAAAAGGGGGAGAGGCCTTCTTTTTGACACTTCGCAGGTGGAAGATGAGAAGTCCATTCAGTACCAAACTCGGGCTTCGTACGCACGCGTTACTTGTGTTTTTGGGGACGTTAAAAAATTCTTTCTGATAGCGTTTTTCCGGAACACGATTTCGACATAATATATACTCCGGAGTATGTTATGTCGACCCATCGATTGACGAACTCCTACAAGGCTTGGATGTGATTTTGAAAACCCTAACAGCTTATCCATCCTTTTTTGTTGTTTATTTGAGCTACTTTTCAATAACTGGGGCAGATTTATAACTTACTTTTTGCCTGAATCTAATCATTTGTATTGGGCAATAATTTTCTGAAATATTAGTCCCATGTTTGGGATTGAATTGGGGTAGTTGACCTTTCATCTATTGCAAATGATTTATAACGCTGATGCTGCAGTTTGATTCCAGAGAAGTATCACTAGTATTTGACCACGCTTGGCGTCCAAGGATTCTGATCACCGGAATACGTACGGTGAGTACTATTATTGCGCGGTGATGTTCTTGGTATCATTCGTGTAGAAGCATCACTGTTGTATTTGTGCTTGTGTGAAAAAGGCATTGATTTGAGCATTTGAGACTGCGAAATCTTGGCAAAAGTTATTGGCTTTCTTTGGACTGTTGATCAATGTGAATATAGTAGATCCGTAAGCTGTTGGAATAATTTGGAAGTGTAATAGAGTTGCTCACTGGATAGCTTTAGCTTTTCATAGGGGAGTCTTACTAATCTCTGTAATTCCGACTTTTTGAGTTTTGGAAGTTAATGAGAAGTTTTGGCTGTTCAGTCAAAAAAAAATTCATGTTTAAATATATATTTTTTTAAAAACAGGTTGACAAAACATGTTTTCCGCTTTCACTTTTTTTTTTTTTTTAGGAAAAGTAGAAACTGGTTTCAACAAATAGAAAACAGGAAATAGAAAAGTGGCAGTGTTACCAAACAAAGCTAAGGTGTTCGACGAAATTCTCAACCCAAAAATCCAGAGAGAGAAAGCAAAAAAGATGGGGAAGAAACGATCAAACAAGAAGCCACCCAATTACCCTTCTGGATTGATGCCTTCAATGACACTGAGAGAGGAATCTATTGGGAAGAGGAAAACCAGTGTGAACCCCAAGTCCATGCTCAAACTAGATCACCTTCGAAACCTCGCTGTTTGGGCCAGCGGCGAAGCATCTATACCTTCTTTGGGTGCCTTTTTCGGGCACAAATTGGCTGCTGTTCATGAGGCGTTGGGAGCACCGCCTGACCTATCGTTGGTTACTTGCCAGAGGTTCTCTCTCTCTCTCTCATTATTTTTTGTATGTATGTATGTTACAGTATGTATGTGTGTATGCATGTGTAGGGGTGATAAACGAGCCAAGCGGGTTGTTGTTCAAGCATGGTGTGAAAAATTTAATGAGGTTCAAAATATGTTATGGCTTAGCTTGTTTATGAGACAAGCCTATCTCAAACAAGTTTTGATCACATACATACTGTAAGAATATATGAATATATGTTCGTTCGTTTAGCTATAAGAATATATGTTCGAGGTTTTTTTTTTTTTTTTTTGTGTGTGGACAAGCTTTTAACAAGCCACGAGCTCAAACTTGGGTGGCTTGGATCATTTAGCAGCCCTGCTGCATGTGTTATCGGCTACGATTTGCATGCTAGTACGCTTGCATTGCTCTGTGATTGTCTGTTGGCAGTTTTAAAGGTTTGATAAACGGGCCAAATGTTCATTTTCTTTGCTGCCTTCTTAGTCCAGTTTCTATTCTCTTTCCCCTCAAGGGAGGAAAAAGAAGAAAATGGGACCAAGAAGTGCAGGAACCCCAACCACCCCCCACCCCCGATACAATGAACATTCTAATGAAGCTTGGATTGGGGAATAAAGTTTGAATCTTAAACTTCTTAACTCTTTTTTTGGTAATTAAACCATCTATTGAGCAAACAAACAAAAATCAGAGGGTAAACCCTTACAACTAGACGAAGCAGGGAAAAAGACCTGCTGAATCAACTACAGGGGAAAGCCCCGGGAAAAGAGAAAATCACACCTAGCTAGGGAGCAAAAACACAATGAGAAACAGTCCAAACACTGGCTGGCTTTATGGTTCTCAGACAAAAAGTTGGGTAGCGTTCCAACATGCCTTGCTTTATGGTTCTTTGTTTGGACATTTTTGCATGGCGAATACCATTTGCAGAACTTCGTAATCTGCTGCAACTAGTTGATATGAAGATTCTGCAATTGAGAAGGACAGTTTTGCATACAGTGTCTACCATACTTAGGCTGCATCTTCTTCTTCTTTCTTCGCCTTCTTCTTCTTTTCTTTTCTTTGCCTTGTTTGCTCGATTCCTCTTAGTTGCATCTGTTTACCTTTTTGTGCCGTCTACATATCTTTTCACCTCTGTACATCCTTGGGAAGTGCTGTGTGGGCTCAAATATGAGACTATTTGGTAAGACCGACCAGTCATGGTATCCTAATGGCCAGTTCTGAACCTGATCGTGTTGCAAATTGGCGAGGACTTTAGATCACTCATGTAGACCCTTATCCTTAGTTGAACATGGCATATTGTGGTTATGAAGGACTTCCAACCAGTTTTTGTGAAATCTGATCAGAAACAAGTTTTGGTTGGCACTAATGATTTGGAAATATGCTGATGTTTGTCTATAAAATCTCATTTCACAATAGCAATGGAAGGCGTAATTTGAATGTCTCAGTTCTACCTCCTATTTTCCCTAACCAGAGTTTATATTAGTCAACAGAAAGTTGTACATGGGAGAGTTTCTCTAGACTAGAGCAGATGTATAATAATTCTTGTGTCATTTTGCAGGTGTGAATCCATTCTTCAGCCTGGACACAATTGTACCATTCGAATTGAAAAGAATAGAGCAAAAGCAAGGCGTAGTAGACACAAAAGGTCAAATATTTCCACCCAAAACAGTGTCATATACTCATGCCACTTCTGCTCGCATCGAAACCTGAAGAGAGGGACTCCTCAAGGCCATACGAAAGAGATGTAAAGTACTTGTTTTTCCCTTCGTTGTTGGCTTTGGTTGTTCCTTTCACAGGCCCGAATGGATTTGGAATCCAAATCCTTGAATTCGTATTTGATGATATTCTTTAACTGCTAATCGATTTGAATCCTTCTAAGCGGACTCAGTTTTGGCTCTGTGACTTGTCAAAATCAGTCACATGATTAGCTGGAGGAGCAAATATCTTTGTCCATGGTAGATATCCAAAGTTATTGGCTTTCTTTGGACTGTTGATCAATGTGAATATAGTAGATCCGTAAGCTGTTGGAATAATTTGGAAGTGTAATAGAGTTGCTCACTGGATAGCTTTAGCTTTTCATAGGGGAGTTTTACTAATCTCTGTAATTCCGACGAGTTTTGGAAGTTAATGAGAAGTTTCGGCTGTTCAGTCAAAAAAAAATTCATATTTACATGTATATTTTTTTTAAAACAGGTTGACAAAACATGTTTTCCGCTTTCACTTTTTTTTTAAGGAAAAGTAGAAACTGGTTTCAACAAATAGAAAACAGGAAACAGAAAAGTGGCAGTATTACCAAACAAAGCTAAGGTGTTCAACGACATTCTCGACCCAAAAATCCTGAGAGAGAAAGCAAAAAAGATGGGGAAGAAACGATCAAACAAGAAGCCACCCAATTTCCCTTCTGGATCGATGCCTTCAATGACACTGAGAGAGGAATCTATTGGGAAGAGGAAAACCAGTGTGAACCCCAAGTCCATGCTCAAACTAGATCACCTTCGAAACCTCGCTGTTTGGGCCAGCGGCGAAGCATCTATACCTTCTTTGGGTGCCTTTTTCGGGCACAGATTGGCTGCTGTTCATGAGGCGTTGGGAGCACCGCCTGACCTATCGTTGGTTACTTGCCAGAGGTTCTCTCTCTCTCTCTCATTATTTTTTGTATGTATGTATGTTACAGTATGTATGTGTGTATGCATGTGTAGGGGTGATAAACGAGCCAAGCGGGTTGTTGTTCAAGCATGGTGTGAAAAATTTAATGAGGTTCAAAATATGTTATGGCTTAGCTTGTTTATGAGACAAGCCTATCTCAAACAAGTTTTGATCACATACATACTGTAAGAATATATGAATATATGTTCGTTCGTTTAGCTATAAGAATATATGTTCGAGTTTTTTTTTTTTGTGTGTGTGGACAAGCTTTTAACAAGCCACGAGCTCAAACTTGGGTGGCTTGGATCATTTAGCAGCCCTGCTGCATGTGTTATCGGCTACGATATGCATGCTAGTACGCTTGCATTGCTCTGTGATTGCCTGTTGGCAGTTTTAAAGGTTTGATAAACGGGCCAAATGTTCATTTTCTTTGCTGCCTTCTTAGTCCAGTTTCTATTCTCTTTCCCCTCAAGGGAGGAAAAAGAAGAAAATGGGACAAGAAGTGCAGGAACCCCAACCACCCCCCACCCCCGATACAATGAACATTCTAATGAAGCTTGGATTGGGGAATAAAGTTTGAATCTTAAACTTTTTAACTCTTTTTTTGGTAATTACCAGCTTGGATTGAGATTGCCTCGCCAGCAATGACCACAGAGGATCTTGTGACAGAGACTCCAGCAACGCCTTCGGTCAGCACTTTTATAACTTTGTTGGAGGCAAAGAGAAGGAAAAGGAATAAACAAAAATCTTCACGCTCAACCCTGAGGCTAAGGTGTTCGACGACATTCTCGACCCAAAAATCCAGAGAGAGAGCAAAAAAGATGGGGAAGAAACGATCAAACAAGAAGCCACCCAATTTCCCTTCTGGATCAATGCCTTCAATGACACTGAGAGAGGAATCTATTGGGAAGAGGAAAACCAGTGTGAACCCCAAGTCCATGCTCAAACTAGATCACCTTCAAAACCTCGCTGTTTGGGCCAGCGGCGAAGCATCTATACCTTCTTTGGGTGCCTTTTTCGGGCACAGATTGGCTGCTGTTCGTGAGGCGTTGTGGGCACCGCCTGACCTATCGTTGGTCACTTGCCAGAGGTTCTCTCTCTCTCTCTCTCTCTCTCTCTCATTATTTTTTGTATGTATGTGTGTGTAGTATGTGCAGGGGTGATAAACGAGCCGAGCGGGTTGTTGTTCAAGCATGGTGTGAAAAATTTAACGAGGTTCAAAATATGTTATGGCTTAGGTTGTTTATGAGACAAGCCTATCTCAAACAAGTTTTGATCGAGCCGAACTCGCTGATCTCGAGTAGCTTGAATTCTTATACATCATAACTATAAGTCAAACGAGCCGAGTAGTAGCTTGTTTGTTTAGCTATAAGAATATATGTTCGAGTTTGTTTGTTTTTTTGTGGACAAGCTTTTAACAAGCCACGAGCTCAAACTTGGGTGGCTTGGATCGTTTAGCAGCCCTGTTTCATGTGTTATCGGCTACGATATGCATGCTAGTACGCTTGCATTGTTCTGTGATTGCCTGTTGGCAGTTTTAAAGGTTTGATGAACGAGCCTAACGGGCCAAATGTTCATTTTCTTTGCTGCCTTCTTATTCTAGTTTCTATTCTCTTTCCCCTCAAGGGTGGAAAAAGAAGAAAATGGGACCAAGAAGTGCAGGAAACCACCCCCCCCGCGATACAATGAACATTCTAATGAAGCTTGGATTGGGGAATAAAGTTTGAATCTTAAACTTCTTAACTCTTTTTTTGGTAATTAAACCATCTATTGAGCAAACAAACAAAAATCAGAGGGCAAATCCTTACAGCCAGAACGAAGCAGGGAAAAAGACCTGCTGAATCAACTACAGGGGAAAGGCCCTGGAAAAGAGAAAATCACACCTAGCTAGGGAGCAAAAACACAATGCGAAACCCTCCAAACACTGGCTTGCTTTATGGTTCTTTGTTTGGACATTTTTGCATGGCGAATACCATTTGCAGAACTTTGTAATCTGCTGCAACTAGTTGATATGAAGATTCTGCAATTGAGAAGGACAGTTTTGCATACAGTGTCTACCATACTTAGGCTGCATCTTCTTCTTCTTTCTTCGCCTTCTTCTTCTTTTCTTTTCTTTGCCTTGTTTGCTCGATTCCTCTTAGTTGCATCTGTTTACCTTTTTGTGCCGTCTACATATCTTTTCACCTCTGTACATCCTTGGGAAGTGCTGTGTGGGCTCAAATATGAGACTATTTGGTAAGTAAGATGACCAATCATGGTATCCTAATGGCCAGTTCTGAACCTGATCGTGTTGCAAATTGGCGAGGACTTTAGATCACCCATGTAGCCCCTTCTCCTTAGTTGAACATGTCATATTGTGGTTATGAAGGACTTCCAACCAGTTTTTGTGAAATCTGATCAGAAACAAGCTTTGGATTGGCACTAATGATTTGGAAATATGCTGATGTATGTCTATAAAATCTCATTTCACAATAGCAATGAAAGGCGTAGTTTGAATGTCTCAGTTCTACCTCCTTTTTCCCCTAACCAGAGTTTATATTAGTCAACAGAAAGTTGTACATGGGAGAGTTTCTCAAGACTAGAGCAGATGTATAGTAATTCTTCTGTCATTTTGCAGGTGCGAATCCATTCTTCAGCCTGGATACAATTGTACCGTTCGAATTGAAAAGAATAGAGCAAAAGCAAGGCGTAGTAGACACAAAAGGCCAAATATATCCACCCAAAACAATGTCGTCTACACATGCCACTTCTGCTCGCATCGAAACCTGAAGAGAGGGACTCCTCGAGGCCGTACGAAAGAGATATGTCCTCCAAATGCCAAACCACCCGTGAAATTGAAATCTTCACGCGCAATCATCCTAAAGTCTGTCAACTCAGAGAAACCTGCAATGAGCAACCCTGAGGTTAAAAGGACGGATGAGATTGCCTCGCCAGCAATGACCACAGAGGATCTTGTGACAGAGACTCCAGCAACGCCTTCGGTCAGCACTTTTATAACTTTGTTGGAGGCAAAGAGAAGGAAAAGGTATAGATCTGCGTCTAAGAAAGCAGCTGAACCACAAAGTAATTCTGCTGCATTAGATGCAGAAAAATCTGTCGGCACGTCAAACAAACGGAAGAAGAAACCTTGGACGAGTCTGAAGGAAATTGCTGAGCACAGTGAGCGTGGCAACAACCGAAGCCTCACGAATTTAGCAATCCCATTTCTCATATGAGGTGGTCAATGTTGTCCATAATGTTCAGCTACTTAGGAGACTAGAAAGGAGCAAAATAACTGTTCTCGTTCAATTTTATGAGCGAATGGGTTGATTTATCTGCGCCTAGGATGTGGATTTTCCTTTTTGTAATCTATAGATTCAATTCGGATGAAAGCTCTGGGAATCACCCGGTTTTATTCGATACGTAGCCTTGGTTATGTGACGACCCGAATTTTTACATTGTCTCAAATAAAATACGTCTCCAGTAATTACAAGTCTCCAAGATAAATATACATGGTGGGCCCTAAAAACCTCCAAAATGATATATATTTCTTAAGCTAAATCTTTCAAATACTCCACTTGGGTCCCCACTAATTTGCTCGCCCCTTCCACCAGTACATAACTTGAAGGCTGTTGTACGGAGACGAGGCCGGCACTGCTGGAAAAGAGGGGTAACAAGACAAAGGCCGCGAGGGTCCCCTCGCCGTTAAGCAAAACAGGTTCCCCAACAAAAAGAACTGGCTGGAGAACCCAATCAAAAGAACCGGCTGGAGAACCCAATCGCTCAAACGAAAACCGCCACCTGAAGCCAAAACCACCTGGCCATTAGGCACGTGCGAGATCGAATCCAGCCAAGAAAGGATCCAACGGAGAAACGGCGAAATAGGCACGATCGGTGTCCGGAAAAAAGGGAAGAAACGGCAGAACAAGGAACGGGAAGGGAAGTAGAGGAAAGTACTAATTAATTAGAGGGCCGGGGAAGAAAGCTTAGGGAGGGGACGAGAGGTTTTCTAGAGAGAGAACACTAAAATCTCCTTAATTAGGCCATCCACAGTCGCATAATCAAAAAAGGATAATCAAAAGTTGACACATCAGCTTTTGATTATTCACTCGAGTGGTTGCTAAGCTTAACAATATTGAGCTTCACAATAGTCATTTCTAGTCCATAACCAAAATAATGGTCCACTACAATTTCACTCTCTCTCTCTCCCCCTCTGTTTCCCGTCATTCACTTCCCTCAATTTACGTTTATTTTGGGCAAAAATATATTGATTCTTCTCTTAATTTTGGGGAAAAAATAGAAATGAGAAAGAAGAGTGAAATACCTTAATCCGGCGACGATGGGTTGAATTGTAGATGATCGAGAGATATGAGCTTCACTTTTTGAGGGAAAGAAAGAGAAATAATTTGTAGGTGAAGTGAATAAGATATAAAGTAGGCGAAGAAGAGAAGAAGAAAATACCAGTTGAAACACGCGTGTATACAAATTTTAGAACTAGTTAACTTAATTATGTGGTGTGGGGTTCACAAATTTTGATTATTGAAAAAAGTTGCTAGTTTTGGTTATCCAAAGCCCAAAATTTGATTATTTCTAAGAATGTTGCTAAGTTTGATTATACCATTGTGTGCCATCTTTTACACCAATATTGTTAACTTTAAAAACAATTGGCTTTTGATTATACTACTATAAATAGAACGCAAAATTACTGTAGAGTGAATGCATGTATGGGTAATAAACTAGTCTGTAACTAATATATTAGGCTTCAAGGGACAATTCTATGTAGTAAAAAATATACTCCTTTTGAACGAACGCTACAATAATAATAAGGAATTTGCGAAACTTGAGGGAGCACATAGCCACTTTCCATCGGTTGACATTCGGCGCTTAACAATAGTGATTAATTGTATCTGCACATCAATTGTAAATTAGAGGTCAGGCACGCGCCATGCACGTGCAAATCGAATTGTAATAGAAATATGCACAATAGTTTTCGAATTTGAATCTATCTTTTCCAGCAGAACACACTGCCCGTCATTTAATTTTGAAGAAAACTGTTTTTGATTGTGGATGTGGAACAGTTATTGTGAACGTGGTGGAGTGTATTGTGTTTAGATTAAATTGACATATCTACCCTACGGTTATAGAAACTAGAAAGGTGAGAGTAATTCAAGTGGAATTAAGTGTTTTATTTTGGTAATCACGGAAAATTAAAGTTTGACACAATGACACATTTTCATCTACCCCAAACATGTGCTCTCCTTTTAAAATTCGTTTCCCACGTCCTCTCGGTGTAGCGTTTTGGCCCAAGTTTGCTTTTTCTAATTTCGATTCTTCTCTACGAAAAGGATTCCAATTTTTTTTTGATCGATGACCAAAAATACAACTACTTAAGATAAATATTCTTGATTAAAAAATAGAAAATGAAAACCAAATTAATATTAGCGAAAGCCAACTTTTCATCTTTCTGAACGGTTTTTAATTTTAAACCATATTTGTTATTACTCTTTTATTGCCTACTCAGATAAGTTTTTATCAAAGTGAACACGAGCTAATATTGAGTGTCATACATTTTTTACGAGTTATTATCCGAACAAGTCGATAAGTAGTTTGTTCTATAACTTGGTTTAAAAATTTACGGAGTAACAAACTTAAATTTTTTTTATCAAACTTGGTCTTTTAATGTAACAAATCGATCTTGAACGATCTTTTAATGAGCGAACACAAACTCAAACTCAAATAACTTGATTTGTTTATGAGCTTTGCACGCGGGAATCCAAAAACACAACTGCTTAAAGACAAACAGATGCCTTGTTCTTCCTAAATTATTACTCTTGAGTGTCCTTTTTTTTTTGTTTTTGTTTTTTTTCCAATTCAAAAAAAAAAAAGTGTCCTTTTTTGTGAGTGTTAATTTCTTTTCCCTTCCGTTGCGGGTGGGATCGAGGAAATTTCCCATCAGACAAAACCTTGGACAAGTCTGAAGGAAATCGCTGAGAACAGTGAGTGTGGCAGCAACCGAAACTTCACAGAATTTCTTCTATTTGGAGGTCGGCTTTTGCGTGCTAATAACGTTCAACTACTGTGGAAACTACGAAGAACCTTAATAGTAACTGCTTGCGGGATTGGGAGTTGCTGTAGTGCGGCAGCTGCACAACAGCGAGTAGTGCGGCGGATCCGACCGTCCATCTCGATATAGAGGGTTCGGATTTAATCCGAGCTCCTACAAATCCGAGCCGTCTATTGTTCAAACTAGGTCTTTTAGTGTAATAAATTGATCTTGAACGATCTTTTAATTAGTGAACACAAACTCAAATAACTTGATTTGTTTATGAGCTTTACGCTTCTGTTGCTAGTGGGATCGAGGAAATTTCCCATCAGACAAAATCTTGGACAAGTCTGAAGGAAATCACTGAGAACAGTGAGTGTGACAGCAACCAAAACTTCACAGAATTTCTTCTATTGGGAGGTCGGATTTTGCATGCTACTGTAATAACGTTCAACTTACTGTGGAAACTACGAAGAAGCTTAATAACTGATGCAAGGTGTGGGAATTTTCCTTTTTGTAATTTATTTATCGATTGAATTCTGATGCAAGGTGTGGGAATCAGCATATTATTTTTGCTACAAAATTCGTTGGACTATTTTTTATTTGGGATGTCCAAAAGTTTTCTCTTATACTTTAGCATACTATTTAGCGAAAATTTAAAAATATTGTCAATATTTTGTACTTTTTACCTGTCTCAGCAAGAGGAATACGACCAATAAGAATCTATATATCAATTTCAATAAAAGGTCACGGAAAATATAAAAAATAAAAAATTGAGAAGACAAAAAAGAAAATTTTGTTAAAACTTTCACTTCTCTAAGATAGGCTAATTCGTTGGACTATTCTTTAGTCGAGTTGTCAAGAAGAACTAAGCTTATTTTCAACTTTAATTAGTGAATTTTCGTAATTACGGGGCCAACATTTTGTACTTTTTTAGAAAATTAAACTTAATCACGGCCATCCGGTGAACAAGTATCCCACGGCTAGCCAATTACTACGAAACAACCTTCAACCATCAATGCTTTGCTTTTACTAACATACAGGTCAAAGATGGCAACTTCTTTAAATAGTGCCAACAAAATTCCAAATCCATTTAACCACGTTTAGTTTTAGAGGTACGTGACCAATCTCTCCGAAAAGATCTTTTCATAATGGAAAATGTTACAATACATGAAAAAGTACCATGAAAAGCAAATGGGTGGTTCAGATTCATTAAAAAGTTCCATCGTGAATCTAAACCACCCATATGCTTTTCATAGACATTATCATGGAACTTGTTTATGTACCATATCATTCCTGTTTCATAATCTCTTTCTTCTCTCTTAGCTAGGTTTGTTATGAATATGACACTCTGGTCCCAATAGCGGAATGGGAGATGCTGCCAAGCACCCCGTGGTTAGCAGCAGTGCCGAGCGGCCATTCATCCCGGCAATCGATGGCTCGGTTCTTGACCGAGCAATGAACAGTTCAGATCTGTGTGCGCTTAGATTCAATCCGAATCGTCCGTACCAAATTAAAATGAACGGCCGGATGTTGCTCGGCACCCGCTTGGACAAGGGATTGCTTGGCAGCATCCCCAGTAGCTTCCCTCTCTCTAGGAGGTGAAATTTCTCATCACTTTCACAGATTCGTTATTTTTTCTAGGACGGCGAAAGACTACGTAGTAGTCATGCTTGACTTTTGTTATCAATGTCTGCTTTCCGTGGACTTTGCCTAGTTACCATATATAAGAGAAGGCCTTGTATGCCGTTTTGATATCATTCATTCTTCGAGTTAGTAAAAAATTCTCTCTTCTTATTAAAGCATAAGCTTGAATAGTTCGACATGATGAACGAGGTAGGAGACACGGGGAGAAGGCTCAAAGACGCCTGCTTGAGCGGGAGCGTCGCAGCACTAGAAGCATTGATCGACGAGGACGAACTCATTCTCAACCGAGTCAGCTCCCTCACAGGCTTCTTCATCAATGGCACCACTCCTTTGCACGTAGCTGCTTCGCTCGGTCACTTGGACCTCACGAAAGCCCTTCTAGCTCGGAAACGAAAATTGGCCACCGAGTTAGACTCTGCATGGTGTTCGCCCCTCCACTTAGCTTGCACCGAGGGCCACTTTGAGATCGTAGAAGAGTTGTTACGGGTGAACGACAATGCCTGCCTCGGTCGTGATGAAGAGGGTACGCAATGTTATATACAAGTTTTTTTTTAAAATCGTCAACAAATTAAACAGTAGCAACTCCAACATCTTATAACCCGTTGCTCATAGCAACTTTCCTCCAATGTACATGTGTGAGATTGTGTATACTTGTCACGCATGTGATTGGCGCGTGAAATGTGTGCATTTAAGCGCCTGGTTAGGATAGAATTAGCGTGCTTTCAATATGATTTATCCTCATTTTCTAGATAATTTGTGCACGTGGTTGGATTTTGTGCTTGAGCGTATTTTGCAGGAAAATAAGGGATTTTAGCACTATTTGGAGTTTTTGGAAGGAGGTGCACAAGGATTGAGGGCAAGGAAGCGTTGGAGACTAAGGGCCGAAGGCGAGTTTGCGCGGAAAAGGTCGAAACCCATTGGGAGCGCTACCCCAAAAGGTTGGAGCGCTCAAGAGTGGCACAAGAGGGATGCCCGGATGAACAGAAGGTCCGCGAGCGCTACACCAAAAGTGGTGTAGCGCTACCCTATGGTTAAGAAGAACCGGTCAACGCCGATTAGCAAAGTCAAAGGATGGGATAAAGGTTAGGTAGCGCTACACCATTTCACCTGTAGCGCTACCGTGGTGGTTAAGGGTAGCCCGAGGTCGGTTATTATTATTATATTCCTTTGAATTGTAAATAAGGGATGCGGGGGGGATAAATACTCTTCTGGAGGACGTGATTAGGGTTCCGAAAATTACTTGGCAGCTTTCGATTCTTGTTCTTTCATTCAATGTTATTCTTTTCTTTCAAGTTTTGAAGCTTTGTTCAATTATTCGCACTCCGGTAATTCGTTATTAATTTTCGTTCTTTAATAAAGTTATTCTTTGGTACTTGTTTAATTCGTATCTTTTGTTTATTTCGTTTCAGAAGCATGTTTCAATTTAGGGTTTCTTTTGTTTATTGTTTAACTATGAGTGAGTAGTTTTATAGAGTGTGGCCGTGGGGCGAAGGCGTCCCGTGGCTAGTCTAATCGATGTTTACCTTGGGTTCAATAAAACAGAATTTTTTAAGCAATTTTGGGATACGAAAACTTTTCTAACGGACAAATCCCGGGCATTGCTGGAGTCCTTGTAAGCGGGGCGAAGGATTCCGGAGCCTTCCTCTCGATTGTACACGGAAACTGGTGACAGGTGGTGAGCATTCGTTAGGGAACCTTTTTCCTATTCTAAAATCAATTATTTAAAGGAATTGTGACCCGAGTGGACATTGGTTAGGGCTAGTTGCGGACGCTGGAGTTCCCACGGCTGTACTCTCCTTTTTAAATTCATATTCAATAAATTCAGTTTGGTAATTTAGTTAGTTAATCAATCTCATTGAACAAGGGGTGGCTACCTAAGAGCCAGTTTAAATAAGTAACAACCCGAGTTTTTAGTCAGCACACATCACCGTCTCTGTGGATTCGACTCCGGACTTACCGGATATTATGCTACGTCGGTCTCCGCCCTACGCTTGGGGCAACCCTTTATTTTAGGACTAGGAAATCGTCAAGCATTTTTGGCGCCGTTGCCGGGGACGGCGTTGTGTGTTGAGAATTCGGGTAATTTTTAGGTTCTTTTCTTTTATTTTTATTTTTATTTTTCTTTGTTGTTTTTAGTTTTAGTTTCAAAAAAAAAAAAAGAGTTAGGTAAGGGGATACAGTCATGATAAAGCCGGAAACGATGCGCGATCACCTTTTTGGGCGTGATATGTGGGACTCCAATTCACATGAAAGAAGTCCTAATCCTCCCCAATTACCCCAGTTCCATGGCTTAGGTTCCGAGAATCCATATTGGCATATTGCAGAACTTGAGGAGCTTTTCACGAATGATAAGGTGCGTTTGCGTAAGTATTTTTCATCATCTTTGCAAGACTATGCTTTGAGTTAGTTTCATTCTTTGAATCTCGGCTCAATATTTACATGGCAAGATGTGGAAGAAGAGTTTTACAGGAAGTTTTCTCCCATATATGCAACTCATAATCTTCTACAAGAACTTGAATTTTTTTATCAATTCGATAATGAGTCTTTTGCATGTTGTTGGTGGAGGTTTAGAGAACACACTTTACTCAATTGGCGGGATCATAATTGTGAAACGGTGCACCTTGTTACCATTTTCTTTAACGGTTTAAATTCTACAACGCGTAAGCTTGTAGATGATATGTTTGATGGTGTATTTTTAGATACAACCGCTACTAACAATTTGGAGTACTTTGATGAGTTGGCCGAAAGTTTAGAATGGTGGGACCATGATTTACATATTAAAGAAAAGGAAGTCGAGCCACTTATCATTGAGGGTGGGGTTGATGATGGTTTGGTGGAACCTTCTGAGTTAGGAGCGAACGCGGAGCTAACTGCCCAATGTTCTCCCCTTGAGTCTAATGTAAAGGTCGAACCCCCTCTCATGTATCTCCTACTGTTGATCCGCGCTGCCTACGTTTGCCTTTTGCGCTCCTATGAATCTAGAGAACGAGGAGCTCACTGCCCTCCGTATGATGGTCCGATCGAAAAATCTCCCACTGCTGAGGAGTGGGACGTTGAGATTGATTATTTGCAGTCCTTAATGGACGAGCAAGATAGGAAGTATGGGTTTGAGAGTGAGTCTCTTATTTTTGGGGACCAAGACTTTGTTGAGGAGGAATTAGTTGAGAAACCGAACATGGAGGAGGAGGTATGGTTTGAGGAACCGAAGTCGGAGGTAGTGGAACGTATTGATTTTTTGGGTGTTGATTTTGTTTACCATCCTTATATTGCAGATTTTGTCAACACCAAGAAATTTGATTTAGTTCCGCTTGTGCACTTTGAGGCTTTCAAATTTCTTAACAAAACTCGGCGATTGCTTTATTCGAAATATATTTTCTTGTGGTCTGGCCGAATTCAATTTTTAGTGCAAAGCTTAGAGTGGGGTGGTGCATTCTTAGGAGTTGCTTTTGTGCATTTGATTAACTTTCGGATTCTACGTTGGAAAGATCTCTCTCTCTCTCTCTCTCTCTCTCTCTCTCTCTCTTAAATTAAAAAAAAAATTCAAAAAATTCAAAAAACCAAAAAGATTTTCTTTTTAGTTTTGGGCTTTTAATTTGTGGATCTTGTATAGCCACCCGTTTCTCGCTCATCCGCTTGACACGGGGAGAAAAGTATGACACGTGAGACTGCGTGAATGTGTGGTGGTGTTCTTTTATTTTCATTTTTTTTTTTTTTTGTGGCCCGGCTTCTACTAGCGGGCGTTACTAATGTCATTTGTTGTCTAGTCGGTAGTTGGTTCTTAAGTCTTTTGCAGGACGAGCATGCTACCACATCAGCCTTGGTAGTTTGGGCCTCTCCGCCGGTGTGAGTGAGGCATTCAGGAGCCTCGAGCAGAGGTGCCACTAAGTGTGGCGGTTGTAAGTCCGATAAAGCATTGGCGCGGCTCTGTGTGACTAGCTGTGGACCTCATGAGGTCCGAAGGAGCGGATTCTGAAAGCAGTTCTGATGACGAAACGCAACGGTGACAGCAAAATTCCCCATACAGCGGCCGGGGTCATGATGGTTGGCTGCCATCCGTCGGTCCATTTCTCTCTCTTGTTCTTTATTTTCTTATTGTCTTCATGCTCTAAGGACATAGCATGTTCTAAGTTGGGGGGAGGGTGTACTTCGTACTTGTTTTTATTCTTTTTGAGTAGTAAAAAAAAATTTGAATTAAGGATTTTGGATACTTTGGTGCAACTATTCTTGGTTGATGGCTTCTAATTAGTACTATAGTGGTTGTTGTGCGAGTCGGAGTCTCGATACAATTTTATGGATAGACTTAAGCTCGTGAACATGATGTTGAAGAAGCACTTGGTTAGCCGGTATCATCTATAGTTGGATAGCGTTTGGTCACTTGAAAACATGCTCTCACACACACTGCCCCACATGAGTATTTACCGGTCTAGAGTTTGGTTCACATGTTTTTGGTATTTCGGTATAAGCTTGTTTGATGGAATTTTTGGAACTCCTTTCCCAATATAAAAAAAAAGAGTAAGAAATAAGTTGTGTGTGCTTTATTGTTGATGCTTATCCGGGCGTCCATTGAGTAGTAACCGGACAATCGGGGTATGCTCCCACCGTGTTGTTCGTGTCAAAAGATGGATAGACTTTGTGAAAGTATCGTTAAATGTGGTTAGCTTGGATCTCAACCAAAAGCCTTTTTGACTTGAGCAATTAAGTCCGTAGGGGTCTCTTAAAACCTGGTGCACTAAAGCCGTTTGGCTTGGGGATAGCCGACCCAAAGCTCGCTAAAGAGTCAACTAGAAAGGCCGAGAGATCCGGGCATTGCACGACCAAGAAAAAAATAGAAAGAGGAAAAATACAAAAAGGGAAGGAGTACGCTTAAGAAATATTGGGCTATCAACGGTGTGTGAACTGTTCTCGAGGTTGGTAAATTTCTCTATGTGGTTTTCCATACACGCATGCCATTTGAAAATTCTCTATCCGATCATAGGTGAGAGGATTAATTTTTGTGCTAAGTTTGGTACGGAGTTCATTTGTTTAACTTTATCCATAGATGAAATATCTTGCCTTTGACTTGCTTGACAGTTATTGTAGTGTTTTTGGAGGTTATTGCTTGGGTTGAGTTGCATTCGAAGTGTCCGAGTCCTTTGTGTTTTGTGGGTAATCACTGCTGAAAACCCTCACGAGACTTCACTCGTCCTACCGGGGCCGCCCGGGGGTTTAAAAGATCTATCCTTTAGTTTATTTTTGTTATTTATTTTATTCTTTTCGTTGCTAGGGACTAGCATCCTTCAAGTTGGGGGGTGATTGGCGCGTGAAATGTGTGCATTTAAGCGCCTGGTTAGGATAGAATTAGCGTGCTTTCAATATGATTTATCCTCATTTTCTAGATAATTTGTGCACGTGGTTGGATTTTGTGCTTGAGCGTATTTTGCAGGAAAATAAGGGATTTTAGCACTATTTGGAGTTTTTGGAAGGAGGTGCACAAGGATTGAGGGCAAGGAAGCGTTGGAGACTAAGGGCCGAAGGCGAGTTTGCGCGGAAAAGGTCGAAACCCATTGGGAGCGCTACCCCAAAAGGTTGGAGCGCTCAAGAGTGGCACAAGAGGGATGCCCGGATGAACAGAAGGTCCGCGAGCGCTACACCAAAAGTGGTGTAGCGCTACCCTATGGTTAAGAAGAACCGGTCAACGCCGATTAGCAAAGTCAAAGGATGGGATAAAGGTTAGGTAGCGCTACACCATTTCACCTGTAGCGCTACCGTGGTGGTTAAGGGTAGCCCGAGGTCGGTTATTATTATTATATTCCTTTGAATTGTAAATAAGGGATGCGGGGGGGATAAATACTCTTCTGGAGGACGTGATTAGGGTTCCGAAAATTACTTGGCAGCTTTCGATTCTTGTTCTTTCATTCAATGTTATTCTTTTCTTTCAAGTTTTGAAGCTTTGTTCAATTATTCGCACTCCGGTAATTCGTTACTGTAGACACCCTATTTTGGACTTTCCAGAATAGTTTATTTACAGTATTTGATTCCCCGATGATGAAGCGGGTCAAGAACATCTCGAGATTGTTAGTGTGTTTGAGCTTTGGGCATTCCAAAACCCTTTTAGATCCCTTTCAAATCCTTTAAGCCAGAGCCAAAAAGCCTCAACAAAACCCTACTTGCATACGCTGGTACCAAACTGGCGTGCGCTAGTCATCCGCCACGTGTCAGTCATCGGTCAACTTTGACCGTTGACCAGGCAAGAACTGGCGTACTTACATTAACGAGTGGCGTACCGCACTTGTGCCCTCCGGTCAAACTTGTGTTTTTCAGCATGCAGAAGCCATGGTTAGGGGTCTATAGCACATGGGAACCTTTTAATCCGCCGAAAAATCAATTTTCGCCGGGGGACATCTCTTACACACCCATCCCATCACCTTTTTCTCATCCAATGAGAGGCAAGCTTAAGGGCTAAGTAACCAGCTGGCTACTGCCCCTCTCTCAGTCCCCTCTCCCCCTATATATACTCCCCTCTCCCACTCTTGCAAAGGGTTACAAAAAAATTACAAGAACTCCAAGTCTCTTTCTCTCTCTCTTCTTTTGGCTTCTTGTTTGCTCTCCTTCAACCCATTGGAAGAGTAAGCAAGCAGCCCCTCTCATACATCATCCACACCCCTCTCACTCATCATCCATCCCTCAAACCTCAAGCTCAAGCTCAAAACACACCATCAAACTCAAGAAACCAAAGGTATATCTTTGTACTGTTTTTCTGTTCTGATCTCTGAGGGGGCTGGCAGGGTCAAGGCTGGTAATCAATACCGGTCCTGGCCCTAAAGCTAGCAAGGTTTCAAAAAAACACGTTTTCTAACTAGAATCGGCGTGCGCCGGTCAAAAGCATGCGTACGCCGGTCCTTGACAGTACGTACAGTTTTAAAATTTGGTCTGTCAAGAACTGGCGTACTTACATTAACGAGTGGCGTACCGCACTTGTGTGGCGTACTCCAGTTGTGAACTAGGGCCAGATCCTTGTTTATGCTTCATTTCTTATCTATTCATCACTGTGAGCATGTCTAATAACAAGTTTACTGTTTTCTAAGTTAAAGTTTGCTAGTTTCACTTTCTTAAATACTAGTGTCTGTTGCTTTGGAATGCCTCTGGGAGCCTTCTGGTCATGTTCCAGAGCCCAGATGATGCAAAGCCAAGCATTGGATGAATGGGACTAACCGGCGCACGGTGTCACGTTACCTGCGCACGCTAGCTGTCTCTCATCCAGTGGCTGGCCCTTGCATGGCAACTAGGCCCCTGGCCTCTGTTTTCCTCCCCTCACTGTTTAAGGGGTTTGCCTTTCAGTTGGTGGCTTTTAAGCCCTTTTATCTGTCTGTAACTATATTTTACTGCTGATATAAACTGCGTGGTTTGTCCTGGGTGTGCACTGGTCCATTCCAGAGCCCAGAGGGTTGTTTGCAAGAGCTGTGAGTCTAGGCTTACCGGCGCACGCCAGAGCTTGTGTGGCGCACGCAGTTCATGTCTATATGCAGTGGCTTGGCCAGTGCATACAGGCTCGATCCTGGGTGCACCACCTTAGCCAGCGTGTTCTAGTCTGTCCAATGCACTCATAGGAGCTTGTTCTCAATCTATTATACTTGTTCTAGATCAAACATCAAACATCCATCAACATTTTTATCACATTCTTGTACATAAATGCAAACGTGTTACAGTTTTAATCCCCTTTAACTGTTCCCCCGCCCTAACTGGCTAAGAGAATGATCAAACAAAGAGAGAAATGCAAATGTTTTACAAAACGCCTGAGTAGAGACCGATCTCCGGATTGGGCGAGAGGGGGTGCCATAAAACCCTTCCCCTCTCGTAACCTGGCTCCCGAACCTCAGATATCAAAGGTGACGACGGTCCAGTCTACAAAAGCCTTTTTCGAACTCAAAACAAACGTGATCCAAATGTTTTCAAAAGAACGGTTTCTTGGGTACTAACCGCAAAACCCGAGTGGCGACTCTCTGATTTGCGAAGCGTTTCGCCGCGCTTTCCAAATGGGGCGCACCCGGAATTTTCTCACACCAAAAGAACGCGGGGATTTTTGGGTCGCGTGCCCACAGTGGCGACTCTGCTGGGGACATTACATTAATCTACATTTGGAAATTAATACATGAATGAACAATTTTTCAAAAGTCTGGCAAAACAGTACGCTCCGCGCTGCTGAAGAACGGAATGGTAACGTAACAGGATTCTACATCCGACCATCCCGAACTGGGGCTTTTACTATTGTTCGCTTGCGTAGTTTTCTCCAAGTGTCGATTAATGAAGTGAGCCAAACTTCAAAAGGCGTTTTTTTTTTTAAAAAAAAGCATTGCGTTTTTCTCTCTCTCGATCATTCTTTCGGCACGCGTACATTTGCATCGGTGTTCTATCAGTCCCGTTGAGGTGTTTTGGGTAACCGGCACAGTTTACTGGAGACCGGGGTCCTCGAATGCCCAACAACCTTGGACGATGATGAGACGTATTACCGTTTGACCATTGCTCTGCTGCACGCATTGCGATGGGAGGTATAAAACATCTCTAGTCTGAGGAACCCCTCTAAGCCAAAACCAGCCTCGCCATGCGTACAAAGCACTAGAACCTTTCAAACTAAGACAGGAACCCACAGGGTAGGATTACTTGCATCTAACCCCATAAACTGTCTATGTGTTACTGCTTTCCATATCGCATGCCTGTACATACATTCATACCGTTCTGCGTAGGAGCATGCTAGGGCGGCTTTTAGGGTTGTCTCTCTTTCAAACCCGTTTTATGCCTGCTAGGGCGTTGCCTGGACCGATGACGAGTCGTGCATCGTGATGGTGCACGTTATCAACTTTCCAATTCCTTGGTGTAGACACCTCCCAAACGGGGCATCGCCATACAGATTGATCACGTTTGTGTTTGCTCGATTGGTTGCTCACTTCATAAACCAAAATCATGGACATTCCCATGGCTAGGAACATCACCACATGATAACGGTTATCATCAAATAGAGTCGCCACCTAGTTTATTAAAACTAGGAAAATGGATAGAGATTCTGGATTCGGGAGCCAAAAGTACAGTAAGGGGAAGGTGTTAGGCACCCCTCTCTGCCCAGTCGTGAGACTGGCCCATAATTGTTCAACATAAGACGTATAGATGCTTTGTCTAATTCTAACACATAGTCTGTTTAATTATTCCTTTAAACAGTAAGCAAAGTGAGCCAATGCGATAATTGAAGCATGCATCAGAAAGCAGATAAAACAAACAAAATGTCCCAGGGAGATGGATCTCGCGGCCGGTGAATGGATCTCACGGCCGAGAGATCCCCCTGGTTTTATTTATCGGCCGAGGGATCGAATCCCCGGTCGATGTTCTTCCTCACACCAGACAGAAAAGCTTAGCGAATGATTTAGATGCTACGGTTAGTCATAAACATGATAAATAAAACAAACCAGAGGCCGTTGGGCCTCACCACCTTGATCCCTCAGTTGCTTGATTGCTTTGGATTGGGCGTGATTGATTGATTGCTTGGTCGAGAACCCTAGAGTTAGGGTTTGAACTTCGGGGTTTGATCGCCGAATTGACGGCTGCCTTCGGAAGGTTAGGGCTTTTGAAGTATGGGATTGAGGGAGTATTTCTGCAGAGCTTCGAGGTTTTGATTGAGTGTGTGGGTATCTCAATTTCTGTGTGTTAATTCGGAACCCAAAGGCCCCTTTATATAGGCATATGGATGACTCACTCCGGCCAATCAAATCACGAGATGGCAATTGCAATTGCAATGCATCTCAAACTCTACGTCGTGATCTCCGAACGTAGCCCGAACGCATCGGAAAGGTAGTGTAGTTGGATCAAACCAAATGTCTGACAGAACGTTCGAGAGTCTGGAAAAAGGTCGATCTGGCGGCCGAGCAATGGATGTCGCGGCCGTGGAATGGATGTCTCGGCCGAAGGATAGATCTTGCGGCCGAGAGATTGATCTCTCAGGGAGATTTTGCTGGCAACAGGTTGCTCGGGCGAGGGTTTGATGTTATGGCCGTGGGATCGATGTTACGGCCGTCAGATGGATTCTCCTAGGCTTCTGTATTTTCTGTCTGAAAGGCTGTATGGCTCTGAATTGGGTCCTCTAAGTGGTCAAAGTTCTCACCGAAAGTCCTAAGGTCCTCAAGGAAGCAATCATCAATCATTGTATCCATTTCATCATCGGGATTGTCCCAAGGTGGGACTTGAAATAATCGTTAGGCCAAATTGGGGTGTCTACACTTGGGCCAACGAGACTTTGGGAAATCGAGACTTTCTAAATCCTTGCCTAGACCCAATCGAGGTTTCAAACAGAAAACTAGGAATAACGGGAGACATGTCATGATGCTCACACCACCCAGGTTAAAAGTGCTAAACACTTACACCATTCAAGGCTCCGGCACAGTGCTGCTTACGCCCTCTTGGTTACAGTATCATGTCGTCGACACCAAGTTGTTCCGTTCCAACATTGAAACTTCGAAAGCGGAATAGTCAAAGACTTAGGCTGTTTCGACATCTCTTAGTGTTAGTCGATTCCATCAAGGTACACCATCGAAAAGAAACCTGAGGACCTGGGCAGCGTCCGGCTGTCATAAAACAGTTTTGTCTGCTAGTTCTAGAGTCTAGGAGGACATCGACGACGCTCTTACAGGCATTTTCCGTCGTTTCATTTTCCTGTCAAAATAAAACTATTGCAGGGACACTTCCTGAGCCTTCGATTGCTTTATTGTCTAGCTTTGGGCGTGGCACCGTCGAGGAAAGTACCGAAAAGAAGAGTCAAGCCTGCTTGGGAGTGTCTGCCGAGGCTATTTCACTAGTACTTCCAAAGCCGTATCACCTTCCTCGATCATCAATCCAAAATGGCGGCACAAACAGAGCTGGCTGAGATAAAGAGGGTTGTGGAAGAAATGAGCCAGAAGCTGGACAAACAAATGGTTATCATCCAGGGGCTGGTTGTCCTTTTTACCTCTACCCTGTCAAAATCGGGTCTGGTGCTGAACGCTGCTAATGCTGGAGCCAAAGAACCTCCTCAGGCCTGCCACACTCCGGCGGTCGGAATTGAGCCGTGCTCAAGAGACATGTTCAAAAGTCTGGCCGAGTTCCATGAGGTTAGAGTTCACCCAAAAGAGGATGCTGAATCCCTGTTCAAAGTCACCCCCAAAGGCAGAAGAATACACCATGTTGAAGGCGCAGTGTTGTGCAAAGCAAGTAGAGGTTCCACTTTGAACCCTCAAACCCGTCGCCGGAGCCAGCCAAGGACCTTCTCGTGCTTATCTGCACCTCTGGCCTCAGTTTACGAGAAGCTTCTCGATGCCGGTTCCATCAGGCCTCTAACCCCAACTCCACTGCCCAAGGTTCTCCCTGCTAGCCACAACCCTAATCACTTCTGCACCTACCATCAAATGCCTGGCCATCCCACCAATGCTTGTTATCGCCTCCGACATGCCGTTCAAGATCTCATCGATAATGGCATCATTCCAGTCCCACTCCCATCAAAACCTGACGGCATTCCCAGCTCATTGCTTCAACTCAAGTCTGACCCTCTGGTTGGTCAGATATCTATCACCTCCACTCAAATCAACCCCACCTCCACTCAAATCAACCCAAACTCCACCATACTCAACCCAACCCTCTGCACTGTCCCAGAAACTCAACCCAAATCAGCTGTGTTTATCCCTTCTGAATCCGAGGCTGCAGGGTGCGGAATAGAAGATGGGGCTGAGAACTGGAAAGCACTGGTCGAGGACCGGATTGATCAAGCAAGGGAACAGACTGACAGTCTGAGGTCCTTCACTCAAGGGCATTTGGAGTTGCTGTTCTCCCAAGTGGGTTTAGTCAAAGAAGATGAGGAAGCTGAAGTGCTGTTGCTTGGGCCTGACATCCTCTAGATCTCACCTCTCTGTGAGGAAGCCAAGGGTAACAATAAAAGTTGCATTTTCAAATCGCGTTTAGCTTGCATTGCACACTTTTGAGTCTGAGTCTGACACAGTGTCTGTCTGGTCGTCTTAGTCTAGCTCTGAGTCGGAGTTCGTGCCTCTTGGCCCTCCATGTCGTAGCTTCTATTCTCAATTCGAGTCTTTTGCTATACTTGACAACCCCGTGGGGCTTTCTTTATGATATGCACTATCTTGCTTCTAAGTACTTTGTTGGCTTTTGAATAAACTGTGTCGACCCTGACGACGAAGGGATAGATTTCGATGGGGTCATCCCCAAGGAAATGTGTTCCCTCGCCGAAAGGGAAGACGAAAGGCATGCTCGGCCTAATAAAAGAAGAAGTAATTTCAATAAACTTGAAAGATGAGGTAGACCCCCGGATGACTCAAAATTGGCTCAACGCTGTTCCCCGAAGGAGCATTGTGCCCCGGGTGGTTCAAATCGGCTCAATGCTGTCCCCCAAAGGAGCATCGTGCCTGATCAGACATGGTCAAAGAATTCATTGACGTTTTAGCATGGTCTCACAAAGACGCGCTTGGCGTTGATCGTGAGATAAAGAAGCTTCAAAACCCCTGCTAACGGATGTCAAGCCAGAAAACAGAAACTCAGAAGGCTCCAGGCCTTGCACTGTGTCCAAGACAGCGTTAGCAGCATTCCATCAAGCGCACATTAAAAAGGCGCAAAAGTGGCCTAGAGCGAGGCATTTTCAACTGAAGCAGTCAGGACCCTGCATTATCAAAAGCCATCTTATCTGGGGCTGCAGCCAAAGATCATCGATCTCGACGACAACAAATTCAACACTCTAGTCAACCTGGATCAATTCAAGAGCCACTTTTCCCTGAGAGAAGCTCGTTGGGCCGAAAACCACAAGGGTGAGCGGTACCAAGTAAAAGTTAGAGCAGCCTGCTAGACCGAAAACCTAAGGAGGCGGTCTAGGCAAAAATAAATAGGCAAAAAGTCGAAAGCTCGCTAGGCCGGAAACCTGAGAAGGCGGCACTAGGCAAAAGTTAGAGCGTAAAAGGAGAGGTAAAACACACGAGTGAACCTTGGCCTGAACTACGTTTTGACCTGATTCCCCGAATGTGGGATACGTAGGCAGTCTCTCTTCAAGACTCGGTCATATTCTATCAATTGGATCCGTGGTTGACGTTTTGGTACACATCAAGGGTCGGGAAGGATCAAGAACAGAACAAGCTTCATCAGAAACAGAAGGGGGAATCCTTCCATCTTTCAATCTTATTTCAAACTACTATTTCAATTTCAAAGCTGAGCAAAAAGCCTTTAAAAAATACATATGAGCATAAAAAAAAAAAAACAGAACGAAATGCTTGCGAGGCCCCAATAGGTTCACAGTTTATTCTAAGATCAGCGAAGTCTAGTTTGCGCAGTTTTTCAGTCACGCGCGCTAGTTTGAGACTCACGCATGTTTGCTCAAAGTGACACGCGTTGGTCTCAAACCTGCGCGCGCGTCTCCAATTCCCGCAGCATACAGCGGCTGGCAGCCATCACGCCTAACAATGATTTTGAACCCCCGAGGGGAATTTCAAGTTAAAACCAGGGTTTCGGTGCTTCGAAATTGGTTTTAAGGGCTCTTGCCAAGTTTTCTATGCCGTTCAGGTCACATGCGCCTAATGTGACTGTGCGGGGGTGTCGGTTTCAGTCCGGGCCTATATGAGTCATCCCTTTGCGTATTTTGTCCATCTTTGTGACATTTTTCTAGTTTTTCGGTCTATTGCCCATTCCGGGGCTTTCTTCTCTGTTTCATTTATTCACACAGGTCTTTGTACATATTTGACTGTGTGTGAGTGTCAGTTTCACCTGTCTAGGGATATTTTGGATTTTGGCCTATCAATGCCCAAAATTTCATTATTGCCCATGTGTCGGAGAGTCTGCATTGTATCCTAGGACTCTTCTTCCTCATTCTTCCGAGCTAGGCAGTCTATACGTGTGCGTATGTCTGTGTGTCAACTCGATTCGCTCGCCAATGCAAGTTGGATATTAGCGATTGGTTTATACTCTATCTCCAATAAACCGAGAATGATGCAACTTTTACAGCGCCACTACGGCACCCAGGGTCCAAGCAAGCAGCAAATCGTTAAGTACAGAGGGATACATTGGCCCAATACAAAAGCAGCAAAGCTCTGACCCGCTCGAAAGTTACCTACCTGGACCTGCAGGCCCGCAACTCAAATCAAAGCAGTAAAGCAAAAGTGTGGCTCAGTGGTAGCCCTCAATCGTCAAAATCGTCCTGGTCGTCGTTTGTGTCGTCCCGTTCTCTAGAAGTCGCCCTAGTCTGCCCTTGTATTTTCAATTTGTACATATGTGTTTAGCATACATTATCGTTGCATGTTGTATATCAAATGTCAAAAGCAGGAAAGTGATTCAAATCAAATCAATCCAAAGCATGTTGAGGCGTTCAAATCAAATCAAATCAGCGATGAGACGTGCCTACAATCAGTGTTGTGGCATTGGCAAATCAAATCAAATCAGCGTTGAGGCCCATTCCCAACAGGCAGCCCATGTTGCCCTGATCCATGCTTCCATCCCGGTTTGCTATTTCCCCAAGCAGACCCCGTCCAATTCCAACCTCAAATCAACGACGATCTACCCGTCCAATTCAAATCAACGACGATCCATCCGTCCTGTTCCAATCAACGACGATCTATCCGTCCTGTTCAAATCAACGACGATCTATCCGTCCCAATTCAAATCAACGACGGTCTATCCGTCCAACTTCCAATTCAACCGCACAACTCCCAGCAGTCGTATTGCTTTGTCTCGGATGGTCCTTGATAAGGAGATTGGCTCTGATTCCCAACAGATGGAATTTAACCTACCTGACGCGACCTACCCGTGATTGTTGGAGTTTCTTTATGCCGAGGATAGTTTGATCCCCAGCAATGACAGCCCATCCTGTCCAAACTCAAACGACGATCAGCCATGTCGTCCTCTCAATGATGATCAGCCATGTCATCACCGACGATCAGCCATGTCGTCTATTTCAACGATGATCAGCCATGTCATCACCGACGATCAGCCATGTCGTCTATTTCAACGATGATCAGCCATGTCATCACCGACGATCAGCCATGTCGTCCTCTCAACGATGATCAGCCATGTCATCACCGACGATCAGCCATGTCGTCTATTTCAACGATGATCAGCCATGTCATCACCGACGATCAGCCATGTCGTCTATTTCAACGATGATCAGCCATGTCATCACCGACGATCAGCCATGTCGTCCTCTCAACGATGATCAGCCATGTCATCACCGACGATCAGCCATGTCGTCTATTTCAACGATGATCAGCCATGTCATCACCGACGATCAGCCATGTCGTCTATTTCAACGATGATCAGTCATGTCATCACCGACGATCAGCCATGTCGTCTATTTCAACGATGATCAGCCATGTCATCACCGACGATCAGCCATGTCGTCCTCTCAACGATGATCAGCCATGTCATCACCGACGATCAGCCATGTCGTCTATTTCAACGATGATCAGCCATGTCATCACCGACGATCAGCCATGTCGTCTATTTCAACGATGATCAGCCATGTCATCGCCGACGATCAGCCATGTCGTCCTCTCAACGATGATCAGCCATGTCATCACCGACGATCAGCCATGTCGTCCTCTCAACGATGATCAGCCATGTCATCACCGACGATCAGCCATGTCGTCTATTTCAACGATGATCAGCCATGTCATCACCGACGATCAGCCATGTCGTCTATTTCAACGATGATCAGCCATGTCATCACCGACGATCAGCCATGTCGTCCTCTCAACGATGATCAGCCATGTCATCACCGACGATCAGCCATGTCGTCCTCTCAACGATGATCAGCCATGTCATCACCGACGATCAGCCATGTCGTCTATTTCAACGATGATCAGCCATGTCATCACCGACGATCAGCCATGTCGTCCTCTCAACGATGATCAGCCATGTCATCACCGACGATCAGCCATGTCGTCTATTTCAACGATGATCAGCCATGTCATCGACGACGATCAGCCATGTCGTCTATTTCAACAATGACCAGCCATGTCATCACCAACGATCAGCCATGTCGTCCACTCAACGATGATCAGTCATATCATCACCCCGATCAACGGCAATCAGAATATTGCCCGCGTTCACCCCGATCAACGGCAATCAGAATATTGCCCGCGTTCACCCCAATCAACGGCGATCAGAATATTGCCCGCGTTCACCCCGATCAACGGCGATCAGAATATCGCCAGTTCACTCCCTCAACAACGGTTAACGAGTCATCCTCAATGATGACCCACCGTCCCGATGGTTAACGAGTCATCCTCAATGATGACCCACCGTCCCAACTCAACAACGGTTAACGAGTCATCCTCAATGATGACCCACCGTCCCGATGGTTAACGAGTCATCCTCAATAATGACCCACCGTCCCAACTCCAAATTCAACGACGGTCTGTCCGTCCAAATCAACCTATTAGCACATCTTCCCAACAGTCTTATTACTCTGTCTCGGATGGTCCCTGATAAGGAGATTGGCTCTGATTCCCAACAGATGGAATTTAACCTACCTGACGCGACCTACCCGTGATTGTTGGAATTCTTTATGCCAAGGATAGTTTGATCCCCAGCAATGACAGCCCGTCCTGTCCAAATCAACGACGGTCTGTCCGTCCGACTTCAAATCAACGACGGTCTGTCCGTCCATCTTCCAATCAACGACGGTCTGTCCATCCAACATCAAAATCAACGGCGATCAGCCTGTCCAATCAATCTACAACAACAATTCGCCATCCTGGTCCACATCGATGGAATTCAACCTACCTGATACGATCTACCCGTGGTTGTTGGAATCACTTACGCCGAAGAAGGTTTGATCCCTAGCGGCGCTAATCTATCCGCAACTGATTATTCCCCAGGAGAGTCCGCCTCACCATTCAATGATGGTCCAACCATCCCTATATTCCAACAGAGTTCCAAACTCTTTTTCAACGATCTTCAGATGGTCCGCCCGTCTTCAATCTCTCAATGGACGGTACTTTTAAATACATGTCCGCATTTTCGATTTCCTTCTGGATAGCCTTGAGAGGGTGTCTAGAAACCTTTGACGTTACTTGTACCAAGACAATGGTGCTCCAAGTGCCGTCAAAGGGGGGCTACTGTAGACACCCTATTTTGGACTTTCCAGAATAGTTTATTTACAGTATTTGATTCCCCGATGATGAAGCGGGTCAAGAACATCTCGAGATTGTTAGTGTGTTTGAGCTTTGGGCATTCCAAAACCCTTTTAGATCCCTTTCAAATCCTTTAAGCCAGAGCCAAAAAGCCTCAACAAAACCCTACTTGCATACGCTGGTACCAAACTGGCGTGCGCTGGTCATCCGCCACGTGTCAGTCATCGGTCAACTTTGACCGTTGACCAGGCAAGAACTGGCGTACTTACATTAACGAGTGGCGTACCGCACTTGTGCCCTCCGGTCAAACTTGTGTTTTTCAGCATGCAGAAGCCATGGTTAGGGGTCTATAGCACATGGGAACCTTTTAATCCGCCGAAAAATCAATTTTCGCCGGGGGACATCTCTTACACACCCATCCCATCACCTTTTTCTCATCCAATGAGAGGCAAGCTTAAGGGCTAAGTAACCAGCTGGCTACTGCCCCTCTCTCAGTCCCCTCTCCCCCTATATATACTCCCCTCTCCCACTCTTGCAAAGGGTTACAAAAAAATTACAAGAACTCCAAGTCTCTTTCTCTCTCTCTTCTTTTGGCTTCTTGTTTGCTCTCCTTCAACCCATTGGAAGAGTAAGCAAGCAGCCCCTCTCATACATCATCCACACCCCTCTCACTCATCATCCATCCCTCAAACCTCAAGCTCAAGCTCAAAACACACCATCAAACTCAAGAAACCAAAGGTATATCTTTGTACTGTTTTTCTGTTCTGATCTCTGAGGGGGCTGGCAGGGTCAAGGCTGGTAATCAATACCGGTCCTGGCCCTAAAGCTAGCAAGGTTTCAAAAAAACACGTTTTCTAACTAGAATCGGCGTGCGCCGGTCAAAAGCATGCGTACGCCGGTCCTTGACAGTACGTACAGTTTTAAAATTTGGTCTGTCAAGAACTGGCGTACTTACATTAACGAGTGGCGTACCGCACTTGTGTGGCGTACTCCAGTTGTGAACTAGGGCCAGATCCTTGTTTATGCTTCATTTCTTATCTATTCATCACTGTGAGCATGTCTAATAACAAGTTTACTGTTTTCTAAGTTAAAGTTTGCTAGTTTCACTTTCTTAAATACTAGTGTCTGTTGCTTTGGAATGCCTCTGGGAGCCTTCTGGTCATGTTCCAGAGCCCAGATGATGCAAAGCCAAGCATTGGATGAATGGGACTAACCGGCGCACGGTGTCACGTTACCTGCGCACGCTAGCTGTCTCTCATCCAGTGGCTGGCCCTTGCATGGCAACTAGGCCCCTGGCCTCTGTTTTCCTCCCCTCACTGTTTAAGGGGTTTGCCTTTCAGTTGGTGGCTTTTAAGCCCTTTTATCTGTCTGTAACTATATTTTACTGCTGATATAAACTGCGTGGTTTGTCCTGGGTGTGCACTGGTCCATTCCAGAGCCCAGAGGGTTGTTTGCAAGAGCTGTGAGTCTAGGCTTACCGGCGCACGCCAGAGCTTGTGTGGCGCACGCAGTTCATGTCTATATGCAGTGGCTTGGCCAGTGCATACAGGCTCGATCCTGGGTGCACCACCTTAGCCAGCGTGTTCTAGTCTGTCCAATGCACTCATAGGAGCTTGTTCTCAATCTATTATACTTGTTCTAGATCAAACATCAAACATCCATCAACATTTTTATCACATTCTTGTACATAAATGCAAACGTGTTACAGTTTTAATCCCCTTTAACTGTTCCCCCGCCCTAACTGGCTAAGAGAATGATCAAACAAAGAGAGAAATGCAAATGTTTTACAAAACGCCTGAGTAGAGACCGATCTCCGGATTGGGCGAGAGGGGGTGCCATAAAACCCTTCCCCTCTCGTAACCTGGCTCCCGAACCTCAGATATCAAAGGTGACGACGGTCCAGTCTACAAAAGCCTTTTTCGAACTCAAAACAAACGTGATCCAAATGTTTTCAAAAGAACGGTTTCTTGGGTACTAACCGCAAAACCCGAGTGGCGACTCTCTGATTTGCGAAGCGTTTCGCCGCGCTTTCCAAATGGGGCGCACCCGGAATTTTCTCACACCAAAAGAACGCGGGGATTTTTGGGTCGCGTGCCCACAGTTATTAATTTTCGTTCTTTAATAAAGTTATTCTTTGGTACTTGTTTAATTCGTATCTTTTGTTTATTTCGTTTCAGAAGCATGTTTCAATTTAGGGTTTCTTTTGTTTATTGTTTAACTATGAGTGAGTAGTTTTATAGAGTGTGGCCGCGGGGCGAAGGCGTCCCGTGGCTAGTCTAATCGATGTTTACCTTGGGTTCAATAAAACAGAATTTTTTAAGCAATTTTGGGATACGAAAACTTTTCTAACGGACAAATCCCGGGCATTGCTGGAGTCCTTGTAAGCGGGGCGAAGGATTCCGGAGCCTTCCTCTCGATTGTACACGGAAATTGGTGACAGGTGGTGAGCATTCGTTAGGGAACCTTTTTCCTATTCTAAAATCAATTATTTAAAGGAATTGTGACCCGAGTGGACATTGGTTAGGGCTAGTTGCGGACGCTGGAGTTCCCACGGCTGTACTCTCCTTTTTAAATTCATATTCAATAAATTCAGTTTGGTAATTTAGTTAGTTAATCAATCTCATTGAACAAGGGGTGGCTACCTAAGAGCCAGTTTAAATAAGTAACAACCCGAGTTTTTAGTCAGCACACATCACCGTCTCTGTGGATTCGACTCCGGACTTACCGGATATTATGCTACGTCGGTCTCCGCCCTACGCTTGGGGCAACCCTTTATTTTAGGACTAGGAAATCGTCAAGCATGCATGCGCGCGCACACATATATACGAAACAACATATATTTTGTATATATTTTGAATACATGCATAAACAGGAATGTGTATATATATATATATAACTCTCAAACACATGTACTCCAACAGGTAGAATTCCTCTCCACTTGGCGGCTATAAAAGGGAGAGTCGAGGTGATACCAGCATTGCTTCGAGCTAAAACAGAGTCGATTCATGAGAAACTGGACAGAGGAGAGACTGTTTTGCACTTGTGTGTGAAATATAACATGCTAGAAGCTTTAAAGACACTCGTACAATATCTGCAGAAGAATGACAAGGAGTCTCTCCTCAGCTCTGGAGACAATGATGGCAACACCATCTTGCATCTTGCTGCAGCCCTCAAGCAAATGGATGTAAGTATTTGTGTATACATGTAGTTATCCTCACCGATATGAGGATAAAGAAGGGCCAAACTATTCAGTTTGTCCATTTATGGGTCCTTCTCGGGTCTACTTTGATAATGGATCCAAACTCAACGAAACCAATAAACTACAAAAAAAAATAAAAAATATGAAAGGTTTTAAACTATTTAATTCACTCATATTGCTTCACTACAAGCTGCAATTGTTCAACCCTTTATTCCTTTTTTGACATTTCTAACCGAAAAAGAGAAAAAGAAATTAAGCTCTTATGTAGGGAAGCGTATTGAAAAAGGCAAGAACTACTTGAAAACAATCCCAACCTCATAATGTCAAGAAATCTCTATGTTTTCTTCTTCATTCAAACTTAATCAACTTATCCTAAGCCTTACAATGCTTATTTATAGCCTATGCATGAGACCCTAAAAATACTAGGAAATAAAATAACAAAAGGCAATACTTGCCAATCATGATCAAAAAAAAAAAAAGACGTGCCAATCAAGCCTAAACAAATTAAGTTAAAGAAATTGCCTTGTCGGAAAGAAATCAACAAAACAGGAAGATATATCCTAGACCTAATTATGACCTATAGAGATCATAATAGAAATTACTACTTCGTGTTGACAAAATAAATATTAGAAATAAAATAAAATAAAATAAATTAGAAAATTAAATACTCTAGAATACATATTTCTAACATTGCAAGACTTTCTAACTAAATAAGTACAAATCAGAATAATAAAAACAAATATAACATCCCGCTCGCGCTCACACCCGCACACGCCCACGCACTATGTGACTTAGCTTCTACCCGCATGGTATCAATTTTGTGGTGGACCACTGTTAGTAGACATCGAGCTGGATACCAAGTTATACATACAATAATCTAGGAAGGAAAATCTAGTCAAATTCTCTCCAGCTTTAATTACTTTTAGTTCTTGCTCTTAATTTCCAACACTAATGGCACTTTGGATGTGCAGACCATGAAATATCTGTTGGGAATAAAGATTGTAAAAGATGACGCCAATGTCAAGAATTGGAACAGATCTACTGCTTTGGATTTTGTGGAGCACTGTCCTAACAGAGACCTTAAAACCATGGAAATCCTAGAGTTTCTTTTCCAAGCTGGTGTTCGTAGACCTGCTTGCGGTGGGTCGAATCCCAAGCCCGAATCACTACCCGATAATCCTCCTCCTCCTCCTCCGCCTTCTGATTGGCGACGCAAAGCTGGACAAGTACTGCAAAGTATTTATGTGTTTTGGATCAAGTATTTCAAGGTTAACCATACCTGGCTCCGAGAGGTACGTACTGTCGGATGGTTCTCACACTCTCTCTCCCTCTCATTCCAATGAGTTTCCACAGTTTGATACAAGTACGTACACTCATACATATGCATAGCTATAAATCATTCAATCAAATCATTTAACTACTTTTTAAAGCAAAATTTAGAGTTTGCGAAGTGGAAGTCATCGGCCGGATTCGGCATGTACGTGGTGCCCCGAGTCCTCCTACAACCATGCACAATTACATAACACACTGACATTGGTTTGTGAGCTCCACACACCCCACGTGACTGTATTGTGTATGGTTGCATCATTTTTTGTGGTGCCCCATCCTGAGGCCAAAAAGTGATTTGAATCATTTATTTTCTTTGTGGATAGTCAAGTACTTTGTCTCCAATGTAAAAAATCACACTGTCGGATACTGATATTAGTCTTCAAAAAATTAATGGCTACTATTCATTCCATTCCAAAATGATAGTCCCTACGAAGAGACGTACAATTTTAGAGTTAAAAAAAACTTTCCTACATGATTTTTCGTGTTTCTTTGCACCAAATTAAAGATCTTGACTAGTTCTTTAATTTGATGGGAAAATTTCTAAAAATTAGGAATGTAAGTAATTTATTTATTTTTATCCGAAAATTTCTAAAAACTGCACGTCTTCAAATTTTTAGGAATGTAAGTAATTTATTTTATTTTTTCAACGCAAAGTTGCAAACATGTTTAAATCATAGAATTACGGACATCCGATCAGTGTGAATTTTTGTTGCACGACAACTAGGGGGGTGAGGGGCCTTGCAAAATGTCACGACTTGAATTTTCAACATAAATTAAATAATACATTTTAATAAAAGAACCTCGCTTGCCATCGCATTCCCCAAATAGTATCCCACCTGTTTAAATTACAGACAAATCCCCAATTCAAAAGAATAAACAGCTTTAGCACCACGGCCCAAATTAGCTTAAGCATAGCTACAAACTTAGTCAAAAGATAATTCGTGACTATTTAGTTACAAAGCCATCTTGACCAAAAGCTAGACTATTACAAGATGAAGAAGTAACTAAATGAAATCAGCTTCCAAAAATCTGTCCACAAATCCAAGCACGCAACGCATGATACTACTGACCGGCGTTAGGACCTGAAAAGAAAGATTTTGTTGAGCTACAATAGCCCAGTAGGAAAATCTGAACCAAAATTATATGCAAACATGTTGATTAGTGCAACGGAAGAAAAGATAAGGGAACATAGCTCGATACTTAATGACCGATTTTCTTGTAATATGAATCTCTATTCCGAATACGTACATAAGTCACATAACTCAACAACCTCGACAATCCCTACTCAACTCACCACCCATACTCCCACCATCGGTATTTCCACCCCTTGCGTTACCATGCGTCACTACGAGAATTACCGTGTTACCACCCATTGCGTCACAGTAACCCATACAACCCCCGGGTTACCGTATTACCACCCCTTGCGTTACGAAACCCTTCAAGTCACCGTATTACCACCCCTTGCGCTACGGGACTTCCTAAGCCAACTTCCGACCCCGACGACTAATTCTCAAACCACACGCAAGCTAAGACCTCTCAATACCACTTTTATAGACGAAACATCACATGATATGCCAACACTATCACAAATGTATCATAAACGATCACACGTTCCAATAATCAACAAATAAACATTTAACCACATAATTCCATATTCAATTTATGCCAACGGAAGGTCAACGGACAAGGATAGCGTCGTAAAGTCGAAGGAAGCCAAATGAATGAGCTTGAGATCGATTAAGAGGTGTTTTAAGGGGTTCAGAAGAGGTCGGGAGTCAAAACAATCAACAAATGGTCAACAGGAACATAATCTGGAATAAGGCTCCTGGTATCGATACGAGCATAATCCGTATCGATACAACACAACCTGTCCAAAAACGTAAGTTTATGGTATCGATACAGCAAGAAATCTGTATCGATACCACGGGGTTTCGATGGGCGATTTCTGCAGATTTTCAGAACACGATCCACAACCAAAACTCAACAACCAACAACTCGATTCTACACCAAAACAACAAGTAAACATATAAAAGAGGTCAAGAAGTTCCTACCTCGCAACAATGGACGAGATCCACGCGTTATTGGACGAGCCCTAGACTTTCAAACCTTGAAAATTCGATTCGAACTCAACCCAAGGATTTCCGAGCTTAGGGACGTGATTGCAAAGTCGGAAGGAGGTTGATTCTCAAGGGTTTTCGGGTTTGAGGTGGGATTTTGTGTGAGAGGAGAGGAGAGAGAGAGAGACCGGTGGAGAGGGTGAGAGAGCCAAGAGTTTTGAGATGGGGAAAATGATCCCCTACTCACACACATCCCCTATTTATACCCTCAAATCATAAAATCACACATTTACTCCCTTAAACTTCAATTCTTTCACTTTGGTCCTCAAATCAATTACTCACCAATAATCCATATTTTCTCAATTAGGCATTTAATCAATATTTCAAACATTAAAATTATTCGGGTCTCTACACAAAACCTTTGGAATGAGATTGAACTGTCACCCATATGGCATGTACTATCAATTCCTTCGTTGAGCCAATCTCATACAGGGTTTTGCCCCGGTTTTAAGTGGATCATTTATTAGTGTACGTTGGAATTCATCCTGAATTAGTTGGGGTACATTGGTAGGATCCCGAGTTTTAAAAAAAAAGAAAAGGAAAACCTCTTTTTTCTTGTAACCACGACGCAAAATCTTTAATAAATCCATTTTTCATGCCAACAGGTACGCGGTCATTTAATAACAGCAGCCACCCTAACAGCAACTATGGCGTACCAAGCTATTTTGAGTCCACCAGGTGGTTTTAGGCAAGACTCGCAAGAATCGAGTAAAGGGAACCAAACTATGAGTCTGCATGCTGGTCTTGAGGAAGAATCTGGTGGAATGGGCCAAGATGCGGGTACTGCCGTTCTGGACAGTACTACTTCTCTTTTTACGAGTTATTACATGACATACAACTATACTACTGGCAATGGTACTTACTACCCTATGTACTACAGCTATTACAGAAACCCTCTCGCTGAATATATGCTATTGCTTGTTTACACTATGGTTTTAATCGGATCGTTGTGCACTATTATGCTGGCCTTGAGTGGTTTCCCCTCCGACAACAAGTTTTTAATATGGCTGCTCACATTCACTGTGTACATCACAATTTTTTGTATGTCTAGTGGTTATTTTTTGGCTATGGCGTTGGTATTCCCAGATGGAGTCGAAAAGTATGCGTTATCGCTTGGAATACTGTGGTTTATCTGGATTGGGCTATGCGGATTTGTTTTGATACTTCACGCTTCCCACTTCTTGGTATGGCTGTGGAATAAGTTTGTAAACATCAAATGGCTACGGAACAAGTTTGGAGATCACCTCCTAGGGCTGTGGAACAAGTTTGGAGACCTCGTTAAAACATGTTCTAGAAGTATTTGGCATTATATTTCGGGCTGAGGATTTGTGGATTGCAGGGCAGGGTGGATACTGCAGACTAGCGAATCTGGTGTGGTCAACAATCCTTAGTAAAGATTACGGTGCCGTGTAAGTGAGACCCTTCATTCACGTGAGTGCATGTATAAGTATTTTATGTAATTTGTGTGTTTGTTTGTAAGGTCCATTGTGGGTGTCATGTATTTGTTGTATGGTTTATGAGTATTCAGTTTGTTGTATGTTATTGGAAATGGTCAATGTTTTTTAGTTCTTCTACTGTTATTGAATCATTGTTATTACTTCTAAAAAAGAATGCAAAGTTACTTTAGAGTGAATGCATGTATTGATAATAAACTAGTTTTTGTGAATTTCCGTTTGACCGAAAAATAAAAATAAACTAGTTTGTATGTAACTAATATATTAGGCTTCAAGGGGCAATTCTATGTGGCAAAAATATATTTTGAACAAACGCTACAATAATAATAAGGAATTTGCGAAACTTGAGGTAGCACATAGCCCTTGTGTAGTTTCACCCAAAAAAAAAGTCTGCTTTCTATCAGTTGACATTCGACGCTAAACAATAGTGATTGTATTTGCACATGTCAAGGGTAAACTATAGGTCAAGCACACGCCATACGAGTGCAGGTCGAATTGTAATAAAAAAAAATATGCACAATATATAATTTTCGAATTTTAATCTATCTTTTCCAGTAGAACACACCGCCCGTCATTTTGAAGGAAACCATGAGTGCATCAGACGATATGTTTTTGGTTTTGTTGGATGGTTGCTGACAATTGTGGGGAGGAGAAGAAAACTGTTATTGTGAACGTGGAGTGTATTGTGTTTAGATTAAATTGGCATTTCTACCGAAAACAATGACACATTTTCATCTACACCAAACATACGCTCTCCCTTTAAAATTCGTTTCCGACGTCCTCTTGGTGTAGTGTTTTGGCCCAACTTTGCTTTTTCCCAATTTCGATTCTTCTCTACGAAAAGGATTCCAACTACTTAAAAGACAAATATTCTTGATTAAAAAATAGAAAATGAAAACCAAATATTAGCCAAAACCAACTTTTCAACTTTCCAAATATTAGCCTGATTGGATCATTTAAGAGAAACTTATTTACGGAGCCGCTACAAATCAGCTCTCGTCCGTTTCAACATTGGATAGCCCGGATTAAAAACAATCTATTAACGGTAATAGATTTTTAATCCGGATCGTCCAAAACACTTTTAGACGGCTAAGATTTAACTCCATAAACACTTGTTTACCGTTGCCTGTAAACAAGATTTTCTCTACTTTTTTTTTTGGCAAACACCAGTCCTCAGAACTAGTCGAAGTATGAAACCAGTTAAGTCATGTACAATGACCTCTCTCTGAGAGATGTTGCCATAATCACTTTACTTCTCTCTCAAGTTTGTTAGGAAAATGACACTCTGGCCCCAATAGCTTCCTCTCTCTGACTAGGAGGTGAAATTTCTCATCATCTTCGTAAATTCGAGACGACTTGGGCAAAGCCGACAAATGTCAAGTGAATCACCCATATTTTATACAGACGGCGAAAGACTGATATTAATTTCTCCCCTCCTCGCGGTGGACAAAACGGAACCAGGATTTCGTGAACGCGGAGGGCCGAATTATGAACAGCTAAATTTTGAAATTTCAAGGTTAATTTGGGAATCTTTATTAGTCTGTTTAGTTTGGATTTTGAGGGAGGTTTTATGGGTAATAGCTAATAGTAGAGAAATGGGAAGAAAAATGAGATTAATAGTTGAAGGAAAAACTTATGAGAGACCTTGCGCAGAGACAAGGGTTGGGTTCTGGAATCCAAAACGATCGAAAACATTCTTAAAGTATTTAAATGTCTAAATAACACCCAATACAAAACACACTATATAGGCACTCTTAACAAACAAAAAATCACTAATATTAGTATATATTGAAATTTCAACAAAAAAAAACCCGAAACTTTACTACACAACGAGAATAGCTTATTCACGGAAGAGCTGTGAATAAGTTATTCACGAAAACGCTCAATTTCGGCCGTCCAAAAGTGTTTTAGACGATCAGGATTGAAAATAATGTCTATTACCGGTAATAGATCTATTACAGAAAATAGACATTATTTTCAATCCGAATCGTCCAAAACACTTTTAGACGGCCGAAATTGATCTATTACCGGAAATAGACATTATTTTCAATCTGAATCGTCCAAAACACTTTTGGACGGCCGAAATTGAGCTCCGTAATAACTTGTTCACGGAGCTCTGTGAATAAGTTATTCTCTTACACAAATGCTTGACTTTTGTATCGATGTTTGCTTTCCGTTGGCTTTGCCAAGCTATATATAAGAAGGCAGGCCATTTCGATTTCATTGCAATTTTCCCTTACACCTCCTCAATATTATACATAAACGTCTTGTACCATTTTCGAGTTCATAAAATTCTCTCTTCTTATTAAAGCAAAGCTTAAATATTTCGATATGATGAACGAGATAGAAGACGCGGGGAGAAGGCTCAAAGACGCCTGCTTGAGCGGGAGCGTCGCAGCACTAGAAACATTGATCGAAGAGGACGAACTCATTCTCAACCGAGTCAGCTCCCTCACAGGCTTCTTCATCAATGGCACCACTCCTTTGCACGTAGCCGCTTCGCTCGGTCATTTGGACCTCACGAAAGCCCTTCTAGCTTGGAAACCAAAACTGGCCACCGAGCTAGACTTGGCACGGTGTTCGCCCCTCCACTTAGCTTGCACCGAGGGCCACTTTGAGATCGTAGAAGAGTTGTTAAGGGTGAACAGCAATGTCTGCCTCGGTCGTGATGAAGATGGTACTCAATGTTATATTTCTTTCCCATTAGTTGCTTAAAAACAAATTAAACAGTAGCAACTCCAACATCTAACCCGATTAGCAACTTTCCTCCAGTGTGTGTATACTTGTCATGCACGTGCGCGCACACACATATATGGAACAACATATATTTTGTATATATTTTGAATTCATTTATAGGAATGTATATAACTCTCAAACACATGTACTCCAACAGGTAGAATTCCTCTCCACTTGGCGGCTATAAAAGGGAGAGTTGAGGTGATACCAGAATTGCTTCGAGTTGTACCAGAATCGATTCATGAGAAACTAGACAGAGGAGAGACTCTTTTGCACTTGTGTGTGAAATATAACATGCTAGAAGCTTTAAAGACACTCGTACAATATCTGCAGAATAATGAGAAGGAGTCTCTCCTCAACTCCGGAGACAATGATGGCAATACCATCTTGCATCTTGCTGCAGCCCTCAAGCAAATGGATGTAAGTATTTGGGTATACATGTAGTTAACCTCACTGATATGAGGATAGAGTAGGACCAAACTATTCAGTTTATCCATTTATGGGTCCTTCTATCCGCATGGTATCATACAATAATCTAGGAAGGAAAATCTAGTCAAATTTTCTCCAGCTTTAAATACTTTTAGTTTTTGCGGCATTAATTTCCAACACTAATGGCACTTTGGATGTGCAGACCATGAAATATCTGTTGGGAATAACGATTGTCAAAGACGACGCCAATGTCAAGAACCAGAACGGATCTACTGCTATAGATTTTGTAGAGCACTGTCCTAACAGAGACCTTAAAATCATGGAAATCCTAGAGTTTCTTTTCCAAGCTGGTGTTCGTAGACCTTCTTGCGGTGGGTCGAATCCCAAGCCCGAATCACTACCCGATAATCCTCCTCCTCCGCCTTCTGATTGGAAGAGAAAAGCTGAAGAAGTACTGCAACGTATTTATCTGTTTTGGGTCAAGTATTTCAAGGTTAACCATACCTGGCTCCAACAGGTACTGTCGGATGGTTCACACACACTCTAGCTCCCTCTCATTCCAATGAGTTTCCAAAGTTTGATACAAGTACACTCATACATATGCATAGCTATAAATCATTCAATCAAATCAGTTCTACTACTTTTTAAAGCAAAATTTAGAGTTTGCAAAAGTGGAAGTCACTGGATTCGGCATGTGGTGCCCCAAGTCCTTCTGCAACCACACACAAATGCACGCACAATTACACAACACACTCACTTTGGTTTGTGTATGGACTCCACACACCCACGTGAGTGTGTTGTGTAATTGTGTGTGCAAATTGTGTATGGTTGTACCATTTTTGGTGGTGCCCGATCCTGAGCCCAAAAAGTGATTTGGCTATTACTCATTCCGTCCCAAAATGATAGTCCTTACAAAAAGACGTGCAATTTTAGAATTAAAAAAACTTTCCTACATGATTTTTCGTGTTTTTTTGCACCAAATTAAAGATCTCAATTAGTTCTTTAAGTTGATGCAAAAAAAAAAAAAATTTAATTAGGAATGTAAGTACTTTATTTTTTTAAATCCAAAAATTGCACATCTTTTAGTAGGAGACTATCATTTTGGGACGAAGGGAGTATGATTTTTTAGAATAAACTTCAACGCAAAGTTGCAAACATGTTTAAATCATAGAATTACGGACATCCGACTAGTGTGAATTTTTATTGCACGACAAACTGCGAGACAAAAATATAAACGGTTTGGATCACATTTTTTGGTCCAAAACAGGCCTGTATGACTAGCTCTATTCTGCTACAAGCACAGTAGCCCTTGTAGAGTACATGACAACTTTGGGGGGCCTTGCGAAACCTTTGGTATGAGATTGAACTGTCACCCGCGTACTATCAATTCCTTTTGTTGAGCCAATTTCATACGGGTTTTGCCCCGGTTTTAAGTAGATCATTCATTAGTGTACGGTGAAATTCATCCCGAATTAGTCGGGGTACATTGGTAGGATCCCAAGTTATAAAAAAAAAAAAAAAAAAAAACCCCCTCTTTTTTCTAGTAACCATGACTCATAATCTTTAATAAATTCATTTTTCATGCCAACAAGTACGCGGTCATTTAATAACAGCAGCCACCGTAACAGCAACTATGGCGCACCAAGCTATTTTGAGTCCACCAGGTGGTTTTAGGCAAGATTCACAAGAATCGAGTAAAGGGAACCAAACTATGAGTCTGCATGCTGGTCTTGAGGAAGAATCTGGTGGAATGGGCCAAGATGCGGGTACTGCCGTTCTGGACAGTACTACTTCTCTTTTTACGAGTTATTACATGACATACGACTATAGTACTGGCAATGATACTTACAACTATAGTACTGGCAATGGAACTTATTACCCTATGTACTTCAGCTATTACAGAAACCCTCTCGCTGAATATATGCTTGTTAACACTCTGGTTTTAATCGGATCATTGTGCACTATTATGCTGGCCTTGAGGGGTTTCCCCTCCGACAACAAGTTTTTAATATGGCTGCTCACATTCACTGTGTACATCACAATTTTTTGTATGTCTAGTGGTTATTTTTTGGCTATGGCGTTAGTATTCCCAGAAGGAGTCGCAAAGGATGCGTTATCGCTTGGAATACTGTGGTTTATCTGGATTGGGCTATGCGGATTTGTTTTGGTACTTCACGCTTCCCACTTCTTGGTATGGCTGTGGAATAAGTTTGTAAACATCAAATGGCTGCGGAACAAGTTTGGAGATCACCTCCTAGGGCTGTGGAACAAGTTTGGAGACCTCGTTAAAACATGTTCTCGAAGTATTTGGCATTATATTTCGGGCTGAGGATTTGTGGATTGCGGGCCAAGGTGGATACTGCAGACTAGCAAATCTAGTGTGGTAAAAAATTCTTAGTAAAGATTACGGTCCCGTGTAAGTGAGATCCTTCATTCACGTGAGTGCATGTATAAGTATTTTATGTAATTTGTGTGCTTATTCTTAGTGTGTTTGTTTGTAAGGTCCATTGTGGGTGCCATGTATTTGTTGTATGGTTTATGAGTATTCAGTTTGTTGTATGTTATTGAAAATGGTCAATGTTTTTCAGTTCTTCTACTTTTATTGAATCATTGTTATTACTTCTAAAAAAGAACGCAAGGTTACTTTAGAGTGAATGCATGTATTGATAATAAACTAGTTTTTGTGAATTTCTGTTTAACCGAAAAAAATAAAAATAAACTAGTTTGTATGTAACTAATATATTATGCTTCAAGGGACAATTCAATGTGGCAAAAATATATTTTGAACGAATGCTACAATAATAATAACGAATTTGCGAAACCCGAGGTAGCACATAGCCCTTAAGTAGTTTCATCAAAAAAAAAAAGTTTGCTTTCTATCAGTTGACATTCAACGCTAAACAATAGTGATTGTATCTACACATGTCAATGGTAAACTAGAGGTCAAACACACGCCATGCGAGTGCAAGTCAAATTGTAATAAAAATATATATATGCACAATAATTTTCGAATTTTAATCTATATTTTAGCAGAACACACTGCCCATCATTTTGAAGGAAACCATGAGTGCATCAGACGATATGTTTTTGGTTTTGTTGGATGGTTGCTGACAATTGTGGGGAGGAGAAGAAAACTGTTATTGTAAACGTGGAGTGTAATTCAAGTGGAATTAAAGTGTTTTGTTTTGGTAATCAGGGAAAACTAAAGTTCGACACAATGACACATTTTCAATCATCTACATCAAACATGTTCTCTCCCTTTAAAATTAATTCGTTTCCGACGTCCTCTTGGTGTAGCATTTTGGCCCAACTTTGCTTTTTCCAATTTCGATTCTTCTCTACGAAAAGGATTCCAACTACTTAAAAGACAAATATTCTTGATTAAAAAATAGAAAATGAAAACCAAATATTAGCCAAAACCAACTTTCCAAATATTAGCATGATTGGATCAACCAAAACTTTCTCATTCATCCGTGAACCCTGAATAAAACTTCAGATTAAAGGATGGGTTCAAAGCTATGAATAGCGATTGTGCTGCTCATTTTCGAATTAAGACTTCACAAAAACAAATTCCTTCATAAGCCAAATGTCAAACACGTACGTGAGAGGCATATATACCTTGCGTCAATTTCTAATACTGTACGCCCAAAGAAATTGAATTAATTAGATGAGTTGACTTGGATTTGCAACGGTGATCGGCACTCGGATTGGCGGCGGTGAAGGTCGACTCGTATTTGCCACGGTTAATAACGAACTACCACCAGAAGGAGCAAAAAAAAGTCCTTTCAAGTTACATTTTTATCAATTTTTTCGACATATAGATTGAATTCTGCTGCAAGGTGTGGGAATCGGCATATTATTTCTGCTGCAAGGAGTATATAATTGGTTGGACTATTCTTTATTTGGGATGTCCAAAACTTTTTTCTTATACTTTAGTTATTTCAACTTCAGTTAATTTTTAAAAATATTTTGTCAATATTCTATACTTTTTACAAGAGGAATATGACCAATAAGAATCTATATAGTATCAATTTCAATAAAAGCTCACTGAAAATAGAAAATAAAAAAAGACAAAAAGAAAACTTCGTTAGGATAGGCCAATTCGTTGGACTATTCTTTAGTCGCGCGAGATGCCATAAAGAATTTGTCTTATTTTCAACTTTAGTACTTTTTTGTATTCGTCTCACCAAAAAAAAAAAAATTCAACTATCATAAACATATGTATCGATTGTATTAAAAGCTCACTAAAAACAAAAAAACAAAAGACAAGAAAATTCTAATCAAGTCATAATTTTTTTAGATATGCAAAAAAAAAAAAAAATTTGGCGCTGTGAACGTTTGACTTGGGAGGGGAAAGAGTGGGCAATTTTGAAGAC
>CM036316.1:2355840-2499116 GCA_020567845.1 Rhododendron henanense subsp. lingbaoense | reverse complement strand
TCCTCACAATGTTCTAAGTACTACCTGCCGAGTCACACGTACACCACACCCAGTGATCTTGATTGCCAACGGCCTTGAGTCCACAAGCCCTCCAAAACCTAATGTAAATCACCCTTAGGAATGACTCTCCAAGAAAAAACTGCTTCTTCAATTCACCTGTATGTCGCAGCCGCCCGAGAGAAGCTACTGCCGCCCCTTTATCTTTCTTTTCGATCACAGTAGTTACTCACATGTGGTTTGCCCCCTTTTCCTTTTATACGTAAGTGGTCAAACCCTAGAAGATCAAGCATAAGTCCATAATTAGACCTTTTAATTGGAGCACCAATTTGCACGTTTCTTTTTCCGATTGATAACGTCTCGCTGTAGTAGACCTCTTTTGTTATCTAGAACGCTCACTCTTGATAATAAATAATAACGATTCCTTCCACTCTAATCCTATACAGACTCACTAGCCTATAAAAAATAATAAAATTACAACTCGATATAAAATATGTGTTTTGTCGTACGGAGTTGCCAATACAATAAAAATCACGTAGAGAGGAGGGGGGAGGGGAAGGCAATAACTTACATGTTAATTATCAACCCTTTTCAAATAATATAAACATAAAATGGGAAAAATCAAAAAAGTAATAAATTGGAAAGGAAAGTGTTTATATTACCACAACAGTAGGTCAAAATATAACTTAAGGGAATATTCTCTTAATCGAACGGCTACGATCTTAGCTTAAAGGCGATCAACGGCTGGAGGGGTGCTCGTGTTTGTATGTGTACGCAAAAACCGCCCTGTTTTATAATATAGACAAGAGAAATGTTGAACTCAAGACTTCCTAAAGCTTCATGGATATATTCCTGATCCTGATGAATTAACTCATACCAGAGGTATATCATTCGTTATAGTAACCCAAGATTTCGAACATAGCCTAATTCAAATTAGCCCCAAACTGTTAAAATTATATAATAAAAAAAAACACTTTGAAAAACTTGACAGATGGTGAGTTGGAGAGGAGAGGAGGGCAACGGAAAGATGCGAGTTTGGTTCCTGGAATTTCGAAAACGGCATCGTGGTTTAGCAGTCGAAAGCTCTTTTCTCGGGTTGTGGGCGGAGCGATTATAAGCATAACTTGTGTTTCAGAAATGCGAGTTCACACTAATCCGCGGCCAACTACAAAAAGACCCGGCCATATGCAATAATCCGCGGCCAACTGCAAAAACACGCGGCCAGATGCAAAATGAAGCGGCCAAGTGTAAAATAACGCGGCCAAAAGAAAGAAGCGTTACTGCATTTCACGCTTTGTCGAATATCGTGTTTCACAAACGCCTGTTTGTGGTTTGACGAATTTTCTTCTCACACAAAACAGAAACACAGAGCTCTGGAGAACACCGATCGTGCCCCGATCATAATTCCTCGATTCATCCAAAGTATTCATTCAACTTCTTCAAACTTGTATAGTATTCCCCTCAATTCAGTTTTATATAATACTAGCGAAAGCCCGTGCCTGAAGGCACGGTGCAACACGTTTTAAAAAATTAAATCGAATTGCCATTTTTAGGCACGGCACGACACATTTTGGAAAAAACAAAACCGAATTGCCTTTTTCTTGGAATTTACCACCCCACCGATCAAGACAAAATCTCCCATAAATCATTTTCTTAAACTAACTTCAAATATGGTCCATTTATTCAAATTATGTACATGAGAGTGGAAAAGTACCACACCTGAATCCACCGGGCTCTCCCTTGAGACTACATGACGTTAAAAATCAATAACATTGCCTATAATAAAAGAACCACCAATGACAAACATGTTCTATTAACCATTCTCCTTCCCATTTTGATGCCAATGACCATAGCAAGAAGTAACTAATTAAACACAATAAGACTAAAAAAAATACATGCCCATTTTAGCTTACACTTCAAAGGGACATGACCAAATCTATTATTTTTTGGTATGTTGACAAATAAACCAGCACAAATGACAGGAACCGCAAAAAGGCCGCATTGCCTCTCACATTCAACTGCTACAATGTTAGCTGCAAAAAGATTTCCCTTTTGGAATTGGGGGGGAGTGTATAGAAACGGGAAAGAAGAGTGAAATACCTTAATACGACGACGATGGGTTGAATTGAAGATGATCAATAGATATGAGCTTCACTTTTGGAGGGAAAGAAAGAGAAATAGTTTGTAGGTGAAGTGAAGAAGATATAGAATAGGCGAAGAAGAGAAGAAGAAAATATCAATTGAAACAAGCGTGTATACAAATTTTGGAAGTAGTTAACTTATGTGATGTGGGGTTGATAAATTTTGATTATTGAAAAAGGTTTCTAATTTTGGTTATCCAAAGCCTAAAATTTGATTATTTATAAGGATTTTGCTAAGTTTGATTATACCATTGTGAGCCATATTTTACACAAATATTGTTAACTTTAAAAACAATTGACTTTTGATTAATTATACCACTGTGGATGACCTAACATACTCATTCTCTGCCTAACTTTAAAAGCTCATGCCTGGGCAGAGAGAAGGGGGGGGGGGGGGGGGGGGGGGGGGGGGGGAAGGTAATAACTTACAGGTTAATTATCAACCCTTTTCAAATAATATCAACTTCAAATGGGAAAAATAAAAAAAGTAATAAATTGGAAAGGAAAGTGTTATATTACCACAACAGTAGGTCAAAATATACCTTAAGGGAATATTCTCTTAATCGAACGGCTACGATCTTAGCTTAAAGGCGATCAACGGCTGGAGGGGTGCTCGTGTTTGTATGTGTAGGCAAAAATCGCCCTATTTTATAATATAGACAAGAGAAATGTTGAACTCAAGACTTCCTAAAGCTTCATGGATATATTCCTGATCCTGAATTAACTCATACCAGAGGTATATCATTCGTTATAGTAACCCAAGATTTCAAACATAGCCTAATTCAAATTAGCCCCAAACTGTTAAAATTATATAAATAAATAAAAAAACACTTTGAAAAACTTGACAGATAGTGAGTTGGAGAGGAGAGTGGGGCAACGGAAAGATGTGCGTTTGGTTCCTGGAATTTTGAATACGGCATCGTGGTTTAGCAGTCGAAAGCTCTTTTCTCGGGTTGTGGGCGAGCGATTATAAGCATAACTTGTGTTTCAGAAATGCGAGTTCACACTAATCCACGGCCAACTGCAAAAACACGCGGCCATATGCAATAATCCGCGGCCAACTGCAACAACACGCGGCCAACTGCAAAAACATGCGGCCATATGCAATAATCCGCGGCCAACTGCAAAAACACGCGGCCTGATGCAATAATCCGCGGCATACTGCAAAAACACCCGGCCAGATGCAAAATGAAGCAGCCAAGTGTAAAATAACGCGGCCAAAAGAAAGAAGCGTTACTGCATTTCACGCTTTGTCGAATATCGTGTTTCACAAACGCCTGTTTGTGGTTTGACGAATCTTCTTCTCGCACAAAACAGAAACACAGGGCTCCGGAGAACACCGATCGTGCACCGATCATAATTCCTCGATTCATCCCAAGTATTCATTTAACTTCTTCAAACTTGTATAGTATTTCCCTCAATTCAGTTTTATATAATACTAGCGAATGCCCGTGCCTGAAGGCACTGTGCAACACGTTTTAAAAAAACTAAATCGAATTGCCATTTTTAGGCACGGCACGACACGTAAAGGAAAAAACAAAACCGAATTGCCATTTTCTTGGAATTTACCACTCCACCGATCAAGACAAAATCTCCCATAAGTCATTTTATTAAATAAACTTCAAATAGGGTCCAATTATTCAAATTATGTACATGAGAGTGGAAAAAGTACCACACCTGAATCCATCGGGCTCTCCCTTGAGACTACATGACATTAAAAATCAATAACATTGCCTATAAAAAAAGAACCACCAATGACAAACATGTTCTATTAACCATTCTCCTTCCCATTTTGATGCCAATGACCATAGCAAGAAGTAACTAATTAAACACAATAAGACTAAAAAAAATACATGCCCATTTTGGCTTACACTTCAAAGGGACATGACCAAATCTATTATTTTTTGGTATGTTGACAAATAAACCTGTACAAATAACAGGAACCGCAAAAAGGCCGCATTGCCTCTCACATTCAACAGCTACAATGTTAGCTGCAAAAAGATTTCCCTTTTGGAAATGGGGGGGGGAGGGTATCGAAATGGGAAAGAAGAGTGAAATACCTTAATACGGCGACGATGGGTAGAATTGAAGATGATCGATAGATATGAGCTTCACTTTTGGAGGGAAAGAAAGAGAAATAGTTTGTGGGTGAAGTGAAGAAGATAATGAATAGGCGAAGAAGAGAAGAAAATATCAATTGAAACAAGCGTGTATACAAATTCTGGAACTAGTTAACTTATGTGATGTGGGGTTGATAAATTTTGATTATTGAAAAAGGTTGCTAATTTTGGTTATCCAAAGCCTAAAATTTGATTATTTATAAGGATTTTGCTAAGTTTGATTATACCATTGTGAGCCATATTTTACACAAATATTGTTAACTTTAAAAACAATTGACTTTTGATTATACCACTGTGGGTGATCTATCATACTCATTCTCTGACTAACTTTAAAAAGCTCATGCCAAGGTAGAGGGGGGGGGGGGGGGGGGGGGGGGGGGGGGGGGGAGGGGAAGGCAATAACTAACAGGTTAATTATCAACCCTGTTCAAATAAAACCAATTTAAAATGGGAAAAATAAAAAAAGTAATAAATTGGAAAGGAAAGTGTTTATATTACCACAACAGTAGGTCAAAATATAACTTAAGGGAACATTCTCTTAATCGAACGGCTACAATCTTAGCTTAAAGGCGATCAACGGCTGGAGGGTTGTTCGTGTTTGTATGTGTAGGCAAAAATCGCCCTGTTTTATAATTTAGACAAGAGAAATGTTGAACTCAAGACTTCCTAAAGCTTCATGGATATATTCCTGATTCTGAATTAACTCATACCAGAGGTATATCATTCGTTACGGTAACCCAAGATTTCGAACATAGCCTAATTCAAATTAGCCCCAAACTGTTAAAATTATATAAATAAATAAAAAAACACTTTGAAAAACTTGACAGAAGGTAAGTTGGAGAGGAGAGGGGGGCAACGGAAAGATGCGAGTTTGGTTCCTGGAAGTTTGAAAACGGCATCGTGGTTTAGCTGTCGAAAGCACTTTTCTCGGGTTGTGGGCGAGCGATTATAAGCATAACTTGTGTTTCAGAAATGTGAGTTCACACTAATCCGCGGCCAACTGCAAAAACATCCGGCCATATGCAATAAACCGCGGCCAACTGCAACAACACGTGGCCAACTGCAATAATCCACGGCCAATTCCAAAAACACGCGGCCAACTGCAAAAACACGCGGCCAGATGCAAAATGAATAAGCCAAGTGTAAAATAACGTGGCCAAAAGAAAGAAGCGTTACTGCATTTCACGCTTTGTCGAATATCGGGTTTCACAAACGCCTGTTTGTGGTTTGACGAATCTTCTTCTCGCACAAAACAGAAACACAGGGCTCCGGAGAACACCATTCGTGCACCGATCATAATTCCTCAATTCATCCAAAGTATTCATTCAACTTCTTCAAACTTGTATAGTATTTCCCTAAATTCAATTTTATATAATACTAGCGAATGCCCGTGCCTGAAGGCACGGTGCAACACGTTTTAAAAAAACTAAATCGAATTGCCATTTTTAGGCACGGCGCGACACGTTTTGGAAAAAACAAAACCGAATTGCCGTTTTCTGGGAATTTACCACCCCACCGATCAAGACAAAATCTCCCACAAGTCATTTTCTTAAATTAACTTCAAATAGGGTCCATTTATTCAAATTATGTACACGAGAGTGGAAAAAGTACCACACCTGAATCCACCGGGCTCTCCCTTGAGACTACATGACGTTAAAAATCAATAACATTGCCTATAAAATAAGAACCACCAATGACAAACATGTTCTATTAACCATTCTCCTTCCCATTTTGATGGATATATTCCTGAAGCTTCATGGATATATTCCTGATCCTAAATTAACTCGTACCAGAGGTATATCATTCGTTATAGTAACCCAAGATTTCGTACATAGCCTAATTCAAATTAGCCCTAAACTGTTAAAATTATATAAATAAATAAATAAACATTTTGAAAAACTTGACAGATAGTGAGTTGGAGAGGAGAGGGGGGCAACGGAAAGATGCGAGTTTGGTTCCTGAAATTTTGAAAACGGCATCGTGGTTTAGCTGTCGAAAGTACTTTTCTCGGGTTGTGGGCGAGCGATTATAAGCATAACTTGTGTTTCAGAAATGCAAGTTCACACTAATCCGCGGCCATCGGCAAAAACACCCGGCCAAATGCAATAATCCGTGGCCAACTGCAACAACATGCGGCCAACTGCAAAAACACGCGGCCAGATGCAATAATCTACGGCCAACTACAAAAACACGCGGCCAGATGCAAAATGAATCGGCCAAGTGTAAAATAACGCGGCCAAAAGAAAGAAGCGTTACTGCATTTCACGCTTTTTCGATTAGCTTTTTTCACAAACGCCTTTTTGTGGTTTGACGAATCTTCTTCTCGCACAAAACAGAAACACAGGGCTCCGGAGAACATCGATCGTGCACCGATCTTAATTCCTCGATTCATCCAAAGTATTCATTCAACTTCTTCAAACTTGTATAATATTTCCCTCAATTCAATTTTATATAATACTAGCGAATGCCCGTGCCTGAAGGCACGGTGCAACACGTTTTAAAAAAATCTAAATCGAATTGCCATTTTTAAGCACGGCGCGACACGTTTTGGAAAAAACAAAACCGAATTGCCGTTTTCTTGGAATTTACCACCCCACCGATCAAGACAAAATCTCCCATAAGTCATTTTCTTAAATAAACTTCAAATAGGGTCCATTTATTCAAATTATGTACATGAGAGTGGAAAAAGTACCACACCTGAATCCTCCGGGCTCTCTCTTGAGACTAAATGGTGTTAAAAATCAATAACATTGCCTATAAAAAAAGAACCACCAATGACAAACATGTTCTATTAACCATTCTCCTTCCCATTTTCATGGATATATTCCTGATCCTGAATTAACTCATGCCAGAGGTATATCATTCGTTATAGTAACCCAAAATTTCGAACATAGCCTAATTCAAATTAGCCCCAAACTGTTAAAATTATATAAATAAATAAATAAACACTTTGAAAAACTTGACAGATAGTGAGTTGGAGAGGAGAGGGGGGCAACGGAAAGATGCGAGTTTGGTTCCTGGAATTTTGAAAACGGCATCGTGGTTTAGTTGTCGAAGGCACTTTTCTCGGGTTGTGGGCGAGCGATTATAAGCATAACTTGTGTTTCACAAATGCAAGTTCACACTAATCCGCGACCAACTGCAAAAAACACCCAGCCATATGCAATAATTCGCGGCCAACTGCAAAACAACGCGGCCAACTGCAAATACAAGCGGCCAGATGCAATAATCCACGGCCAACTGCAAAAACACGCGGCCAACGTCAAAAACAAGCGGCCAGATGTAATAATCCGCGGCCAACTGCAAAAACACGCGGCCAAATGCAAAATGAAGCGGCCAAGTGTAAAATAACGCGGCCAAAAGAAAGAAGCGTTACTGCATTTCACGCTTTGTAGAATATCGTGTTTTACAAATGCCTGTTTGTGGTTTGACGAATCTTCTTCTCGCACAAAACAGAAACACAGGGCTCCGGAGAACACCGATCGTGCACCGATCATAATTCCTTGATTCATCCAAAGAATTCATTCAACTCTTCAACCTTGTATAATATTTCCCTCAATTCAATTTTATATAATACTAGCGAATGCCCGTGCCTGAAGGCACGGTGTAACACGTTTTAAAAAAACTAAATCGAATTGCCATTTTTAAGCACGGCGCGACACGTTTTGGAAAAAACAAAACCAAATTGCCGTTTTCTTGGAATTTACCACCCCACCGATCAAGACAAAATCTCCCATAAGTCATTTTCTTAAATAAACTTCAAATAGAGTCAATTTTTTCAAATTATGTACGTGAGAGTGGAAAAAGTACCACACCTGAATCCACCGGGCTTTCCCTTGAGACTACATGACGTTAAAAATCAATAACATTGCCTATAAAAAAAGAACCACCAATGACAAACATGTTCTATTAACCATTCTCCTTCCCATTTTGATGGATATATTCCTGAAGCTTCATGGATATATTCCTGATCCTGATTTAACTCATACCAGAGGTATATCATTCGTTATAGTAACCCAAGATTTCGAACATAGCCTAATTCAAATTAGCCCCAAACTATTAAAATTATATAAATAAATAAATAAACACTTTGAAAAACTTGACAGATAGTGAGTTGGAGAGGAGAGGGGGGCAACGGAAAGATGCGAATTTGGTTCCTGGAATTTTGAAAACGGCATCGTGGTTTAGCTGTCGAAAGCACTTTTCTCGGGTTGTGGGCGAGCGATTATAAGCATAACTTGTGTTACAGAAATGCAAGTTCACACTAATCCGCGACCAACTGCAAAAAACACACGGCCATATGCTATAATCCGCGGCCAACTCCAAAAACAAGCGGCCAGATGCAATAATCCGCGGCCAACTGCAAAAACACGCGGCCAGATGTAATAATCCGCGGCCAACTGCAAAATCACGCGGCCAGATGCAAAATGAAGCGGCCAAGTGTAAAAATAACGCGGCCAAAAGAAAGAAGCGTTACTGCATTTCACGCTTTGTAGAATATCGTGTTTCACAAATGCCTGTTTGTGGTTTGACGAATCTTCTTCTCGCACAAAACAGAAACACAGGGCTCCGGAGAACACCGGTCGTGCACCGATCATAATTCCTCGATTCATCCAAAATATTCATTCAACTTCTTCAAACTTGTAAAGTATTTCACTCAATTCAATTTTATATAATACTAGCGAATGCCCGTGCCTGAAGGCACGGTGCAACACGTTTTAAAAAAACTAAATCGAATTGCCATTTTTAGGCACGGCGGGACAAGTTTTGGAAAAAACAAAACCAAATTGCTGTTTTCTTGGAATTTACCACCCCACCGATCAAGACAAAATCTCCCATAAGTCATTTTCTTAAATAAACTTCAAATAGGGTCCATTTATTCAAATTATGTACATGAGAGTGGAAAAAGTACCACACCTGAATCCACCAGGCACTCCATTGAGACTACATGACTTAAAAATCATTAACATTGCCTATAAAAAAAGAACCACCAATGACAAACATGTTCTATTAACCATTCTCCTTCCCATTTTGATGGATATATTCCTGAAGCTTCATGGATATATTCCTGATCGTAAATTAACTCAAACTAGAGGTATATCATTCGTTATAGTAACCCAAGATTTCGAACATAGCCTAATTCAAATTAGCCCCAAACTGTTAAAATTACATAAATAAATAAAAAAACACTTTGAAAAACTTGACAGATAGTTAGTTGGAGAGGAGAGGGGGGCAACGGAAAGATGCGAGTTTGGTTCCTGGAATTTTGAAAATGGCATCGTTGTTTAGCTGTCGAAAGCACTTTTCTCGGGTTGTGGGCGAGCGATTATAAGCATAACTTGTGTTTCAGAAATGCAAGTTCACACTAATCCGCGGCCAACTGCAAAAACACGCGGTCTTATGCAATAATCCGCGGCCAACTGCAAAAACACGCGGCCAGATGCAATAATCCGCGGCAAACTGCAAAAACACGCGGCCAACTGCAAAATGAAGCGGCCAGGTGTCAAATAACGCGGCCAAAAGAAAGAAGCGTTACTGCATTTCACGCTTTGTAGAATATCGTGTTTCACAAATGCCTGTTTGTGGTTTGACGAATCATCTTCTCGCACAAAACAGAAACACAGGGCTCCGGAGAACACCGATCGTGCACCGATCATAATTCCTCGATTCATCCAAACTTCTTCAAACTTGTATAGTATTTCCCTCAATTCAATTTTATATAATACTAGCGAATGCCCGTGCCTGAAGGCACGGTGCAACACGTTTTAAAAAAACTAAATCGAATTGCCATTTTTAGGCCCGGCGGGACAAGTTTTGGAAAAAACAAAACCGAATTGCCGTTTTCTTGGAATTTACCACCGCACCGATCAAGACAAAATCTCCCATAAGTCATTTTCTTAAATTAACTTCAAATAGGGTCCATTTATTCAAATTATGTACATGAGAGGGGAAAAAGTACCACACCTGAATCCACCGGGCTCTCCATTGAGACTGCATGACGTTAAAAATCATTAACATTGCCTATAAAAAAAGAACCACCAATGACAAACATGTTCTATTAACCATTCTCCTTCCCATTTTGATGGATATATTCCTGAAGCTTCATGGATATATTCCTGATCCTGAATTAACTCATACCAGAGGTATATCATTCGTTATAGTAACCCAAGATTTCGAACATAGCCTAATTTAAATTAGCCCCAAACTGTTAAAATTACATAAATAAATAAAAAAACACTTTGAAAAACTTGACAGATAGTGAGTTGGAGAGGAGAGGGGGGCAATGGAAAGATGCGAGTTTGGTTCCTGGAATTTTGAAAATGGCATCGTGGTTTAGCTGTCGAAAGCACTTTTCTTGGGTTGTGGGCGAGCGATTATAAGCATAACTTGTGTTTCAGAAATGCAAGTTCACACTAATCCGCGGCCAACTGCAAAAACACGCAGTCTTATGCAATAATCCGCGGCCAACTGCAAAAACACGCGGCCAACTGCAAAAACAAGCGGCCAGATACAATAATTCGCGGCCAACTGCAAAACAAGCGGCCAACTGCAAAAACACGCGGCCAGATGCAATAATCCGCGGCCAACTGCAAAACCACGCGGCCAACTGCAAAATGAAGCGGCCAGGTGTAAAATAACGCGGCCAAAAGAAAGAAGCGTTACTGCATTTCACGCTTTGTAGAATATCGTGTTTCACAAATGCCTGTTTGTGGTTTGACGAATCTTCTTCTCGCACAAAACAGAAACACAGGGCTCCGGAGAACACCAATCGTGCACCGATCATAATTCCTCGATTCATCCAAAGTATTCATTCAACTTCTTCAAACTTGTAAAGTATTTCCCTCAATTCAATTTTATATAATACTAGCGAATGCCCGTGCCTGAAGGCACGGTGCAACACGTTTTAAAAATACTAAATCGAATTGCCATTTTTAGGCACGGCGGGACAAGTTTTGGAAAAAACAAAACCGAATTGCCGTTTTCTTGGAATTTACCACCGCACCGATCAAGACAAAATCTCCCATAAGTCATTTTCTTAAATTAACTTCAAATAGGGTCCATTTATTCAAATTATGTACATGAGAGTGGAAAAAGTACCACACCTGAATCCACCGGGCTCTCCATTGAGACTGCATGACGTGAAAAATCATTAACATTGCCTATAAAAAAAAGAACCACCAATGACAAACATGTTCTATTAACCATTCTCCGTCCCATTTTGATGGATATATTCCTGAAGCTTCATGGATATATTCCTGATCCTGAATTAACTCATACCAGAGGTATATCATTCGATATAGTAACCCAAGATTTCGAACATAGCCTAATTTAAATTAGCCCCAAACTGTTAAAATTACATAAATAAATAAAAAAACACTTTGAAAAACTTGACAGATAGTGAGTTGGAGAGGAGAGGGGGGCAATGGAAAGATGCGAGTTTGGTTCCTGGAATTTTGAAAACGGCATCGTGGTTTAGCTGTCGAAAGCACTTTTCTTGGGTTGTGGGCGAGCGATTATAAGCATAACTTGTGTTTCAGAAATGCAAGTTCACACTAATCCGCGGCCAACTGCAAAAACACGCAGTCTTATGCAATAATCCGCGGCCAACTGCAAAAACACGCGGCCAACTGCAAAAACAAGCGGCCAACTGCAAAAACACGCGGCCAACTGCAAAATGAAGCGGCCAGGTGTAAAATAACGCGGCCAAAAGAAAGAAGCGTTACTGCATTTCACGCTTTGTAGAATATCGTGTTTCACAAATGCCTGTTTGTGGTTTGACGAATCATCTTCTCGCACAAAACAGAAACACAGGGCTCCGGAGAACACCGATCGTGCACCGATCATAATTCCTCGATTCATCCATAGTATTCATTCAACTTCTTCAAACTTGTAAAGTATTTCCCTCAATTCAATTTTATATAATACTAGCGAATGCCCGTGCCTGAAGGCACGGTGCAACACGTTTTAAAAAAACTAAATCGAATTGCCATTTTTAGGCACGGCGGGACAAGTTTTGGAAAAAACAAAACCGAATTGCCGTTTTCTTTGAATTTACCACCGCACCGATCAAGACAAAATCTCCCATAAGTCATTTTCTTAAATTAACTTCAAATAGGGTCCATTTATTCAAATTATGTATATGATAGTGGAAAAAGTACCACACCTGAATCCACCGGGCTCTCCATTGAGACTACATGACGTTAAAAATCGTTAACATTGACAATAAAAAAAGAACCACCAATGACAAACATGTTCTATTAACCATTCTCCTTCCCATTTTGATGGATATATTCCTGAAGCTTCATGGATATATTCCTGATCCTGAATTAACTCATACCAGAGGTATATCATTCGTTATAGTAACCCAAGATTTCGAACATAGCCTAATTTAAATTAGCCCCAAACTGTTAAAATTACGTAAATAAATAAAAAAAACACTTTGAAAAACTTGACAGATAGTGAATTGGAGAGGAGAGGGGGGCAACGGAAAGATGCGAGTTTGGTTCCTGGAATTTTGAAAACGGCATCGTGGTTTAGCTGTCGAAAGCACTTTTCTCGGGTTGTGGGCGAGCGATTATAAGCATAACTTGTGTTTCAGAAATGCAAGTTCACACTAATCCGCGGCCAATTGCAAAAACAAGCGGCCATATGCAATAAACCGCGGCCAACTGCAAAAATCGTGGCCAACTGCAAAAACAAGCGGCCAGATCCAATAATCCGCGGCCAACGGCAAAAACACGCGGCCAACTGCAAAAACACGCGGCCAGATACAATAATCCGCGGCCAACTGCAAAATGAAGCGGCCAGGTGTAAAATAACGCGGCCAAAAGAAAGAAGCGTTACTGCATTTCACGCTTTGTAGAATATCGTGTTTCACAAATGCCTGTTTGTGGTTTGACGAATCTTCTTCTCGCACAAAACAGAAACACAGGGCTCCGGAGAACACCGATCGTGCACCGATCATAATTCCTCGATTCATCCAAAGTATTCATTCAACTTCTTCAAACTTGTAAAGTATTTCCCTCAATTCAATTTTATATAATACTAGCGAATGCCCGTGCCTGAAGGCACGGTGCAAAACGTTTTAAAAAAACGAAATCGAATTGCCATTTTTAGGCACGGCGGGACAAGTTTTGGAAAAAACAAAACCGAATTGCCGTTTTCTTGGAATTTACCACCGCACAGATCAAGACAAAATCTCCCATAAGTCATTTTCTTAAATTAACTTCAAATAGGGTCCATTTATTCAAATTATGTACATGAGAGTGGAAAAAGTACCACACCTGAATCCACCGGGCTCTCCATTGAGACTGCATGACGTTAAAAATCATTAACATTGCCTATAAAAAAAGAACCACCAATGACAAACATGTTCTATTAACCATTCTCCTTCCCATTTTGATGGATATATTCCTGAAGCTTCATGGATATATTCCTGATCCTGAATTCACTCATACCAGAGGTATATCATTCGTTATAGTAACCCAAGATTTCGAACATAGCCTAATTTAAATTAGCCCCAAACTGTTAAAATTACATAAATAAATAAAAAAACACTTTGAAAAACTTGACAGATAGTGAGTTGGAGAGGAGAGGGGGGCAATGGAAAGATGCGAGTTTGGTTCCTGGAATTTTAAAAACGACATCGTGGTTTAGCTGTCGAAAGCACTTTTCTTGGGTTGTGGGCGAGAGATTATAAGCATAACTTGTGTTTCAGAAATGCAAGTTCACACTTGTAAGTGCAGAAAAACCGAGAGTGGTTTAAGCAGCACAAGAACGTAACGGCTACTTCGAGGTCCTCGCCGGAACCCTAATATGTCGCCGGAGTCTTTATCTGCAAAACAGACAAAGGGTGAGTGCACCTTTGCCTCTCTTGGCAAAGGCCCTCCGATGCCTAAGTTAGTATCACGTACTGGTCGAAAACCCTAATTCAAGTAGAAGAATACGTAAAACCGTAATGTATTGTGTACCTTTTTCCTCTAGGTTTACATCGTATTTATAGGTTTATGGATGCTTGCTGCCCAAGTCCCACGCTTCCCTAAGTTCCCTATCTCGTATAGGAAACTCAGAACATCTTGGATCCTCGTTCCCTCATCAATTCATCACTTTAGTCCGTTTAGGACTCTTTTCCATAACTTGCTGAACTTCCCATTCCCGTTGGGTCTCTTCCCAAGATCCTATTTTATTGGGATCTTATTCCTTCACGGAATATCTCTATTTCTGGAACTTCCTGGAAAGTTCCCCGTGCCTGGGACTGCTTTCGTACAAATTCCCCCTGTTCGGCCTCATTGTTGCCGAACAAGCTACCTGGACCAATAGCTTCACATGTTACTGGTCTTTTGTCAATCCCTTGGTCCAATATCCTCTCGTGTTACTGGACCTTGACTTTGCATAGACTCTCTGGACCAACGATTTCTCATATCATTGGTCTCAGTCGCCGACCACCGCCTTGTACGGCGACTGTCCTTATTGTAATTATACCACGGTCCCACGCACCACGTGTTCGGGCACTATTTGTACTTGTTCGGGATTTACTCCCTACAATTGCTCCCCAGCTTTACTCGTTATTTCTTCATATATGACGAGCAAAGCTACTTAAGATCCGAATAACACTTGTTTTTGCTCCTGCACCCTTCGTTTCTCAAAACTGGTGCAAATATCATCATTACATCAGCCCAAAAAACATCTCGTTATTTGGGCTGGACAGGCCTTTCCTGCCCCAACCTTTCCACGTGGCACAAACCGTACCGCTCGCATTGAATGCGAATGGACATTTCTTCGAAAAACGGAACGCCCAAACGGCGTTGGGATGACGTTTCGCATACGCCACCCCACTAAACTTGGGGCAATTTTGGGTTTTCCCCTCATTTCGAAACCCCTTTCTCTGTCTCGATTCCCTCTGCAACCAGAACTCTCAAGCACATCCGCCATTGGAGCCTTGTTCACCATCTCGAGGTTTCCTCCTTGTGCATCTAGGATTCTGATCACCATAATCGTAAGTCATCGTTCCTTCTTCCGCCCTTTTTCTCTCGTTACTGTAGGATTTCTCGGAACATATTTAGGGTTTCTTCGCACCCGTGATCTCCCACTGCAATAGACCCACTTTTTTCAAAAATGGGGAGGTTCAGGCGTCACTGCAATACCCCTCAAACCATGGCCTCGTTTAGGTCTCGCTATGAGATCCCCGACGATGTGGCCATTAGCTTGGCTCCTGTAGACGCTATACGTCAGAGCCCTGACAACGACACTCTACACATTCCGGTGGTCGCCGTTGTAGAGGGCGGTGTTAGATTCCCCCTGGCGCCACTACTCCGCCAGGTTCTGGCTTACTACAGACTATCCCCTATGCAAGTGTCTGCCAATTTTTTTCGAGTGGTTATGGGTATCAACACCCTAAACCAGATGTTAGGCACATCTTTAGGCCTGTACGATATTCATCATCTGTACAGCATTTCCCGTACGAAAGACGCCCTCACCTACTACCTAAAGAGTAGAGATTCCAGGAGGCGGCTGGTGCTTGAATTGCCCGACTCCGCCCGAGGAGACGACGACGATTTCCTCGTCGTTACTGGAAATTTCGAGCCCAGAGACGAGGACGGCCAAGTGATAGGCTTTCACGCCCCTCACAGATTTGGGCAACCACGTCAGTTCTTTCTTCTTCGTAAAATTCATTCACCTAGCAATTCATTCATATTGCGTATTCAATTCCATCCATCTTACGACTGTCAACTTTTCGTGTTGCAGCTGAAAATATCAACCAGGGGTACGCTATCATTACGCCCCAAGTACATGTGGCACACATCACCCAGGCTCTAAATTTCAACGGCGAGGGTACCCACTTGGCAGGCCGAGCAAGAGCAGCGCAGGTGCTTCTGAGTTACAGAGCATATTACGGGGGCTTCATTGATCGGCGCATCCGAGCAGCAGACGACCCGCCAGTCCCTGGTCCTGCCGCTGCACAACCTGCACAGCCCGAGCAGATAGAAGAAGAAAGGCGTTCTCAGACCCCTCCCTTCCGTAGTGCTTCTGTGGAAATTGTCGAGGAAGCATCTACATCGTCAGACGGTTATTCCCCATCTCCACGTTCCCAAGAGATGAATCAGCCAATCAACCTCGAAAGTCTCCTCACAATCCCAGGAGCTGGCCGAGGAAGGAGCCGCGGCACTGCTCGTGGCCGAGGTCGCTCCCAGAGTCCTGCGCCGTCACATGGCCGCCGAGGAATAGCACAACTCGACGCTCCCCCTGGATTTTCTCCCGAAGAACTTGAAGCTAGCCACAGGGACAAACGCCCACGTTTGGAAGCACCTGGGGGGGACCTCGACTCAGATACCCATAACCCAAACTCCAATCTGGGCTCCCCAACTTTCACATGGCAACAAGACTGTCACTGTCCGGGATAGTGTGGAGTCTGAAGGGACCGCACTGGCCCTATCCCAGGCTCTCATGCTCCCCGGGGACATGCAGAAGGAGGTGGTGAGCTCTCCGGACAACTTGCTTGGATCTTTCATGGTGCACAGCTTTAAGGTAAACCCATTTATGATCTTCGCTTCTTATAATTTGGCCCTTTCCCAGCTGTGTTACTGAATTGATAATACGTTTAGGCTGCGCAAAAGATGGTGGCCATGGCCCAAAAGCTGGGTCACTCAGAGCCCCAGCGTGCAAAGTTGGCCAGCGAAAACGCCAAACTCCTGACCTCCATAGCCCGGCTTGAGAGAGAGAGAAACCAGGCTCGAAACGTGGCGGCTGAAGTGAAGAACAAGCTGGATGGTGCTGAAGATAGCCTGAACCAGACTCTGATAGAGCTGGAGGCGAGCAAAAACGAGGCGAAGATGTCTTACCAGCAGGGGTATAACGAAGGGATCAACGTAGCCACTGAAAGCTACAAAAATCAGATGCCCAAGATCCAAGATCAAATATTTGCTGCTGGGTGGACCGCTGGCCTCAGGAAGTCTGGTACAGCTGATTCTTCTGCCTTGTGGACGGAAATTGATCTTCCGAGCACTATAGTAGCCCAAGGTGAAGATGAGATCGAGGAAGAGGAGGACAATCCAAATGAGGAGCTCAACGTGGATGTTTCCGAGCAGCTCGGTGCTGATGCCAATGGCAACGACGAAGTGACCAACCCTGGCCAGAAAGAAGCCAGTGGTGGTCCAACTGATGAGAGTACTGCTGCAAAAGATACCCCCGTAGAAACCCCGACTCCTATTGCTCAAGATCAAACCCCAAATCCAGTCACTCAAGATCCCATTGTGGATCAGTAGGTATGCACTCCTCCTCCTGGAACAATATAATTCTTGATACGTAGTGGTGGCCCTGCGCGGCTGTAAGTTTGCCCTGTGCGGCACAAATACATTCTTAATACTCTTTAACTTTAAGTTTTTGGCCCTTCGTGGTTTTAACATCGCTAGTGGCCCTTTTCATGGCTAACCGTTTTAATTTCAATTGCCCAAGTATCTCGTACTTAGGTGTTTTGAGTGCTTCTGTTTATAAATCATGTTGGGATGTATATGCTGCCCAAGTGTATTCATGCTAGTGAATGGCATGCTTTCCAAGTTATCCTCGTAATTGGAAATAGTCCTAAGTGTATTCGTACTACTGATCAGCATGTTTTCGTATGCTGCCCAAGCCTTCTTCGTACTTGGAGACAATTCTAAGTGTGCTCGTACTTAGATAGGTTTGCATATATCCGCTTGCTCCCCATTCTTCATTGTCTAAGTTTACTCGTGCTTAGGTTCCAAATATACTCGCACTTGGCAGGGCTATGCATTTTTTGTAAACCAGGCTTGTTCGTACCTGTTTAAGTGATTCGAGTATATTCGTACTTGCAACGTGTTAAAATCTATCAAAACCAGGTTTGTTCGTACCCGTATGAGTGGTCAAGTATATTCGAACTTGATTAATTCTGCATGTACTCGTATGCTGCCAAGCGTTTGCTTTTAAGTCTAAGTGTATTCATACTTAGTCTGTCCAAATTTTTTTCATATTTGGAAAAAGTGTGTATTTCCACGTATACATGCCAGGTTTGTTCATACCTGTATAAGTAACCAAGTATACTCGTACTTGCAAGGTGTTTGAATCTGCTCAAATATCTTCGTATTTGGCGTAGACCTATTCCTTCTGCTCCCCAATACGAAGTGAGGAGCAAGGACCGGGCCTAACTTCGTATTTTAATCACAATAAACAACAATATTTTAAATCAAGACCAGAATTTTATTCATAATTCAAAAACTCAAGGGGGCGTTATGCGTACCCCTTGCAACTAAATAATAAAAAACAAAGGAATTGTACTCGTAATTCCCACACAATCACGATGTGCATCCTAAAACAGAATGAAAAATACGCTGAAGTTTTTTCAAACAAAAAACTTCCTCAAGTTGTGGACATTCCATGGCCTTGGTACCGGGTTCCCGTCCAGGTCCGCCAAACGATAAGCCCCAATGCCCGCAATCTCTGTAACTCTATACGGGCCCTCCCAGTTTGCTCCCAACTTGCCCTCATTGGCCACCTTGGTATTGCCGAGTACTTTACGAAGTACAAGGTCTCCAATACCAAATTCTCGGGGATGGACATTTTTGTTGTAGCTCTTCATCAGCTGCTCTTGATATGAGGCCAAGTGCACCAGAGCCCTTTCTCTGCGTTCCTCGGCAAGGTCCAGTTCTATCTCCAAGGCTCTGTCATTGCCTCCACTTTCAACCAAAGTGGTCCTGTTGGTCGGCAGACCAACCTCCAACGGGATTACTGCCTCTGTTCCATATGCTAACGAGTAGGGGGTCTCGCCCGTAGATCTCCTAGGAGTTGTTCGGTGCGCCCATAAAACCAGAGGCAATTCATCGGGCCACTTGCCCTTTGCTTTGTCCAACCTCTTCTTGATCCCATCAAGTATAGTTTTGTTGGATGCTTCCGCCTGCCCATTACTCTGTGGGTAGGCTGGGGTAGAGTAATAGTTCCTTATCCCATACTGGGCACAAAAAGCTTTAAACTTTTTCTGAAATTGGGACCCATTATCCGTAATCAGGGAATAAGGGACCCCAAACCGGGTGATTATGCTTTTCCACACGAACCTTTCTATCATAGGCTCAGTGATTTTAGCCAGTGGTTCAGCTTCAATCCATTTGGTGAAATAATCTGTTGCTACCAACAGAAATTTCCTATTCCCAGTTGCCTTGTGAAGTGGACCCACGATGTCCATCCCCCATTGTGCGAAGGGCCAAGGACTTGTCAAGGGCACCAGGTCTTCGGCTGGTGTCCTTATCATTGGTGAGAATTTTTGGCACTTCTCACAAATCTTTACATACACCTTTGCATCCTCTTGCATGTGAGGCCACCAGTACCCTTGGGTTATTGCTCGGTGAGCAATGGACCTTCCCCCAGCATGACTTCCACACGTTCCCTCGTGGATTTCGTGGAGAAATTTCTGCACCATCTCGGGGTGCACACAAAGTAAGTAGGGTCCAGTGAAGGACTTTCTGTACAGCTTTCCTTCTGGTGACAGCCAAAACCGTGCAGACTTTGTTTTAATCTTGTGAGCCTCCTTTTTATCTGTGGGGAGTGTCCCATCTCGTAGGAACTCCATTATTGGATCCATCCAACTCGGTCCTTGGTTCACGTCCAAGACCAGTTCCACATTTCTTCCGATGCTTGGCTCAGCAAGATAATCTACTGTCACCCTTCTTTTAAATTCTGTTGGTACAGCCGCGGCCAACCAGGCAAGAGAATCAGCATGGGCATTCTGCCCAGAACTTATTTGCTCGATGTATACTTTCTCGAAAGTGTCAAGCAGATCTTTGGCGGCTATCACGTAGGCAGCCATCTTTTCGTTCCGGGCTTCATACTCCCCGGACAACTGGTTCACCACGAGTTGCGAGTCACAATGCACTCGTATCTTTTTCACCTTCAGGGTTTTTGCACTTCTCAATCCTGCCAGGAGTGCCTCATACTCCGCCACGTTATTTGAAGCACTGAATCCCAATCGAAGGGACAGTTCCATCATTGCTCCTCCAGGAGGGAAAAGCACCACACCAATTCCCGAGCCTGTGTTGCATGCAGAGCCATCAACAAATAATTTCCACTCCGTGGGATCCTGTTCGGCCGGAGCTTTCTTTGTTTTCGTTGATTGCTCCTTTCTCGGCTCCTTTCTCGGCTCCTGTCTCATAGGAGGCTCGGGAGCCACCGTAGGTGAAAACTCAGCTACGAAGTCCGCCAGCACCTGCCCCTTTATTGCGGTGCGCGGCTGATAATCTATGTCGTACTGACTCAGTTCAACCGACCAAGTTGAGATACGTCCCGAGAAATCTGCCTTTCGTAGCAGAGATTTTAACGGATACTCAGTATAAACCACAATTCTGTGACTCTGGAAGTAATGGGGCAATTTACGTGCCGCTGTTCTTAATGCCAGGACCAATTTTTCGAGGGGCAGATACCTTGTCTCTGCATCTAGCAACGTTTTGCTGACATAATAGACAGGGATTTGCTCGGATCCCTTGTCCCTTAGTAGCACCGCACTTACAGCATGTTCGGAGACTGCTAGATATAGAGTTAGGGACTCGCCTTGTTCGGGAGTGGACAGAAGGGGGGCTGCTGCCAGGTACTTCTTCAGGTTTTGGAACGCCTGCTCACATTCTGCTCCCCATTCGTATCCTTCCCTCTTTTTCAGCAGCAGAAAGAAGGGTCTGCACTTGTCACTAGACCTGCTGATGAATCGGTTTAGAGCCGCTGCCATCCCAGTCAACCTCTGGACTTCCTTCGTGGTCCTTGGACTTTGGAGCCTTTGCAACGCTGTAATTTGATCGGGGTTCGCTTCTATCCTTCTTATGGTGACCAAATGCCCCAGGAACTTCCCTGAGTTTACCCCAAACGCACACTTCGAGGCGTTGAGCTTCAATTTATATTCTCTCAATATCTCAAAGGCTTCTTTTAAATCAGTGATGTGGTTTTCCTTTTCTCTGCTTTTGACCACCATGTCATCTATGTAAACCTCCATGGTTTTACCGAGCAACTTCTTTAGCATAATCGTTGCTAACCTCTGATATGTTGCACCGGCATTCCTCAAACCAAAAGGCATGACACTATAACAGTACAGCCCCCTTGGCGTGATAAAAGATGTCTTCTCCTCATCGGGGCCGTACATAGCTATCTGATGATAACCTCGATAAGCATCAAGGAAGCTCATCCGCCCATACCCAGCCGTTGCATCGACAAGCTGGTCTATCCTGGGGAGGGGGAAGCTATCCTTGGGGCACGCCTTGTTCAAGTCGGTGAAGTCGACACAAACTCGCCACTTCCCGTTCTTTTTCTTTACCACCACAGTGTTGGACAGCCATTCCGGGTAGTATACCTCTCGTATAGCCTTTGCTTCGAGCAATCGGTCCACCTCCTCGATAACAGCATCCACGTGTTGTACGGCGGATCGTCTCTTCTTATGCATCACAGGCTTATGTTGTGGATCCACATTCAGGTGGTGACAAATCACGTTTGCATCCACTCCGGGCATCTCTTCGGGCACCCAAGCAAACACATCGACGTGTTCTTTGAGGAACCTTACCAACTCTTCCTCTTCTGCTTTATTCAGATTTTCCCCAATCAGGAAATACCTTTCTGGATCATTCTCGTTGATCTGAATCTTCTTCAAGCCTTCCACTACTTTCTCGGCGGGATCCCCTCCGACATCCTCAATGGTTGGCCGATCCGGAACCTCGATTGCTTGAACTAACTGGGCCTTTGGTGCCTTCTTGATTATAGAAACCAAGCATTGCTGGGCGACCTTCTGATTTCCCCTGATTCTTTCGATACCATTTGACCCGGGAAATTTTACCATCTGATGGTAAGTGGAGGAAACCGCCCTCATCTTGTGCAACCACGTCCTTCCAATAATCGCGTTATAGGAAGATGGTACATCTACCACCAAAAAGTCGGTTCTTAGCACAACTGTTCCTGCCCGAACAGGGAGAGTTGCTTTGCCCAATGGCCACACTGCTCCTGCACTAAATCCGACCAAAGGGGTTGTTGACGGTACCAAATCTGCTTGTGCCAGCCCTAGCTTCTTGAACGCGTCATAATACAGTATCTCCGTGCAGCTTCCCGAATCTACCAGGATTCTCTCCATGTCATATTCCCCAATTCGTAGGGTTATGACTAGGGCATCATTATGCGGTACCTGGATTCCCCCCAGGTCCTCGTCTGTGAAGATTATGCCCCCAGTGCATTCTTCTCCTTCACGTCCTCGTTTCTTTCCCAACTGCATCACGTGCTGGTCGTGTTTTACTTGTCTTTGGAGCAACCTCACCTCACTTCTCGTGTAAGGCGCGGCCAATCCATGTATCATATGGATTACCCCTCTTGGATTCTGCTCATAATCCAATTCCAATGCTTTCTCTGCACCCTTGTGCTCCTCCTGAATAAATTCTTTCAGGTAACCCCGTGAGACCAGATCATCGAGGTGTTGCTTGAACATCTCGCAATCCTCCGTCATATGCCCCAGTCTTTATGATAACTACAATGCTGACTCGTAGCCCTCTTCGCATCTTTGTCCCCCTCCAGCCTTGGGGGCCACTTGAAATATGGGCGATTCTTTATTTTGTAAAGAATCCGATAGATTGGTTCCTTCCACACCGTTGTCACCGAAAAGAAAGACTTGGGGTCTGGGGCGTGCTTCTCTTTATACGGTTCTTTCTTGACCTGCCCATACTCCTTCCTTTCTTTGTAGGTTTTGGGCTCTGGCTTGTCCGCCCTTTTCGGTAGAACCTTCGCCTGTTCGGCAACCATCTTGTTGTCCTCACGCAGTATGTCATCCTCGTTTCTGGCATGTTGCTCGATTCGTTCCATTAGCCTTGCCAGTGTATCTACCGGGTTCATGTTCAGGGATTTACGCATCTCTCCCCGAACAGGCAACCCTGTTTTGAACGTGGCTATGGCATATTCCTCACTGCACCCTTCAATCTCGTTGAAAGTCTCCCAGTACTTCTTGCCATATTCTCTGATCGGCTCACTCTCTCCCTGTTTCATAACAGAGAGGCTTTCAAAGGTTTTTGGTGCTTTCCTGCTCGTCAGAAACCGAGCAGTGAATTCTTCGGCCAACTGTCTCCATCCTCGCACGGTGTTCGGCCCCAGCTTATGGAACCATGACAAGGCCACTTTCCCCAAACTCGATGGGAACATCTTGCACATGATTGCATCATCCCCGTCGTGCATGAACATTGCCTGCCGGTAGTGTTGTACGTGTGCCACGGGATCATTATTTGTTTCATAAAGTACGAATGTCCCGTGCTTCACCCTGCTCGGAAGCCTCGCCTCCTGCAATCTCTTTGAAAAAGGGGATGAGGCTATATTGCTGAGGGCTTTCCGTGCCGCCTCTCGTGCAGACATGGCTCCCTCCTCTCGCTCTTTTGCTTTCTTGGGAATACTCTTTTCCCAATCGGAATCAGGTCTCTCGTACCTATCCCTGTGTTGTCTTCTAATCTCTCCTTCTTCGGGGGTGAGGCTTCTGCTTCTTCTTTTTCGTGAAGAAGCCCTCTTCTTTTTCGGGGTGGGACTCCTGGACCGGCTCCCCCTTCCTCGTGAAGGAGCCTTCTTGCGTTCTACTATTGCCAGCCTTTCTCCTCTGGAATCCCTTCGTGACAGTCCAGAATCTTCCGGATGTCCTCGTATCCGTTGCAATTCCTGTATCTCATATTCTCGTTTTTTAATCAAACGTGCGTACTCTTCGATCTCTCGTCTCTTTTTATCCAAGATATCGTCACGGCTATGTGCACTCCTTGAATGCGCCACTAATTCTCCCTCACGATGGGATTTACTCCTTCTCGTGGAGCCTGTGGCCGTCCTTCCCTCCTTGTTCTTGGAGTCGCCATGGACAGTCAGGGGATTATCCATGTTTGTGGGCTTCTTTGCTTGCCCACCGTCGGGCTTTCTCGGAGGATCCGGTGGGGAGTTGCCACATCTTCCTCCCAACTGGTGTTTCGGATCATGTGGAGTTTTTGGATCTTCTTCCATCATGGTCGCTTTTCAGAGGGATCTCTTTCGTTTCCCACAGACGGCGCCAATTGTAAGTGCAGAAAAACCGAGAGTGGTTTAAGCAGCACAAGAACGTAACGGCTACTTCGAGGTCCTCGCCGGAACCCTAATATGTCGCCGGAGTCTTTATCTGCAAAACAGACAAAGGGTGAGTGCACCTTTGCCTCTCGTGGCAAAGGCCCTCCGATGCCTAAGTTAGTATCACGTACTGGTCGAAAACCCTAATTCAAGTAGAAGAATACGTAAAACCGTAATGTATTGTGTACCTTTTTCCTCTAGGTTTACATCGTATTTATAGGTTTATGGATGCTTGCTGCCCAAGTCCCACGCTTCCCTAAGTTCCCTATCTCGTATAGGAAACTCAGAACATCTTGGATCCTCGTTCCCTCATCAATTCATCACTTTAGTCCGTTTAGGACTCTTTTCCATAACTTGCTGAACTTCCCATTCCCGTTGGGTCTCTTCCCAAGATCCTATTTTATTGGGATCTTATTCCTTCACGGAATATCTCTATTTCTGGAACTTCCTGGAAAGTTCCCCGTGCCTGGGACTGCTTTCGTACAAATCCCCCCTGTTCGGCCTCATTGTTGCCGAACAAGCTACCTGGACCAATAGCTTCACATGTTACTGGTCTTTTGTCAATCCCTTGGTCCAATATCCTCTCGTGTTACTGGACCTTGACTTTGCATAGACTCTCTGGACCAACGATTTCTCATATCATTGGTCTCAGTCGCCGACCACCGCCTTGTACGGCGACTGTCCTTATTGTAATTATACCACGGTCCCACGCACCACGTGTTCGGGCACTATTTGTACTTGTTCGGGATTTACTCCCTACAACACTAATCCGCGGCCAACTGCAAAAACACGCAGTCTTATGCAATAATCCGCGGCCAACTGCAAAAACACGCGGCCAATTGCACAAACAAGCGGCCAACTGCAAAAACACGCGGCCAGATGCAATAATCCGCGGCCAACTGCAAAAACACGCGGCCAACTGCAAAATGAAGCGGCCAGGTGTAAAATAACGCGGCCAAAAGAAAGAAGCGTTACTGCATTTCACGCTTTGTAGAATATCGTGTTTCACAAATGCCTGTTTGTGGTTTGACGAATCTTCTTCTCGCACAAAACAGAAACACAGGGCTCCGGAGAACACCGATCGTGCACCGATCATAATTCCTCGATTCATCCAAAGTATTCATTCAACTTCTTCAAACTTGTAAAGTATTTCCCTCAATTCAATTTTATATAATACTAGCGAATGCCCGTGTCTGAAGGCACGGTGCAACACGTTTTAAAAAAACTAAATCGAATTGCCATTTTTAGGCACGGCGGGACAAGTTTTGGAAAAAACAAAACCGAATTGCCGTTTTCTTTGAATTTACCACCGCACCGATCAAGACAAAATCTCCCATAAGTCATTTTCTTAAATTAACTTCAAATAGGGTCCATTTATTCAAATTATGTACATGAGAGTGGAAAAAGTACCACACCTGAATCCACCGGGCTCTCCATTGAGACTACATGACGTTAAAAATCGTTAACATTGCCAATAAAAAAAGAACCACCAATGACAAACATGTTCTATTAACCATTCTCCTTCCCATTTTGATGGATATATTCCTGAAGCTTCATGGATATATTCCTGATCCTGAATTAACTCATACCAGAGGTATATCATTCGTTATAGTAACCCAAGATTTCGAACATAGACTAATTCAAATTAGCCCCAAACTGTTAAAATTACATAAATAAATAAAAAAACACTTTGAAAAACTTGACAGATAGTGAATTGGAGAGGAGAGGGGGGCAACAGAAAGATGCGAGTTTGGTTCCTGGAATTTTGAAAACGGCATCGTGGTATAGCTGTCGAAAGCACTTTTCTCGGGTTGTGGGCGAGCGATTATAAGCATAACTTGTGTTTCAGAAATACAAGTTCACCCTAATCCGCGGCCAATTGCAAAAACAAGCGGCCATATGCAATAAACCGCGGCCAACTGCAAAAATCGTGGCCAACTGCAAAAACAAGCGGCCAGATCCAATAATAGGCGGCCAACTGCAAGAAAACGCGGCCAACTGCAAAAACAAGCGGCCATATGCAATAATCCGCGGCCAATTGCAAAAACACGCGGCCAACTGCAAAAACAAGCGGCCAGATACAATAATTAGCGGCCAACTGCAAAAACAAGCGGCCAACTGCAAAAACACGCGGCCAGATGCAATAATCCGCGGCCAACTGCAAAAACACGCAACCAACTGCAAAATGAAGCGGCCAGGTGTAAAATAACGCGGCTAAAAGAAAGAAGCGTTACTGCATTTCACGCTTTGTAGAATATCGTGTTTCACAAATGCCTGTTTGTGGTTTGACGAATCTTCTTCTCGCACAAAACAGAAACACAGGGCTCCGGAGAACACCGATCGTGCACCGATCATAATTCCTCGATTCATCCAAAGTATTCATTCAACTTCTTCAAACTTGTAAAGTATTTCCCTCAATTCAATTTTATATAATACTAGCGAATGCCCGTGCCTGAAGGCACGGTGCAACACGTTTTAAAAAAACTAAATCGAATTGCCATTTTTAGGCACGGCGGGACAAGTTTTGGAAAAAACAAAACCGAATTGCCGTTTTCTTTGAATTTACCACCGCACCGATCAAGACAAAATCTCCCATAAGTCATTTTCTTAAATTAACTTCAAATAGGGTCCATTTATTCAAATTATGTACATGAGAGTGGAAAAAGTACCACACCTGAATCCACCGGGCTCTCCATTGAGACTACATGACGTTAAAAATCGTTAACATTGCCAATAAAAAAAGAACCACCAATGACAAACATGTTCTATTAACCATTCTCCTTCCCATTTTCATGGATATATTCCTGAAGCTTCATGGATATATTCCTGATCCTGAATTAACTCATACCAGAGGTATATCATTCGTTATAGTAACCCAAGATTTCGAACATAGCCTAATTCAAATTAGCCCCAAACTGTTAAAATTACGTAAATAAATAAAAAAACACTTTGAAAAACTTGACAGATAGTGAATTGGAGAGGAGAGGGGGGCAATGGAAAGATGCGAGTTTGGTTCCTGGAATTTTGAAAACGGCATCGTGGTTTAGCTGTCGAAAGCACTTTTCTCGGGTTGTGGGCGAGCGATTATAAGCATAACCTGTTTTTCAGAAATGCAAGTTCCCACTAATCCGCGGCCAATTGCAAAAACAAGCGGCCATATGCAATAAACTGCGGCCAACTGCAAAAAAAGTGGCCAACTGCAAAAACAAGCGGCCATATGCAATAATCCGCGGCCAACTGCAAAAACACGCGGCCAACTGCAAAAACACGCGGCCATATGCAATAATCCGCGGCCAACTGCAATATGAAGCGGCCAGGTGTAAAATAACGCGGCCAAAAGAAAGAAGCGTTACTGCATTTCACGCTTTGTAGAATATCGTGTTTCACAAATCCCTGTTTGTGGTTTGACGAATCTTCTTCTCGCACAAAACAGAAACACAGGGCTTCGGAGAACACCGATCGTGCACCGATCATAATTCCTCGATTCATCCAAAGTATTCATTCAACTTCTTCAAACTTGTAAAGTATTTCCCTCAATTCAATTTTATATAATACTAGCGAATGCCCGTGCCTGAAGGCACGGTGCAACACGTTTTAAAAAAACTAAATCGAATTTCCATTTTTAGGCACGGCGGGACAAGTTTCGGAAAAAACAAAACCGAATTGCCGTTTTCTTGGAATTTACCACCGCACCGATCAAGACAAAATCTCTCATAAGTCATTTTCTTAAATTAACTTCAAATAGGGTCCATTTATTCAAATTATGTACATGAGAGTGGAAAAAGTACCACACCTGAATCCACCGGGCTCTCCATTGAGACTGCATGACGTTAAAAATCATTTACATTGCCTATAAAAAAAGAACCACCAATGACAAACATGTTCTATTAACCATTCTCCTTCCCATTTTGATGGATATATTCCTGAAGCTTCATGGATATATTCCTGATCCTGAATTAACTCATACCAGAGGTAGATCATTCGTTATAGTAACCCAAGATTTCGAACACAGCCTAATTCAAATTAGCCCCAAACTGTTAAAATTACATAAATAAATAAAAAAACAATTTGAAAAACTTGACAGATAGTGAGTTGGAGAGGAGAGGGGGGCAACGGAAAGATGCGAGTTTGGTTCCTGGAATTTTGAAAACGTCATCGTGGTTTAGCTGTCGAAAGCACTTTTCTCGAGTTGTGGGCGAGCGATTATAAGCATAACTTGTGTTTCAGAAATGCAAATTCACACTAATCCGCGGCCAACTGCAAAAACACGCATTCTTATGCAATAATCCGCGGCCAACTGCAAAAACAAGCGGCCAGATACAATAATCCGCGGCCAACTGCAAAAACACGCGGCCAACTGCAAAATGAAGCGGCCAGGTGTAAAATAACGCGGCCAAAAGAAAGAAGCGTTACTGCATTTCACGCTTTGTAGAATATCGTGTTTCACAAATGCCTGTTTGTGGTTTGACGAATCTTCTTCTCGCACAAAACAGAAACACAGGGCTCCGGAGAACACCGATCGTGCACCGATCATAATTCCTCGATTCATCCAAAGTATTCATTCAACTTCTTCAAACTTGTAAAGTATTTCCCTCAATTCAATTTTATATAATACTAGCGAATGCCCGTGCCTGAAGGCACTGTGCAACACGTTTTAAGAAAACTAAATCGAATATCCATTTTTAGGCACGGCGGGACAAGTTTTGGAAAAAACAAAACCGAATTGCCGTTTTCTTGGAATTTACCACCGCACCGATCAAGACAAAATCTCCCATAAGTCATTTTCTTAAATTAACTTCAAATAGGGTCCATTTATTCAAATTATGTACATGAGAGTGGAAAAAGTACCACACCTGAATCCACCGGTCTCTCCATTGAGACTACATAACGTTAAAAATCGTTAACATTGCCAATAAAAAAAAACCACCAATGACAAACATGTTCTATTAACCATTCTCCTTCCCATTTTCATGGATATATTCCTGAAGCTTCATGGATATATTCCTGATCCTGAATTAACTCATACCAGAGGTATATCATTCGTTATAGTAACCCAAGATTTCGAACATAGCCTAATTCAAATTAGCCCCAAACTGTTAAAATTACGTAAATAAAAAAAAAAACACTTTGAAAAACTTGACAGATAGTGAATTGGAGAGGAGAGGGGGGCAACGGAGAGATGCGAGTTTGGTTCCTGGAATTTTGAAAACGGCATCGTGGTTTATCTGTCGAAAGCACTTTTCTCGGGTTGTGGGCGAGCGATTATAAGCATAAATTGTGTTTCAGAAATGCAAGTTTACACTAATCCGCGGCCAACTGCAAAAACAAGCGGCCAGATGCAATAATCCGCGGCGAACTGTAAAAACACGCGGCCAACTGCAAAAACAAGCGGCCAGATGCAATAATCTGCGGCCAACTGCAAAAACGCGCGGCCAACTGAAAAAAAACGCGGCCAGATGTAATAATCCGCGGCCAACTGGAAAAACATGCGGCCAGATGCAAAATGAAGCGGCCAAGTGTAAAATAACGCGGCCAAAAGAAAGAAGCGTTACTGCATTTCACGCTTTATAGAATATCGTGTTTTACAATTGCCTGTTTGTGGTTTGACGAATCTTCTTCACGCACGAAACAGAAACACAGGGCTCCGGAGAACACCGATCGTGCACCGATCATAATTCCTCGATTCATCCAAAGTATTCATTCAACTTCTTCAAACTTGTATAGTATTTCCCTCAATTCAATTTTATATAATACTAGCGAATGCCCGTGCCTGAAGGCACGGTGCAACAGGTTTTAAAGCGTGAAATGCAGTAAAGCTTCTTTCTTTTGGCCGCGTTATTTTACACTATGCCGCTTCATTTTGCATCTGGCCGCGTGTTTTTTGCAGTTGGCCGCGTGTTTTTGCAGTTGGCCGCGGATTATTGCATCTGGCCGCGTGTTTTTGCAGTTGGCCGCGTGTTTTTGCAATTGGCCGCGGATTAGTGTGAACTTGCATTTCTGAAACACAAGTTATGCCTATAATCGCTCGCCCACAACCCGAGAAAAGTGCTTTCGACAGCTAAACCACGATGCCGTTTTCAAAATTCCAGGAACCAAACTCGCTTCTTTCCGTTGCCCCCCTCTCCTCTCCAACTTACTATCTGTCAAGTTTTTCAAATTGTTTTTTTATTATAATGAATGATATACCTCTGGTATGAGTTAATTCAGGATCAGGAATATATCCATGAAACTTCAGGAATATATCCATCAAAATGGGAAGGAGAATGGTTAATAGAACATGTTTGTCATTGGAGGTTCTTTTTTTATAGGCAATGTTAATGATTTTTAAGTCAAGTAGTCTCAATGGAGAGCCCGGTGGATTCAGGTGTGGTACTTTTTCCACACTCATGTACATAATTTGAATAAATCGACCCTATTTGAAGTTTATTTAAGAAAATGACTTATGGGAGATTTTGTCTTGATCGGTGGGGTGGTAAATTCCAAGAAAACGGCAATTCGGTTTTGTTTTTTCCAAAACTTGTCCCGCCGTGCCTAAAAATGGCAATTCGATTTGGTTTTTTTAAAACGTGTTGCACCGTGCCTTCAGGCACGAGCATTCGCTAGTATTATATAAAATTGAATTGAGGGAAATACTTTACAAGTTTGAAGAAGTTGAATAAATACTTTGGATGAATCGAGGAATTATGATCGGTGAACGATCGCTGTTCTCCGGAGCCCTGTGTTTCTGTTTATTGCGAGAAGAAGATTCGTCAAACCACAAACAGGCATTTGTGAAACACAATATTCTACAAAGCGTGAAATGCAGTAAAGCTTCTTTCTTTTGGCCGCGTTATTTTACACTATGCCGCTTCATTTTGCATCTGGCCGCGTGTTTTTGCATTTGGCCGCGTGTTTTTGCAGTTGGCCGCGGATTATTGCATCTGGCCGCGTGTTTTTGCAGTTGGCCGCGTGTTTGTGCAGTTGGCCGCGGATTATTGCATCTGGCCGCGTGTTTTTGCAGTTGGCCGCGTGTTTTTGTAGTTGGCCGCGGATTACTGTGAACTTGCATTTCTGAAACACAAGTTATGCCTATAATCGCTCGCCCACAACCCGAGAAAAGTGCTTTCGACAGCTAAACCACGATGCCGTTTTCAAAATTCCAGGAACCAAACTCGCTTCTTTCCGTTGCCCCCCTCTCCTCTCCAACTTACTATCTGTCAAGTTTTTCAAAGTGTTTTTTTATTTATTTATATAATTTTAACAGTTTGGGCTAATTTGAATTAGGCTATGTTCGAAATCTTGGGTTACTATAATGAATGATATACCTCTGGTTTGAGTTAATTCAGGATCAGGAATATATCCATGAAACTTCAGGAATATATCCATCAAAATGGGAAGGAGAATGGTTAATAGAACATGTTTGTCATTGGAGGTTCTTTTTTTATAGGCAATGTTAATGATTTTTAAGTCAAATAGTCTCAATGGAGAGCCCGGTGGATTCAGGTGTGGTACTTTTTCCACTCTCATGTACATAATTTGAATAAATCGACCCTATTTGAAGTTTATTTAAGAAAATGACTTATGGGAGATTTTGTCTTGATCGGTGGGGTGGTAAATTCCAAGAAAACGGCAATTCGGTTTTGTTTTTTCCAAAACTTGTCCCGCCGTGCCTAAAAATGGCAATTCGATTTAGTTTTTTTAAAACGTGTTGCACCGTGCCTTCAGGCACGAGCATTCGCTAGTATTATATAAAATTGAATTGAGGGAAATACTTTACAAGTTTGAAGAAGTTGAATAAATACTTTGGATGAATCGAGGAATTATGATCGGTGCACGATCGGTGTTCTCCGGAGCCCTGTGTTTCTGTTTATTGCGAGAAGAAGATTCGTCAAACCACAAACAGGCATTTGTGAAACACAATATTCTACAAAGCGTGAAATGCAGTAAAGCTTCTTTCTTTTGGCCGCGTTATTTTACACTATGCCGCTTCATTTTGCATCTGGCCGCGTGTTTTTGCATTTGGCCGCGTGTTTTTGCAGTTGGCCGCGGATTATTTCATCTGGCCGCGTGTTTTTGCAGTTGGCCGCGTGTTTTTGCAGTTGGCCGCAGATTAGTGCATCTGGCCGCGTGTTTTTGCAGTTGGCCGCGTGTTTTTGTAGTTGGCCGCGGATTACTGTGAACTTGCATTTCTGAAACACAAGTTATGCCTATAATCGCTCGCCCACAACCCGAGAAAAGTGCTTTCGACAGCTAAACCACGATGCCGTTTTCAAAATTCCAGGAACCAAACTCGCTTCTTTCTGTTGCCCCCCTCTCCTCTCCAACTTACTATCTGTCAAGTTTTTCAAAGTGTTTTTTATTTATTTATATAATTTTAACAGTTTGGGCTAATTTGAATTAGGCTATGTTCGAAATCCTGGGTTACTATAACGAATGATATACCTCTGGTATGAGTTAATTCAGGATCAGGAATATATCCATGAAACTTCAGGAATATATCCATCAAAATGGGAAGGAGAATGGTTAATAGAACATGTTTGTCATTGGAGGTTCTTTTTTTATAGGCAATGTTAATGATTTTTAAGTCAAGTAGTCTCAATGGAGAGCCCGGTGGATTCAGGTGTGGTACTTTTTCCACTCTCATGTACATAATTTGAATAAATCGACCCTATTTGAAGTTTATTTAAGAAAATGACTTATGGGAGATTTTGTCTTGATCGGTGGGGTGGTAAATTCCAAGAAAACGGAAATTCGGTTTTGTTTTTTCCAAAACTTGTCCCGCCGTGCCTAAAAATGGCAATTCGATTTAGTTGTTTTAAAACGTGTTGCACCGTGCCTTCAGGCACGAGCATTCGCTAGTATTATATAAAATTGAATTGAGGGAAATACTTTACGAGTTTGAAGAAGTTGAATAAATACTTTGGATGAATCGAGGAATTATGATCGGTGCACGATCGGTGTTCTCCGGAGCCCTGTGTTTCTGTTTATTGCGAGAAGAATATTCGTCAAACCACAAACAGGCATTTGTGAAACACAATATTCTACAAAGCGTGAAATGCAGTAAAGCTTCTTTCTTTTGGCCGCGTTATTTTACACTATGCCGCTTCATTTTGCATCTGGCCGCGTGTTTTTGCAGTTGGCCGCGTGTTTTTGCAGTTGGCAGCGGATTATTGCATCTGGCCGCGTGTTTTTGCAGTTGGCCGCGGATTAGTGTGAACTTGCATTTCTGAAACACAAGTTATGCCTATAATCGCTCGCCCACAACCCGAGAAAAGTGCTTTCGACAGCTAAACCACGATGCCGTTTTCAAAATTCCAGGAACCAAACTCGCTTCTTTCCGTTGCCCCCCTCTCCTCTCCACCTTACTATCTGTCAAGTTTTTCAAAGTGTTTTTTTATTTATTTATATAATTTTAACAGTTTGGGCTAATTTGAATTAGGCTATGTTCGAAATCTTGGGTTACTATAACGAATGATATACCTCTGGTATGAGTTAATTCAGGATCAGGAATATATCCATGAAACTTCAGGAATATATCCATCAAAATGGGAAGGAGAATGGTTAATAGAACATGTTTGTCATTGGAGGTTCTTTTTTTATAGGCAATGTTAATGATTTTTAAGTCAAGTAGTCTCAATGGAGAGCCCGGTGGATTCAGCTGTGGTACTTTTTCCACTCTCATGTACATAATTTGAATAAATCGACCCTATTTGAAGTTTATTTAAGAAAATGACTTATGGGAGATTTTGTCTTGATCGGTGGGGTGGTAAATTCCAAGAAAACGGCAATTCGGTTTTGTTTTTTCCAAAACTTGTCCCGCCGTGCCTAAAAATGGCAATTCGATTTAGTTTTTTTAAAACGTGTTGCACCGTGCCTTCAGGCACGAACATTCGCTAGTATTATATAAAATTGAATTGAGGGAAATACTTTACAAGTTTGAAGAAGTTGAATAAATACTTTGGATGAATCGAGGAATTATGATCGGTGCACGATCGGTGTTCTCCGGAGCCCTGTGTTTCTGTTTATTGCGAGAAGAAGATTCGTCAAACCACAAACAGGCATTTGTGAAACACAATATTCTACAAAGCGTGAAATGCAGTAAAGCTTCTTTCTTTTGGCCGCGTTATTTTACACTATGCCGCTTCATTTTGCATCTGGCCGCGTGTTTTTTGCAGTTGGCCGCGTGTTTTTGCAGTTGGCCGCGGATTATTGCATGTGGCCGCGTGTTTTTGCAGTTGGCCGCGTATTTTTGCAATTGGCCGCGGATTAGTGTGAACTTGCATTTCTGAAACACAAGTTATGCCTATAATCGCTCGCCCACAACCCGAGAAAAGTGCTTTCGACAGCTAAACCACGATGCCGTTTTCAAAATTCCAGGAACCAAACTCGCTTCTTTCCGTTGCCCCCCTCTCCTCTCCAACTTACTATCTGTCAAGTTTTTCAAAGTGTTTTTTTATTTATTTATATAATTTTAACAGTTTGGGCTAATTTGAATTAGGCTATGTTCGAAATCTTGGGTTACTATAATGAATGATATACCTCTGGTATGAGTTAATTCAGGATCAGGAATATATCCATGAAACTTCAGGAATATATCCATCAAAATGGGAAGGAGAATGGTTAATAGAACATGTTTGTCATTGGAGGTTCTTTTTTTATAGGCAATGTTAATGATTTTTAAGTCAAGTAGTCTCAATGGAGAGCCCGGTGGATTCAGGTGTGGTACTTTTTCCACTCTCATGTACATAATTTGAATAAATCGACCCTATTTGAAGTTTATTTAAGAAAATGACTTATGGGAGATTTTGTCTTGATCGGTGGGGTGGTAAATTCCAAGAAAACGGCAATTCGGTTTTGTTTTTTCCAAAACTTGTCCCGCCGTGCCTAAAAATGGCAATTCGATTTAGTTTTTTTAAAACGTGTTGCACCGTGCCTGAAGCATTCGCTAGTATTATATAAAATTGAATTGAGGGAAATACTTTACAAGTTTGAAGAAGTTGAATAAATACTTTGGATGAATCGAGGAATTATGATCGGTGCACGATCGGTGTTCTCCGGAGCCCTATGTTTCTGTTTATTGCGAGAAGAAGATTCGTCAAACCACAAACAGGCATTTGTGAAACACAATATTCTACAAAGCGTGAAATGCAGTAAAGCTTCTTTCTTTTGGCCGCGTTATTTTACACTATGCCGCTTCATTTTGCATCTGGCCGCGTGTTTTTGCAGTTGGCCGCGTGTTTTTGCAGTTGGCCGCGGATTATTGCATCTGGCCGCGTGTTTTTGCAGTTGGCCGCGTGTTTTTGCAGTTGGCCGCGTGTTTTTGCAGTTGGCCGCGGATTATTGCATCTGGCCGCGTGTTTTTGCAGTTGGCCGCGTGTTTTTGCAGTTGGCCGCGGATTAGTGTGAACTTTCATTTCTGAAACACAAGTTATGCCTATAATCGCTCGCCCACAACCCGAGAAAAGTGCTTTCGACAGCTAAACCACGATGCCGTTTTCAAAATTCCAGGAACCAAACTCGCTTCTTTCCGTTGCCCCCCTCTCCTCTCCAACTTACTATCTGTCAAGTTTTTCAAAGTGTTTTTTTATTTATTTATATAATTTTAACAGTTTGGGCTAATTTGAATTAGGCTATGTTCGAAATCTTGGGTTACTATAACGAATGATATACCTCTGGTATGAGTTAATTCAGGATCAGGAATATATCCATGAAACTTCAGGAATATATCCATCAAAATGGGAAGGAGAATGGTTAATAGAACATGTTTGTCATTAGTGGTTCTTTTTTTATAGGCAATGTTAATGATTTTTAAGTCAAGTAGTCTCAATGGAGAGCCCGGTGGATTCAGGTGTGGTACTTTTTCCACTCTCATGTACATAATTTGAATAAATCGACCCTATTTGAAGTTTATTTTAGAAAATGACTTATGGGAGATTTTGTCTTGATCGGTGGAGTGGTAAATTCCAAGAAAACGGCAATTCGGTTTTGTTTTTTCCAAAACGTGTCGCGCCGTGTGCTTAAAAATGGCAATTCGATTTAGTTTTTTTAAAACGTGTTGCACCGTGCCTTTAGGCACGGGCATTCGCTAGTATTATATAAAATTGAATTGAGGGAAATACTATACAAGTTTGAAGAAGTTGAATGAATACTTTGGATGAATCGAGGAATTATGATCGGTGCACGATCGGTGTTCTCTGGAGCCCTGTGTTTCTGTTTTGTGCTAGAAGAAGATTCGTCAAACCACAAACAGGCATTTGTGAAACTCGATATTCTACAAAGCGTGAAATGCAGTAACGCTTCTTTCATTTGGCCGCGTTAGTTTACACTTGGCCGCTTCCTTCTGCATCTGCCCGCGTGTTTTTGCAGTTGGCCGCAGATTATTACATCTGGCCGCGTGTTTTTGCAATTGGCCGCGGATTATTGCATCTGGCCGCTTGTTTTTGCAGTTGGCCGCGTGGTTTTGCAGTTGGCCGCGGATGATTGCATATGGCCGGGTGTTTTTGCAGTTGGCCGCGGATTAGTATGAACTTGTGTTTCTGAAACACAAGTTATGCGTATAATCGCTCGCCCACAACCCGAGAAAAGTGCTTTCGACAGCTAAACCACGATGCCGTTTTCAAAATTCCAGGAACCAAACTCGCATCTTTCCGTTGCCCCCCTCTCCTCTCCAACTCACTATCTGTCAAGTTTTTCAAAGTGTTTTTTTATTTATTTATATAATTTTAACAGTTTTGGGCTTATTTGAATTAGGCTATGTTCGAAATCTTGGGTTACTATAACGAATGATATCCCTCTGGTATGAGTTAATTCAGGATCAGGAATATATCCATGAAGCTTCAGAAATATATCCATCAAAATGGGAAGGAGAATGGTTAATAGAACATGTTTGTCATTGGTGGTTCTTTTTTTATTGGCAATATTAATGATTTTTAAGTCAAGTAGTCTCAATGGAGAGCCCGGTGGATTCAGGTTTGGTACTTTTTCCACTCTCATGTACATAATTTGAATAAATCGACCCTATTTGAAGTTTATTTTAGAAAATGACTTATGGGAGATTTTGTCCTGATCGGTGGGGTGGTAAATTCCAAGAAAACGGCAATTCGGTTTTGTTTTTTCTTGGAATTTACCACCCCACCGATCAAGACAAAATCTCCCATAGTCATTTTCTAAAATAAACTTCAAATAGGGTCGATTTATTCAAATTATGTACATGAGAGTGGAAAAAGTACCGCTCCTGAATCCACCGGCCTTTCCCTTGAGACTACATGACGTTAAAAATCAATAACATTGCCTATAAAAAAAGAACCACCAATGACAAACATGTTCTATTAACAATTCTCCTTCCCATTTTGATGGATATATTCCTGAAGCTTCATGGATATATTCCTGATCCTGAATTAACTCATACCAGAGGTATATCATTCGTTATAGTAACCCAAGATTTCGAACATAGCCTAATTCAAATTAGCCCCAAACTGTTAAAATTATATAAATAAATAAAAAACACTTTGAAAAACTTGACAGATAGTGAGTTGGAGAGGAGAGGGGGGCAACGGAAAGAAGCGAGTTTGGTTCCTGGAATTTTGAAAACGGCTTCGTGGTTTAGCTGTCGAAAGCACTTTTCTCGGGTTGTGGGCGAGCGATTAAAAGCATAACTTGTGTTTCAAAAATGCAAGTTCACACTAATCCGCGGCCAACTGCAAAAACACGCGGCCATATGCAATAATCCGCGGCCAACTGCAAAAACACACGGCCAACTGCAAAAACAAGCGGCCAGATGTAATAATCCGCGACCAACTACAAAAACAAGCGGCCAGATGCAAAATGAAGCGGCCAACTGTAAAATAACGCGGCCAAAAGAAAGAAGCGTTACTGCATTTCACGCTTTGTAGAATATCGTGTTTCACAAATGCCTGTTTGTGGTTTGACGAATCTTCTTCTCGCACAAAACAGAAACAAAGGGCTCCGGAGAACACCGATCGTGCACCGATCATAATTCCTCGATTCATCCAAAGTATTCATTCAACTTCTTCAAACTTGTATAGTATTTCCCTCAATTCAATTTTATATAATACTAGCGAATGCCCGGTGCAACACGTTTTAAAAAAACTAAATCGAATTGCCATTTTTAACCATGGCGCAACACGTTTTGGAAAAAACAAAACCGAATTGCCGTTTTCTTAGAATTTACCGCCCCACCGATCAAGACAAAATCTCCCATAAGTCATTTTCTAAAATAAACTTCAAATAGGGTCGATTTACTAAAATTATGTACATGAGAGAGGAAAAAATACCACACCTGAATCCACCGGGCTCTCCATTGAGACTACATGACGTTAAAAATCAATAACATTGCCTATAAAAAAAGAACCACCAATGACAAACATGTTCTATTAACCCATCTCCTTCCCATTTTGATGGATATATTCCTGAAGCTTCATGGATATATTCCTGATCCCGAATTAACTCATACCAGAGGTATATCATTCGTTATAGTAACCCAAGATTTCGAACATAGCCTAATTCAAATTAGCCCCAAACTGTTAAAATTATATAAATAAATAAAAAAACATTTTGAAAAACTTGACAGATAGTGAGTTGGAGAGGAGAGGGGGGCAACGGAAAGAAGCGAGTTTGGTTCCTGGAATTTTGAAAACGGCATCGTGGTTTAGCTGTCGAAAGCACTTTTCTCGGGTTGTGGGCGAGCGATTATAGGCATAACTTGAGTTTCAGAAATGCAAGTTCACACTAATCCGCGGCCAACTGCAAAAACACGCGGCCAACTGCAAAAACACGCGGCCAGGTGCAATAATCCGCGGCCAACTGCAAAAACACGCGGCCATATGTAATAATCTGGGGCCAAATGCAAAAACACGCGGCCAGATGCAAAAGGAAGCGGCCAAGTGTAAACTAACGCGGCCAAATGAAAGAAGCGTTACTGCATTTCACGCTTTGTGGAATATCGAGTTTCACAAATGCCTGTTTGTGGTTTGACGAATCTTCTTCTCGCACAAAACAGAATCACAGGGCTCCGGAGAACACCGATCGTGCACCGATCATAATTCCTCGATTCATCCAAAGTATTCATTCAACTTCTTCAAACTTGTATAGTATTTCCCTCAATTCAATTTTATATAATACTAGCGAATGCCCGTGCCTGAAGGCACGGTGCAACACGTTTTAAAAAAACTAAATCGAATTGCCATTTTTAAGCACACGGCGCGACACGTTTTGGAAAAAACAAAACTGAATTGCCGTTTTCTTGGAATTTACCACCCCACCGATCAAGACAAAATCTCCCATAAGTCATTTTCTTAAATAAACTTCAAATAGGGTCGATTTATTCAAATTATGTACATGAGAGTGGAAAAAGTACCACACCTGAATCCACCGGGCTCTCCCTTGAGACTACATGGCGTTAAAAATCAATAACATTGCCTATAAAAAAAGAACCACCAATGACAAACATGTTCTATTAACCATTCTCCTTCCCATTTTGATGGATATATTCCTGAAGCTTCATGGATATATTCCTGATTCTGAATTAACTCATACCAGAGGTATATCATTCGTTATAGTAACCCAAGATTTCGAACATAGCCTAATTCAAATTAGCCCCAAACTATTAAAATTATATAAAGAAATAAAAAAACACTTTGAAAAACTTGACAGATAGTGAGTTGGAGGGGAGCGGGGGGCAACGGAAAGATGCGAGTTTGGTTCCTGGAATTTTGAAAACGGCATCGTGGTTTAGCTGCCGAAAGCACTTTTCTCGGGTTGTGGGCGAGCGATTATAAGCATAACTTGTGTTTCAGAAATACAAGTTCATACTCATCCGCGGCCAACTGCAAAAACACCCGGCCATATGCAATCATCCGCGGCCAACTGCAAAAACAAGCGGCCAACTGCAAAAACAAGCGGCCAGATGCAATAATCCACGGCCAACTGCAAAAACACGCGGCCAACTACAAAAACACGCGGCCAGATGTAATAATCTGCGGCTTACTGCAAAAACACGCGGCCAGATGCAAAATGAAGCGGCCAAGTGTAAAATAACGCGGCCAAAAGAAAGAAGCGTTACTGCATTTCACGCTTTGTAGAATATCGTGTTACACAAATGCCTGTTTGTGGTTTGACGAATCTTCTTCTCGCACAAAACAGAAACACAGGGCTCCGGAGAACACCGATCGTGCACCGATCATAATTCCTCGATTCATCCAAAGTATTCATTCAACTTCTTCAAACTTGTATAGTATTTCCCTCAATTCAATTTTATATAATACTAGCGAATGCCCGTGCCTGAAGGCACGGTGCAACACGTTTTAAAAAAACTAAATCGAATTGCAATTTTTAAGCACACGGCGCGACACGTTTTGGAAAAAACAAAACTGAATTGCCGTTTTCTTGGAATTTACCACCCCACCGATCAAGACAAAATCTCCCATAAGTCATTTTCTAAAATAAACTTCAAATAGGGTCGATTTATTCAAATTATGTACATGAGAGTGGAAAAAGTACCACACCTGAATCCACCGGGCTCTCCCTTGAGACTACATGACGTTAAAAATCAATAACATTGCCTATAAAAAAAGAACCACCAATGACAAACATGTTCTATTAACCATTCTCCTTCCCATTTTGATGGATATATTCCTGAAGCTTCATGGATATATTCCTGATCCTGAATTAACTCATACCAGAGGTATATCATTCGTTATAGTAACCCAAGATTTCTAACATAGCCTAATTCAAATTAGCCCCAAACTGTTAAAATTATATAAAGAAATAAAAAAACACTTTGAAAAACTTGACAGATAGTGAGTTGGAGAGGAGAGGGGGGCAACGGAAAGATGTGAGTTTGGTTCTTGGAATTTTGAAAACGGCATCGTGGTTTAGCTGTCGAAAGCACTTTTCTCGGGTTGTGGGCGAGCGATTATAAGCATAACTTGTGTTTCAGAAATGCAAGTTCATACTCATCCGCGGCCAACTGCAAAAACACCCGGCCATATGCAATCATCCGCGGCCAACTGCAAAAACAAGCGGCCAACTGCAAAAACAAGCGACCAGATGCAATAATCCACGGCAAACTGCAAAAACACGCGGCCAACTACAAAAACACGCGGCCAGATGTAATAATCTGCGGCCAACTGCAAAAACACGCGGCCATATGCAAAATGAAGCGGCCAACTGTAAAATAACGCGGCCAAAAGAAAGAAGCGTTACTGCATTTCACGCTTTGTAGAATATCGTGTTTCACAAATGCCTGTTTGTGGTTTGACGAATCTTCTTCTCGCACAAAACAGAAACACAGGGCTCCGGAGAACACCGATCGTGCACCGATCATAATTCCTCGATTCATCCAAAGTATTCATTCAACTTCTTCAAACTTGTATAGTATTTCCCTCAATTCAATTTTATATAATACTAGCGAATGCCCGTGCCTGAAGGCACGGTGCAACACGTTTTAAAAAAACTAAATCGAATTGCAATTTTTAAGCACACGGCGCGACACGTTTTGGAAAAAACAAAACTGAATTGCCGTTTTCTTGGAATTTACCACCCCACCGATCAAGACAAAATCTCCCATAAGTCATTTTCTAAAATAAACTTCAAATAGGGTCGATTTATTCAAATTATGTACATGAGAGTGGAAAAAGTACCACACCTGAATCCACCGGGCTCTCCCTTGAGACTACATGACGTTAAAAATCAATAACATTGCCTATAAAAAAAGAACCACCAATGACAAACATGTTCTATTAACCATTCTCCTTCCCATTTTGATGGATATATTCCTGAAGCTTCATGGATATATTCCTGATCCTGAATTAACTCATACCAGAGGTATATCATTCGTTATAGTAACCCAAGATTTCTAACATAGCCTAATTCAAATTAGCCCCAAACTGTTAAAATTATATAAAGAAATAAAAAAACACTTTGAAAAACTTGACAGATAGTGAGTTGGAGAGGAGAGGGGGGCAACGGAAAGATGTGAGTTTGGTTCTTGGAATTTTGAAAACGGCATCGTGGTTTAGCTGTCGAAAGCACTTTTCTCGGGTTGTGGGCGAGCGATTATAAGCATAACTTGTGTTTCAGAAATGCAAGTTCATACTCATCCGCGGCCAACTGCAAAAACACCCGGCCATATGCAATCATCCGCGGCCAACTGCAAAAACAAGCGGCCAACTGCAAAAACAAGCGACCAGATGCAATAATCCACGGCAAACTGCAAAAACACGCGGCCAACTACAAAAACACGCGGCCAGATGTAATAATCTGCGGCCAACTGCAAAAACACGCGGCCATATGCAAAATGAAGCGGCCAACTGTAAAATAACGCGGCCAAAAGAAAGAAGCGTTACTGCATTTCACGCTTTGTAGAATATCGTGTTTCACAAATGCCTGTTTGTGGTTTGACGAATCTTCTTCTCGCACAAAACAGAAACACAGGGCTCCGGAGAACACCGATCGTGCACCGATCATAATTCCTCGATTCATCCAAAGTATTCATTCAACTTCTTCAAACTTGTATAGTATTTCCCTCAATTCAATTTTATATAATACTAGCGAATGCCCGTGCCTGAAGGCACGGTGCAACACATTTTAAAAAAACTAAATCGAATTGCCATTTTTAAGCACACGGCGCGACACGTTTTGGAAAAAACAAAACTGAATTGCCGTTTTCTTGGAATTTACCACCCCACCGATCAAGACAAAATCTCCCATAAGTCATTTTCTTAAATAAACTTCAAATAGGGTCGATTTATTCAAATTATGTACATGAGAGTGGAAAAAGTACCACACCTGAATCCACCGGGCTCTCCCTTGAGACTACATGACGTTAAAAATCAATAACATTGCCTATAAAAAAAGAACCACCAATGACAAACATGTTCTATTAACCATTCTCCTTCCCATTTTGATGGATATATTCCTGAAGCTTCATGGATATATTCCTGATTCTGAATTAACTCATACCAGAGGTATATCATTCGTTATAGTAACCCAAGATTTCGAACATATCCTAATTCAAATTAGCCCCAAACTGTTAAAATTATATAAATAAATAAAAAAACACTTTGAAAAACTTGACAGATAGTGAGTTGGAGAGGAGCGGGGGGCAACGGAAAGATGCGAGTTTGGTTCCTGGAATTTTGAAAACGGCATCGTGGTTTAGCTGTCGAAAGCACTTTTCTCGGGTTGTGGGCGAGCGATTATAAGCATAACTTGTGTTTCAGAAATGCAAGTTCATACTCATCCGCGGCCAACTGCAAAAACACCCGGCCATATGCAATCATCCGCGGCCAACTGCAAAAACAAGCGGCCAACTGCAAAAACAAGCGGCCAGATGCAATAATCCACGGCCAACTGCAACAACACGCGGCCAACTACAAAAACACGCGGCCAGATGTAATAATCTGCGGCCAACTGCAAAAACACGCGTCCAGATGCAAAATGAAGCGGCCAAGTGTAAAATAACGCGGCCAAAAGAAAGAAGCGTTACTGCATTTCACGCTTTGTAGAATATCGTGTTTCACAAATGCCTGTTTGTGGTTTGACGAATCTTCTTCTCGCACAAAACAGAAACACAGGGCTCCGGAGAACACCGATCGTGCACCGATCATAATTCCTCGATTCATCCAAAGTATTCATTCAACTTCTTCAAACTTGTATAGTATTTCCCTCAATTCAATTTTATATAATACTAGCGAATGCCCGTGCCTGAAGGCACGGTGCAACACATTTTAAAAAAACTAAATCGAATTGCCATTTTTAAGCACACGGCGCGACACGTTTTGGAAAAAACAAAACTGAATTGCCGTTTTCTTGGAATTTACCACCCCACCGATCAAGACAAAATCTCCCATAAGTCATTTTCTTAAATAAACTTCAAATAGGGTCGATTTATTCAAATTATGTACATGAGAGTGGAAAAAGTACCACACCTGAATCCACCGGGCTCTCCCTTGAGACTACATGACGTTAAAAATCAATAACATTGCCTATAAAAAAAGAACCACCAATGACAAACATGTTCTATTAACCATTCTCCTTCCCATTTTGATGGATATATTCCTGAAGCTTCATGGATATATTCCTGATTCTGAATTAACTCATACCAGAGGTATATCATTCGTTATAGTAACCCAAGATTTCGAACATAGCCTAATTCAAATTAGCCCCAAACTGTTAAAATTATATAAATAAATAAAAAAACACTTTGAAAAACTTGACAGATAGTGAGTTGGAGAGGAGCGGGGGGCAACGGAAAGATGCGAGTTTGGTTCCTGGAATTTTGAAAACGGCATCGTGGTTTAGCTGTCGAAAGCACTTTTCTCGGGTTGTGGGCGAGCGATTATAAGCATAACTTGTGTTTCAGAAATGCAAGTTCATACTCATCCGCGGCCAACTGCAAAAACACCCGGCCATATGCAATCATCCGCGGCCAACTGCAAAAACAAGCGGCCAACTGCAAAAACAAGCGGCCAGATGCAATAATCCACGGCCAACTGCAAAAACACGCGGCCAACTACAAAAACACGCGGCCAGATGTAATAATCTGCGGCCAACTGCAAAAACACGCGGCCAGATGCAAAATGAAGCGGCCAAGTGTAAAATAACGCGGCCAAAAGAAAGAAGCGTTACTGCATTTCACGCTTTGTAGAATATCGTGTTTCACAAATGCCTGTTTGTGGTTTGACGAATCTTCTTCTCGCACAAAACAGAAACACAGGGCTCCGGAGAACACCGATCGTGCACCGATCATAATTCCTCGATTCAATCAAAGTAGTCATTCAACTTCTTCAAACTTGTAAAGTATTTCCCTCAATTCAATTTTATATAATACTAGCGAATGCCCGTTCCTGAAGGCACGGTGCAACAAGTTTTAAAAAAACTAAATCGAATTGCCATTTTTAGGCACGGCGGGACAACTTTTGGAAAAAACAAAACCGAATTGCCGTTTTCTTGGAATTTTCCACCCCACCGATCAAGGCAAAATCTCCCATAAGTCATTTTCTTAAATAAACTTCAAAGAGGGTCCATTTATTCAAATTATGTACATGAGAGTGGAAAAAGTACCACACCTGAATCCACCGGGCTCTCCATTGAGACTACATGACGTTAAAAATCATTAACATTGCCTATAAAAAAAGAACCACCAATGACAAACATGTTCTATTAACCATTCTCCTTCCCATTTTGATGGATATATTCCTGAAGTTTCATGGATATATTCCTGATCCTGAATTAAGTCATACCAGAGGTATATCATTCATTATAGTAACCCAAGATTTCGAACATAGCCTAATTCAAATTAGCCCGAACTGTTAAAATTATATAAATAAATAAAAAGACACTTTGAAAAACTTGACAGATAGTGAGTTGGAGCGGAGAGGGGGGCAACGGAAAGATGCGAGTTAGTTTCCTGGAATTTTGAAAACGGCATCGTGGTTTAGCTATCGAAAGCATTTTTCTCGGGTTGTGGGCGAGCGATTATAAGCATAACTTGTGTTTCAGAAATTCAAGTTCACACTAATCCGCGGCCAACTGCAAAAACACGCGGCCAACTGCAAAAACAAGCGGCCAGATGCAATAATCCGCGGCCAACTGCAAAAACACGCGGCCAGATGTAATAATTCGCGGCCAACTGCAAAAACACGCGTCCAGATGCAAAATGAAGCGGCCAAGTGTAAAATAACGCGGCCAAAAGAAAGAAGCGTTACTGCATTTCACGCTTTGTAGAATATCGTGTTTCACAAATGCATGTTTGTGGTTTGACGAATCTTCTTCTCGCACAAAACAGAAACACAGGGCTCCGGAGAACAGCGATCGTGCACCGATCATAATTCCTCGATTCATCCAAAGTATTCATTCAACTTCTTCAAACTTGTAAAGCATTTCCCTCAATTCAATTTTATATAATACTAGCGAATGCCCGTGCCTGAAGGCACGGTGCAACCCGTTTTAAAAAAACTAAATCGAATTGCCATTTTTAGGCACGGCGGGACAAGTTTTGGAAAAAACAAAACTGAATTGCCGTTTTCTTGGAATTTACCACCCCACCGATCAAGACAAAATCTCCCATAAGTCATTTTCTTAAATAAACTTCAAATAGGGTCCATTTATTCAAATTATGTACATGAGAGTGGAAAAAGTGCCACACCTGAATCCACCGGGCTCTCCATCGAGACTACATGACGTTAAAAATCATTAACATTGCCTATAAAAAAAGCAATGTTCTAAAAAGCGCTCTGTGCTAGGCGGGCGGCCGACCACCTTCAAGCTTCGAGACCTTTTAATCGGCCATTAATCGCCTTTTAGCAATTAGTCGATTTTTTTTTTTTTTAAATATTCTACAACCTCCCTAGAGTCCCTACCATGTTAACACTTCTCTACATTTCAAATATAGAGACATAGTAGTTCAATATTCATAGTTCGAACCAAATAAAACCAAGTATGGAAAATTTCTAGTCAATTACAAACTTCAACGTTCAAACCAAATGAAAACAAGTATAGAAAATTACTAGTCAATTACAAACATCAACGTTCAAACCATCAAGTACGGAATTATTAGTCAATTACTCATCCTCTTCTTCTCCATATCCATGCATAACTTCGTCTCCATCGGACTCACACTCAAAATCCTCATCTACCTCCTCTTCGGTATCATCCTCCGACACAAAATCTTCCTCATGTAGTTCTCGTACTCCAATATTTCTAGTAGTCCTTCTAGGTTGAAGGAGTTCATCCGCTCCCGTAGCTTCCCCAATTACCTCCCATGTAAGTCCCGAAACCGGGTCAACTTCCTCGTCACCACCTTCAACCAGCCATCCTTGTGCATTTGTTGATTCTTTAGTACACAATACATCATTCCCCTTTCTTTTATTGTTGATGAGTTTGGCATTGAATTGGACATAGACTAGATTGTTCAACCTTGTCGCATCTAGTCTATTCCTTTTCTTTGTATGTATCTATACAAAAAAAAAATCCTAAGTTAATATAATTTCTTATGCATATATATACAAAGAAAGAGAGAGAGTGTATGTACTTACTCCCTCAAAAGTACTCCAATTTCTCACACACCCCGATGAACTTGAAGTCAAAGAGAGAATTCGAGTGGCCATTCTTTTCAAATTGGGTGTATGATTGCCATAGTTAGACCACCATCCAACTAGTCATGAAAGAAAGCACACAAAAAAATAGTACTAAGTAACTAAGTAACTTAGCAAAAAAAATAATACTAAGAAGGAAAGTAACTACTTATTTACCCGGATCATAAGAGTCATTGTTTGTCGCACATCCCATTGCGGCTAATGGTCTTCCAAATCCACCTTCTTTGTTCTTGTACTTCAACAACTCTCTATTGATGACTTCATCTTGAACATTGACATCATCGGGAAAGAAAGCTTCAACACAAGTAAGAAGCCCATCCATAATGATAGGATCATCTTGAATGGTAGAATTGTTGAAGTAGTAAAAAGGATTCAAAAAGTAAGCGGTCAAATGCAATGCACTAGCTAGCCGACCCTTAGCTTTCCCATCAATGACATCTAGTATTGGCCGGTAGTTAGTCTCAACTTGCTTGTATGCCGCTTTGATCTCTTCTTTTGCTTTTGTGAGCTCTCCATACACAAAGCCCATTGAGGGCTTTCGATCCCCATCAACAAGTCTAAGAACCATCACCAACGGACCAAACACTTTCAAGCATAAGATTACGCCATTCCAAAATGCTTGACTCATCACGGTAGCATATGCCGTTTTTCCCTTTGGGTTCTTAGCCCATTTACTCTCACCCCATGCATTGCTACTAAACATCGCTCGTAATTCTTGTTTCTTTTCCATCAAGCTTTGTAAAGTCAAGAATGATGTAGCAAATCGAGTAACACCCGGCCTCACTATGTCTCTCTTCTTCGTATATTTTCTCATCATCGCCAATGTATTATGATGAGCATAAACAAATATAGTGAACGCTTTGGCCTTATCAATAGTTCCTTTAAACTTGGATTGCTTACCAATTCCTTCAAGCATGAGGTTAATTGTGTGGGTGCCACATGAGGTCCAAAATATGTTAGGCCTCTTGATCTTTAGCAAATCCGCCGCGGCCATATTGTTGGATGCATTGTCCGTCACTACTTGAACTACATTTTGTGCCCCAATATCTTCAATGAACTTATCAACATAGTCAAAGATATACACCCCCGTGTGTGATGCCTCCGAATCTTCCCTTGAAGAAAGAAAACAAGTCCCTTGCTTACAATTAACGCACAAGTTCATAATGCTTCTCCTTTTTCGGTCAGTCCAAGCATCGGTCATGATAGAGCAACCCGACAAAGCCCACTCTTCTTCTTGCTTTTTGAGGAATGTTTTGGTTCTCTCCACCTCCTCCTTCAACAATGGTTCCCTTAGTTGGTATTGGCTTGGAGGTTGGTATCCCGGGCCAAATAGACCAACCGCTTCAACAAAACGTTTGAAGCTATCATTGTCTATGGCATGAAATGGAATGCCAGCTTCGTACACCCATCGAGCCAAGTATTGACTCACTTTATGGCTCTTCTCCTTCCAAATTGCATCATTTATGTTTGGTTGTCTTGTCTTCTTAAATCCACTCGTGTCAGAAGAATCGGGATTGGTATTTGTATATCTATCCATGGGACCAAGAACATAGGGCCTCTTCTTTGATCCTACTGCTACATTTTCAATCTCATCACCTTCGGATTCATCACCTACTATATTCACTTCCTCCCTAATTTCCATAGCTGCTTTCTTCTTGTTTTTCTTCTTAGCTGCATTATCATCAATTGCCTTCTTACACTTTAATATATCTTCCTTGCTTGCCTTAGTGCATGAGGCAACATCTCCCCTAATTTGAGCTATGTGTCTTTTCATCCTACTAACCCCTCCAGTGTACTGATTCCCACACAAAAGGCATTGTAGGCGGTCCTTATTGCTAGGATCCACAATAACTCCATAATCCCATCCAACATCAACCGAATTTCTTTTCAATAGCGGCGCAGAATTAGAGGCCTCCGAAGATGGAATATGAGTGGGATCCATTGACATTTCATAATAGATATCAGTATATCACTATAGACTACTACTGTCAGTACTGTGACACACACACAAAAAAACAGAGAAGAAAGTCAAGAAACTGTTAAGTGTTAACATGATTATAAGTTAGGATTTTAAGATTTTACACTTTGTGTTAATTGATAACACCAAACAATACTACACTTTGATAATTTGTTTTAAGATTTTTTTTTTATTTAAAAAAACTACATTTTGGCCACTGTCGACACTCCACAGTCCACAGTGGAGTGTCCAGACGTGGCCATATACCCAGGACTTTCAAAATAAAAACTTTTCGACAGCAAAAACTCCAGTACTCCATTAGAGAGATCATAAGAGAGAGAGAGAGGGGGATCGAGAGAGAGAGAGATCATACGAGAGAGAGAGAGAGAGAGAGAGAGAGAAATTACAGCAGACGGCAGCAGCGATTGCAGACGGCGGCGACAATGGCAGACGGCGGCGACAATGGCAGACGGCGGCGACTTCGGCAGACGGCGGCGACTTCACCGGCGGTGGCGACTTCACTAGTTCACTCCAAGTCCTCGATCGTCTGCAGCAGTCGCTGAGTAACAAAGCCCTAATCTAAAAATCTGTAGTCGAAGCCCCCTTAAATTGGTTTTCAAAAAATAACAGTTACCCCCTTCATTTTCGAAAAATACTGATTTTACCCCTATTAATCGCCTTTTAACCGATTAATTACCTTTTAACCGATTAATCGGCTAATCGCCTATTAATCGCCGGCCGATTAATCGCCGATTAATCGGCATTAAAGCCGATTAACATCCTGGCCGCCAAATACAACCGCCGAGCCATTAATCTCACCGGAGGAGTCAAAATTCCGATTAATCGCCGGTTAATCGCCGGTTAATCCCGCCTTTTAGAACACTGAAAAAAAGAACCACCAATGACAAACATGTTCTATTAACCATTCTCCTTCCCATTTTGATGGATATATTCCTGAAGCTTCATGGATATATTCCTGATCCTGAATTAACTCATACCAGAGGTATATCATTCGTTATATAACCCAAGATTTCGAACATAGCCTAATTCAAATTAGCCCCAAACTGTTAAAATAATATAAATAAATAAAAAAACACTTTGAAAATTTGACAGATAGTGAGTTGGAGCGGAGAGGGGGGCAACGGAAAGATGCGAGTTTGGTTCCTGGAATTTTGAAAACGGCATCGTGTTTTAGCTGTCGAAAGCACTTTTCGCGGGTTGTGGGCGAGCGATTATAAGCATAACTTGTGTTTCAGAAATGCAAGTTCACACTAATCCGCGGCCAACAGCAAAAACACGCGGCCATATGCAATAATCCGCGGCCAACTGCAAAAACAAGCGGCCAGATGCAATAATCCGCGGCCAACTGCAAAAACACGCGGCCAGATGTAATAATCCGCGGCCAACTGCAAAAACACGCGGCCAGATGCAAAATGAAAGGGCCAAGAGTAAAATAATGCGGCAAAAAGAAAGAAGCGTTACTGCATTTCACGCTTTGAAGAATATCGTATTCACAAATGCCTGTTTGTGGTTTGACGAATCTTCTTCACGCACAAAACAGAAACACAGGGCTCCGGAGAACACCGATCGTGCACCGATCATAATTCCTCGATTCATCCAAAGTATTCATTCAACTTCTTCAAACTTGTAAAGTATTTCCCTCAATTCAAAAACACGCGGCCAACTGCAAAAACACGCGGCCAACTGCAAAAACAGGCGGCCAAATGTAATAATCCGCGACCAACTGCAAAAACACGCGGCCAGATGCAAAATGAAGCGGCCCAGTGTAAAATAACGCGGCCAAAAGAAAGAAGCGTTACTGCATTTCACGCTTTGTAGAATATCGTGTTTCACAAATGCCTATTTGTGGTTTGACGAATCTTCTTCTCGCACAAAACAGAAACACAGGGCTCCGGAGAACACCGATCGTGCACCGATCATAATTCCTCGATTCATCCAAAGTATTCATTCAACTTCTTCAGACTTGTATAATATTTCCCTCAATTCAGTTTTATATAATACTAGCGAATGCCCGTGCCTGAAGGCACGGTGCAACACGTTTTAAGAAAACTAAATCGAATTGCCATTTTTAGGCACGGCGGGACAAGTTTTGGAAAAAACAAAACCGAATTGCCGTTTTCTTGGAATTTACCACCCCACCGATCAAGACAAAACCTCCCATAAGTCATTTTCTTAAATAATCTTCAAATAGGGTCCATTTATTCAAATTATGTACATGAGAGTGGAAAAAGTACCACACCTGAATCCACCGGGCTCTCCATTGAGACTACATGACGTTAAAAATCATTAACATTGCCTATAAAAAAAGAACCACCAATGACAAACATGTTCTATTAACCATTCTCCTTCCCATTTTGATGGATATATTCCTGAAGCTTCATGGATATATTCATGATCCTGAATTACCTCATACCGAGGTATATCATTCGTTATAGTAACCCAAGATTTCGAACATAGCCTAATTCAAATTAGCCCCAAACTGTTAAAATTATATAAATAAATAAAAAACACTTTGAAAAACTTGACAGATAGTGAGTTGGAGAGGAGAGGGGGGCAACGGAAAGATGCGAGTTTGGTTCCTGGAATTTTGAAAACGGCATCGTGTTTTAGCTGTCGAAAGCACTTTTCGCGGGTTGTGGGCGAGCGATTATAAGCATAACTTGTGTTTCAGAAATGCAAGTTCACACTAATCCGCGGCCAACAGCAAAAACACGCGGCCATATGCAATAATCCGCGGCCAACTGCAAAAACAAGCGGCCAGATGCAATAATCCGCGGCCAACTGCAAACACACGCGGCCAACTGCAAAAACATGCGGCCAGATGTAATAATCCGCGGCCAACTGCAAAAACACGCGGCCAGATGCAAAATGAAAGGGCCAAGAGTAAAATAACGCGGCAAAAAGAAAGAAGCGTTACTGCATTTCACGCTTTGAAGAATATCGTATTCAAAAATGCCTGTTTGTGGTTTGACGAATCTTCTTCACGCACAAAACAGAAACACAGGGCTCCGGAGAACACCGATCGTGCACCGATCATAATTCCTCGATTCATCCAAAGTATTCATTCAACTTCTTCAAACTTGTAAAGTATTTCCCTCAATTCAAAAACACGCGGCCAACTGCAAAAACACGCGGCCAACTGCAAAAACAGGCGGCCAGATGTAATAATCCGCGACCAACTGCAAAAACACGCGGCCAGATGCAAAATGAAGCGGCCCAGTGTAAAATAACGCGGCCAAAAGAAAGAAGCGTTACTGCATTTCACGCTTTGTAGAATATCGTGTTTCACAAATGCCTATTTGTGGTTTGACGAATCTTCTTCTCGCACAAAACAGAAACACAGGGCTCCGGAGAACACCGATCGTGCACCGATCATAATTCCTCGATTCATCCAAAGTATTCATTCAACTTCTTCAGACTTGTATAATATTTCCCTCAATTCAGTTTTATATAATACTAGCGAATGCCCGTGCCTGAAGGCACGGTGCAACACGTTTTAAGAAAACTAAATCGAATTGCCATTTTTAGGCACGGCGGGACAAGTTTTGGAAAAAACAAAACCGAATTGCCGTTTTCTTGGAATTTACCACCCCACCGATCAAGACAAAACCTCCCATAAGTCATTTTCTTAAATAATCTTCAAATAGGGTCCATTTATTCAAATTATGTACATGAGAGTGGAAAAAGTACCACACCTGAATCCACCGGGCTCTCCATTGAGACTACATGACGTTAAAAATCATTACCATTGCCTATAAAAAAAGAACCACCAATGACAAACATGTTCTATTAACCATTCTCCTTCCCATTTTGATGGATATATTCCTGAAGCTTCATGGATATATTCATGATCCTGAATTAACTCATACCGAGGTATATCATTCGTTATAGTAACCCAAGATTTCGAACATAGCCTAATTCAAATTAGCCCCAAACTGTTAAAATTATATAAATAAATAAAAAAACACTTTGAAAAACTTGACAGATAGTGAGTTGGAGAGGAGAGGGGGGCAACGGAAAGATGCGAGTTTGGTTCCTGGAATTTTGAAAACGGCATCGTGGTTTTGTGGGCAGCATGCCCTTCGGAAAAAGGATTCCGTTCCTTTCGCCATTGCGGCCCCTTCTTTGAAAAATCGAGGGAGCGCGAGCGCCGGTGGCAAGCGCTCAAAAATACAGAGTCGCCACTTGAGTTTTGAAGGTCCGACACTCAAGGAACCGTATTTTGAAGCACCTGCCGCGCTTTATTTGATTTGAAAAAGTGAAGGAAACCAGTCCGTCATAACCATATCTGGGTGTGGGAGCCAGGTTACGAGAGGGGAAGGGTTTTATGGCACCCCTCTCGCCCAATCCGGAGATCGGTCTCTACTTAGGCATTTTTATGAAAACCTTTGTGATTCTTCCTCTTTTAATTGATTTTAGCCAATTAGGGCGGGGGAACAGTTAATCGGGGATTAAAACTATAACAGTTTGCAGGATGTGATCAAATAATGGCATAGATGGATAGCATGATGGAAAATAAATGGAATGAACTGGAGACATCGATCAGATGCCAAAACCAGGCTCGGGGCAGATTTGCTCTGCACGATGACCAACTTGCATGCTTGAACGGATCTGCATGCAAGTCAACCATCGCGCGAGACACATTGACTCTCGCGCGAGTATTGTCATCTCACCACAGTCCCAAAATCATCCCCTTCTGGGCTCTGGAATGACCAGTGCACACCTAGGAAGCAAACCAAGCAGTTTATTGCAAGACTGTAAAATACTAATTATTACACAATACTCCAAGCAGGAGCCAAATGAATTAAAACACAACCCCTAAACAGTGGGGGTATCAAAACAGAAGCCAAGGGCCTAGTTGCCCATGCAAGGGCTATCCATGGAAATCATAGAACTGTCGCGCGACAGAGAGTGAGTCTCGCGCGACACTCATGACTGGACTTCCAGGAATTGCTTTGCATGCTTAGGATCCTGAGACAGATTCAGGGGATCCCAAGGGCATTCCAAACTGTTTAAAGCAAATAAACTAGCTACTGTATTTTGTTTTTGCATGCAACAGTGGCCTAAAAGACAAAGAGAAGTATAACAGAAATGAACATGTTGCAAAACAGAAAAGGGCTAGCCTCCCTTCCCCACGAGGTCCATTCTCTTGCTGACACAAGTGTCGCGCGAGCATAGGTGACTATCGCGCGAGGGTGTAGCTGCCACAAATTCTTGTAACTTTGCTGGCTTTAGGACCAGGACATGGTATTGATTACCAGTCTTGGTCCTGTCAGCCCCCCTCAGGGATCAAAACAGAAATAGGTTAAACATTATACCTTTGCTTGGAAAGGGTTTGGGAATAAGTTGGATGGATTGGTGTGGCCTTGCTACTAAGAGTGTATGAACACACTATATTCAGAAGATTAGGAGGTGGTTTGAGGGTTAGTGACTTTGTGCTAGCTAGTGTAAGACTTGTGAAATGACTAATGAATTTCTTAATTAATTTTTGGAACCCTTAACATGGAGGATGAAGGGGGGTATTTATAGGGGGAATGTAAGGGCTAGTTAGGGGCCAAACAAGGCCTTCGGACCAGCCACCAAGGCTGGTCACAACTTGGTTGTGAGGCTAGCCAACAAGGTGAGAGAGTGGTTGGGAGATTGCATGGGGTTAGAACCTACCAGCACGCCGTTCAGCTGAGGAGAACGGGGTTCCAGCCCACGGGAACCCATGTGCCAAGCAATCATCACAAGTCCAGCTGGATTTTATGATAGGGACAGGAGGGAACCATCGCGCGAGGGTCTGGGGGTATCGCGCGAGGGTCAAACAGTCAACAGTTTGACTTTGACTACACGTGGCAAGCTAAGGGTCGCATGAGGGACAAAAAGGCTCGCGCGAGGGTCAACTCTGGGTTTAGGGTTTGACTGAAGGTTCAGAAGGGTTCAAAGGTTTCGAACAGGGTTCTAAGCGTTCCAAACCTAATCCATTCCCAATCCAAGCTCTGTTCGATCCGATTTCATCATCGGGGAAACAAGAAAATCGTAAAATAAAGTAAAACGATTGGGAGACCCAGATTGGGGTGTCTACAGGTTTAGCTGTCGAAAGCACTTTTCTCGGGTTGTGGGCGAGCGATTATAAGCACAACTTGTCTTTCAGAAATGCAAGTTCACACTAATCCGCGGCCAACTACAAAAACACGCGGCCATATGCAATAATCCGCGGCCAACTGCAAAAACACGCGGCCAGATGTAATAATCCGCGGCCAACTGCAAAAACACGCGGCCAGATGCAAAATGAAGCGGCCAAGTGTAAAATAACGCGGCCAAAAGAAAGAAGCGTTACTGCATTTCACGCTTTGAAGAATATCGTGTTTCACAAATGCCTGTTTGTGGTTTGACGAATCTTCTTCTCGCACAAAAGAGAAACACAGGGCTCCGGAGAACACCGATCGTGCACCGATCATAATTCCTCGATTCATCCAAAGTATTCATTCAACTTCTTCAAACTTGTATAGTATTTCCCGCAATTCAATTTTATATAATACTAGCGAATGCCCGTGCCTTCAGGCACGGTGCAACACTTTTTAAAAAAAACTAAATCGAATTGCCATTTTTAAGCACGGCGCGACACGTTTTGGAATAAACAAAACCGAATTGCCGTTTTCTTGGAATTTACCACCCCACCGATCAAGACAAAATCTCCCATAAGTCATTTTCTAAAATAAACTTCAAATAGGGTCGATTTATTCAAATTATGTACATGAGAGTGGAAAAAGTACCACACCTGAATCCACAGGGCTCTCCCTTGAGACTACATGACGTTAAAAATCAATAACATTGCCTACAAAAAAAGAACCACCAATGACAAACATGTTCTATTAACCATTCTCCTTCCCATTTTGATGGATATATTCCTGAAGCTTCATGGATATATTCCTGATCCTGAATTAACTCATACCAGAGGTATATCATTCGTTATAGTAACCCAAGATTTCGAACATAACCTAATTCAAATTAGCCCCAAACTGTTAAAATTATATAAATAAATAAAAAAAACACTTTGAAAAACTTGACAGATAGTGAGTTGGAGAGGAGAGGGGGGCAACGGAAAGATGTGAGTTTGGTTCCTGGAATTTTGAAAACGGCATCGTGGTTTAGCTGTCGATAGCACTTTTCTCGGGTTGTGGGCGAGCGATTATAAGCATAACTTGTGTTTCAGAAATGCAAGTTCATACTAATCCGCGGCCAACTGCAAAAACACGCGGCTATATGCAATAATTCGCGGCCAACTGCAACAACATGCGGCCAACTGCAAAAAAATGGGGCCAGTTGCAATAATCCGCGGCCAACTGCAAAAACACGCGGCCTGAAGTAATAATCTGCGGCCAACTGCAAAAACACGCGGCCAGATGCACAATGAAGCGGCCAAGTGTAAAATAACGCGGCCAAAAGAAAGAAGCGTTACTGCATTTCTCGCTTTGTAGAATATCGTGTTTTACAAATGCCTGTTTGTGGTTTGACGAATCTTCTTCTCGCACAAAACAGAAACACAGGGCTCCGGAGAACACTGATCGTGCACCGATCATAATTCCTCGATTCATCCAAAGTATTCATTCAACTTCTTCAAACTTGTAAAGTATTTCCCTCAATTCAATTTTATATAATACTAGCGAATGCCCGTGCCTGAAGGCACGGTGCAACACGTTTTAAAAAAACTAAATCGAATTGCCATTTTTAAGCACGGCGCGACACGTTTTGGAAAAAACAAAACCGAATTGCCGTTTTCTTGGAATCTACCACCCCACCGATCAAGACAAAATCTCCCATAAGTCATTTTCTTAAATAAACTTCAAATAGGGTCCATTTATTCAAATTATGTACATGAGAGTGGAAAAAGTACCACACCTGAATCCTCCGGGCTCTCCCTTGAGACTAAATGACGTTAAAAATCAATAACAATGCCTATAAAAAAAAAGAACCACCAATGACAAACATATTCTATTAACCATTCTCCTTCCCATTTTGATGGATATATTCCTGAAGCTTCATGGATATATTCCTGATCCTGAATTAACTCATACCAGAGGTATATCATTCGTTATAGTAACCCAAGATTTCGAACATAGCCTAATTCAAATTAGCCCCAAACTGTTAAAATTATATAAATAAATAAAAAACACTTTGAAAAACTTGACAGATAGTGAGTTGGAGAGGCGAGGGGGGCAACGGAAAGATGCGAGTTTGGTTCCTGGAATTTTGAAAACGGCATCGTGGTTTAGCTGTCGAAAGCACTTTTCTCGGGTTGTGGGCGAGCGATTATAAGCATAACTTGTGTTTCAGAAATGCAAGTTCACACTAATCCGCGGCCAACTGCAAAAACACGCGGCCAACTGCCAAAACACGTGGCCAACTGCAAAGACAAGCGGCCAGATGCAATAATCCAAGGCCAACTGAAAAAACACAACGCCAGATGTAATAATCCGCGGCCAACTGCAAAAACACACGGCCAGATGCAAAATGAAGCGGCCAAGTGTAAAATAATGCGGCCAGAAGAAAGAAGCGTTACTGCATTTCACGCTTTGTAGAATATCGTGTTTCACAAATGCCTGTTTGTGGTTTGACGAATCTTCTTCTCGCACAAAACAGAAACACAGGGCTCCGGAGAACACCAATCGTGCACCGATCATAATTCCTCGATTCATCCAAAGTATTTATTCAACTTCTTCAAACTTGTCTAGTATTTCCCTGAATTCAATTTTATATAATACTAGCGAATGTCCGTGCCTGAAGGCACGGTGCAACACGTTTTAAAAAAACTAAATCGAATTGCCATTTTTAAGCACGGCGCGACACGTTTTGGAAAAAACAAAACCAAATTGCCGTTTTCTTGGAATTTACCACCCCACCGATCAAGACAAAATCTCCCATAAGTCATTTTCTAAAATAAACTTCAAATAGGGTCGATTTATTCAAATTATGTACATGAGAGTGGAAAAAGTACCACACCTGAATCCTCCGGGCTCTCCCTTGAGACTACATGACGTTAAAAATCAATAACATTGCCTATAAAAAAAGAACCACCAATGACAAACATGTTCTATTAACCATTCTCCTTCCCATTTTGATGGATATATTCCTGAAGCTTTATGGATATATTCCTGATCCTGAATTAACTCATACCAGAGGTATATCATTCGTTATAGTATCCCGAGATTTCGAACATAGCCTAATTCAAATTAGCCTCAAACTGTTAAAATTATATAAATAAATAAAAAAACACTATGAAAAACTTGACAAATAGTGAGTGGGAGAGGAGAGGGGGGCAACGGAAAGATGCGAGTTTGGTTCCTGGAATTTTGAAAACGGCATCGTGGTTTAGCTGTCGAAAGTACTTTTCTCGGGTTGTGGGCGAGCGATTATAAGCATAACTTGTGTTTCAGAAATGCAAGTTCACACTAATCCGCGGCCAACTCCAAAAACTCCCGGCCATATGCAATAATCCGCGGCTAACTGCAACAACATGCGGCCAACTGCAAAAACACGTGGCCAGATGCAATAATCCACGGCCAACTGCAAAAACACGCGACCAGATGCAAAATGAATCGGCAAAGTGTAAAATAACGCGGCCAAAAGAAAGAAGCGTTACAGCATTTCACGCTTTTTCGAATAGCTTGTTTCACAAACGCCTGTTTGTTTTTTGACGAATCTTCTTCTCGCACAAAACAGAAACACAGGGCTCCGGAGAACACTGATCGTGCACCGATCATAATTCCTCGATTCATCAAAAGTATTCATTCAACTTCTTCTAACTTGTAAAGTATTTCCCTCAATTCAATTTTATATAATACTAGCGAATGCCCGTGCCTGAAGGCACGGTGCGACACGTTTTAAAAAAACTAAATCGAATTGCCATTTTTAAGCACGGCGCGACACGTTTTGGAAAAAACAAAACCGAATTGCCGTTTTCTTGGAATTTACCACCCCACCGATCAAGACAAAATCTCCCATAAGTCATTTTCTAAAATAAACTTCAAATAGGGTCCATTTATTCAAATTATGTACATGAGAGTAGATAAAGTACCACACCTGAATCCTCCGGGCTCTCCCTTGAGACTACATGACGTTAAAAATCATTAACATTGCCTATAAAAAAAGAACCACCAATGACAAACATGTTCTATTAACCATTCTCCTTCCCATTTTGATGGATATATTCCTGAAGCTTCATGGATATATTCATGATCCTGAATTAACTCATACCAGAGGTATATCATTCGTTATAGTAACCCAAGATTTCGAACATAGCCTAATTCAAATTTGCCCCAAACTGTTAAAATTATATAAATAAATAAATAAACATTTTGAAAAACTTGACAGATAGTGAGTTGGAGAGGAGAGGGGGGCAACGGAAAGATGCGAGTTTGGTTCCTGGAATTTTGAAAACGGCGTCGTGGTTTAGCTGTCGAAAGTACTTTTCTTGGGTTGTGGGCGAGTGATTATAAGCATAACTTGTGTTTCAGAATTGCAAGTTCACACTAATCTGCGGCCAACTACAAAAACACCTGGCCATATGCAATAATCCGCGAATAACTGCAAAAAGACGCGGCCAACTGCAAAAACACGCGGCCAGATGCAAAATGAATCGGCCAAGTGTAAAATAACGCGGCCAAAAGAAAGAAGCGTTCCTGCATTTCACGCTTTTTCGAATCGCTTGTTTCACAAACGCCTGTTTGTTTTTTGACGAATCTTCTTCTCGCACAAAACAGAAACACAGGGCTCCGGAGAACATCGATCGTGCACCGATCATAATTCCTCGATTCATCCAAAATATTCATTCAACTTCTTCAAACTTGTAAAGTATTTCCCTCAATTCTATTTTATATAATACTAGCGAATGCCTGTGCCTGAAGGCACGGTGCAACACGTTTTAAAAAAAACTAAATCGAATTGCCATTTTTAGGCACGGCGGGACAAGTTTTGGAAAAAACAAAACCGAATTGCCGTTTTCTTGGAATTTACCACCCCACCGATCAAGACAAAATCTCCCATAAGTCATTTTCTTAAATAAACTTCAAATAGGGTCCATTTATTCAAATTATGTACATGAGAGTGGAAAAAGTACCACACCTGAATCCACCGGGCTCTCCCTTGAGACTACATGACGTTAAAAATCAATAACATTGCCTATAAAAAAAGAACCACCAATGACAAACATGTTCTATTAACCATTCTCCTTCCCATTTTGATGGATATATTCCTGAAGCTTCATGGATATATTCCTGATCCTGAATTAACTCATACCAGAGGCATATCATTCGTTATAGTAACCCAAAATTTCGAACATAGCCTAATTCAAATTAGCCCCAAACTGTTAAAATTATATAAATAAATAAAAAAACACTTTGGAAAACTTGACAGATAGTGATTTGGGGAGGAGAGGGGGGCAACGGAAAGATGCGAGTTTGGTTCCTGGAATTTTGAAAACGGCATCGTGGTTTAGTTGTTGAAAGCACTTTTCTCGGGTTGTGGGCGAGCGATTATAAGCATAACTTGTGTTTCAGAAATGCAAGTTCACACTAATCCGGGACCAACTGCAAAAACACCTGGCCATATGCAATAATCCGCGGCCAACTGCAAAAACACGCGGCCAACTGCAAAAACAAGCGGCCATATGCAATAATCCGCGGCCAACTGCAAAAACACGCGGCCAACTGCAAAAACACGCGGCCAGATGTAATAATCTGCGGCCAACTGCAACAACACGCGGCCAGATGCAAAATGAAGCGGCCAAGTGTAAAATAACGCGGCCAAAAGAAAGAAGCGTTACTGCATTTCACGCTTTGTAGAATATCGGGTTTCACAAATGCCTGTTTGTGGTTTGACGAATCTTCTTCTCGCACAAAATAGAAGCACAGGGCTCCGGAGAACACCGATCGTGCACCGATCATAATTCCTCGATTCATCCAAAGTATTCATTCAACTTCATCAAACTTGTATAGTATTTCCCTCAATTCAATTTTATATAATACTAGCGAATGCCCGTGCCTGAAGGCACGGTGCAACACGTTTTAAAAAAACTAAATCGAATTGCATTTTTTGGCACGGCGCGACACGTTTTGGAAAATACAAAACTGAATTGCCGTTTTCTTGGAATTTACCACCCCACCGATCAAGACAAAATCTCCCATAAGTCATTTTCTTAAATAAACTTCAAATAGGGTCCATTTATTCAAATTATGTACATGAGAGTGGAAAAAGTACCACACCTGAATCCATCGGGCTCTCCCTTGAGACTACATGACGTTAAAAATCAATAGCATTGCCTATAATAAAAGAACCACCAATGACAAACATGTTCTGTTAACCATTCTCCTTCCCATTTTGATGCCAATGACGATAGCAAGAAGTAACTAATTAAACACAATAAGATTAAAAAAAATACATGTCCATTTTAGCTTACACTTCAAAGGGACATGACCAAATCTATTATTTTTTGGTATGTTGACAAATAAACCAGCACAAATGACAAGAACCGCAAAAAGGCCGCATTGCCTCTCACATTCAACTGCTACAATGTTAGCTGCAAAAAGATTTCCCTTTTGGAAATGGGGGGGGGGGGGGCGTGTATTGAAACGGGAAAGAAGAGTGAAATACCTTAATACGGCGACGATGGGTTGAATTGAAGATGATCGATAGATATGAGCTTCACTTTTGGAGGGAAAGAAATAGAAATAGTTTGTGGGTGAAGTAAAGAAGATATAGAATAGGCGAAGAAGAGAAGAAGAAAATGTCAATTGAAACAAGCGTGTATACAAATTTTGGAACTAGTTAACTTATGTGATGTGGGGTTGATAAATTTTGATATATTATTGAAAAAGGTTGCTAATTTTGGTTATCCAAAGCCTAAAATTTGATTATTTATAAGGATTTTGCTAAGTTTGATTATACCATTGTGAGCCATATTTTACACAAATATTGTTTACTTTAAAAACAATTAACTTTTGATTATACCACTGTGGATCACCTAACATACTCATTCTCTCCCTAACTTTAAAATACTCATGCCAAGGTAGAGAGAAGGAGGGGGGGGGGGGGGAGGCAATAACTTACAGGTTAATTATCAACCCTTTTCAAATAATATCAACTTAAAATGGGAAAAATAAAAAAAGTAATAAATTGGAAAGGAAATTGTTTGTATTACCACAACAGTAGGTCAAAATATAACTTAAGGGAATATTCTCTTAATCGAACGGCTACGATCTTAGCTTAAAGGCGATCAACGGCTGGAGGGGTGCTCGTGTTTGTATGTGTAGGCAAAAATCGCTCTATTTTATAATATAGACAAGTGAAATGTTGAACTCAAGACTTCCTAAAGCTTCATGGATATATTCCTGATCCTGAATTAACTCATACCAGAGGTATATCATTCGTTATAGTAACCCAAGATTTCGAACATAGCCTAATTCAAATTAGCCCCAAACTGTTAAAATGATATAAATAAATAAAAAAACACTTTGAAAAACTTGACAGATGGTGAGTTGGAGAGGAGAGGGGGGCAACGGAAAATGCGAGTTTGGTTCCTGGAATTTCGAAAACGGCATTGTAGTTTAGCAGTCGAAAGCTCTTTTCTCGGGTTGTGGGCGAGCGATTATAAGCATAACTTGTGTTTCAGAAATGCGAGTTCACACTAATCCGCGGCCAACTGCAAAAACACCCGGCCATATGCAATAATCTGCGGCCAACTGCAACAACACGTGGCCATATGCAATAATCCACAGCCAACTGCAAAAACACGTGGCCAACTGCAAAAACACGCGGCCAGATGCAATAATCCGCAGCCAACTGAAAAAACACCCGGCCAGATGCAAAATTAAGCGGCCAAGTGTAAAATAACGCGGCCAAAAGAAAGAAGCGTTACTGCGTTTCACGCTTTGTCGAATATCGTGTTTCACATACGCCTGTTTGTGGTTTGACGAATCTTCTTCTCGCACAAAACAGAAACACAGGGCTCCGGAGAATACCGATCGTGCACCGATCATAATTCCTCGATTCATCCAAAGTATTCATTCAACTTTTTCAAACTTGTATAGTATTTCCCTCAATTCAGTTTTATACAATACTAGCGAATGCCCGTACCTGAAGGCACGGTGCAACACGTTTTAAAAAAACTAAATCGAGTTGCCATTTTTAGGCACGGCACGACACATTTTGGAAAAAACAAAACCGAATTGCCGTTTTCTTGGAATTTACCACCCCGATCAAGACAAAATCTCCCATAAGTCATTTTCTTAAATAAACTTCAAATAGGGTCCATTTATTCAAATTATGTACATGAGAGTGGAAAAAGTACCACACCTGAATCCATCGGGCTCTCCCTTGAGACTACATGACGTTAAAAATCAATAACATTGCCTATAAAAAAAGAACCACCAATGACAAACATGTTCTATTAACCATTCTCCTTCCCATTTTGATGCCAATGACCATAGCAAGAAGTAACTAATTAAACACAATAAGACTAAAAAAAATACATGCCCATTTTAGCTTACACTTCAAAAGGACATGACCAAATCTATTATTTTTTGGTATGTTGACAAATAAACTAGCACAAAAGACAGGAACCGCAAAAAGGCCGCATTGCCTCTCACATTCAACCGCTACAATGTTAGCTGCAAAAAGATTTCCCTTTTGGAAATCACAATTGGGTGTTTCATATTAACACCACTGAGTCTCGCCAATAATCCAAAACATCAGTCACTTAATTTGTTCCCCTCTTGTGGAGTGTGATTCATAGAGCTCTTACTACAAATCTGACAATCCTCAATCAGATTCCTATGAGGGTGATGAGGAGCTGGATTTTCTTTGGTCAGATTCACTACTTGCAGCAAATCGATCTCCATTTCTACTGAGTCTCTCCTTGTCCGAGGATGCACTCCTGAAATCCATACTCCTTTGCCATCCATAGGCACACCACCATAGCCAGAAGCTTCTTGATTACCCTTGGAGCATCGCAAGTACTCAATTTCACGTTGAACCACAATATGCAATTATTGGAACGTAGAATCACCAGTTTTTCGAAAAGCATTTTTTAAGTGCCATAAAAAAGGGCAGCCTCGTCGCCAATATACCCATACATGCCTTCCCCATTCAAAACCTTCCATATCTCCACATCTGCAAAATAAAAAACGTTGAACTACATTATGCAATTAAGTTCAGAACTTGAGAAATGATTTATTCACACCTGAAACAATTAAAACCAAATCAAAATTTTGCCCAAATGAATTTGGACACACTAAGAACTTGAGAAATGATTTATTCTATTTCCTCGTCCATTTCAAGTTTTCTCATATGGGCCCATTAAGTTTTTGAGTAACTCAGTTAATACTCTCTCGAAACAAATATCCGCTTCAATTCACAAAACTACTCAACCCAATGGTCATTACAAAGGCCATTATGCATGCCACACTTGATACTAATGCTGGAAGGCAAGGTATTCAAAAGGGATTACATAAAGCAGAGAAACTATCAGTAAAACTCCTTAATAAAAGCCAATAACAAACCAAATAGATTTCTGAAGGCCCATAATTCTTTTTGTTAATTGTTCATATCCTTTGATAGTGAACTAAAAACCACGTAAAGAATTAAAAAAAAAAAAAGGAGGAGGAACGGGCCTTATCTTAATTATTCAGTTTTCATCTGTACAACATGAATGCAAAGTTTAACAAAAACATGGATTCTATTTATGAAGATAAAAATCATGTTAGAAACCCAAGTTAAGGATTGACCAAAAGAATAAGAAAGGTACTGAATGAGTACGCGTTTTTACCCCTGGTTGTTGTCGTTGCCGTGATTTCGCTAGAGGAGATGGAGTATAGAAAAGAAGAGGGGCCGAATCACTACATGGTGGTGATGGGAGGATGCCGGTGGTCATCGGCGGACGGACCTACTGCTGCGAGGGGAGGTTCTTTGTCTTTGAGCAGGGGCAAGGGGCAAGGTGAGCGGTGGTGTGGGTGGAGGATGGGGGAGACGTGCGTTAAAAATCCACTTCCTGCACGAAAGATAAAATTTTGGGTTCAATGTAGAAATCATCCATCTACAAATCTATCACAAAATGAATGAAGGAGAACCAATTACAATATAAGAGTGAATCGGAGGCCGAAATCAAAAGCTGAGAAAACACAAACTACATGTAAATATAAGAGTGATGGAAGAACAATATCCTGAAAGTCCAAGAAAAATCTGCGAAATCCATATGCCATACATGTATTTCTCCCACATTTTGTCGAACAAAGTGAATGTAAAAGGAGAGTACCTGTGTATCAGTGAGGAGCCGATTCTGCTGGAGATTCTGGAAAATAATTACAGAAAATATCAATGAAAGGCAAGCATAAGCCTATTGTAGTTGGTACATTTTATCAAACAATTAGCAAGCGATTGAAGTACATGTTCACAAATGCTGAAAAACTCATCGTAAGAATACACGTAGTAAAAAAATTCCCAATCAAAGGACAATAAAATCTAGAAGATAAAAAAGGACAATAAACTTACAAACTGTGAGGCTTTTAACACGTAAAGATTATGTAAACCAACGTTCTTAAAGAATTCGGTTTCTCATCCTGCATCGGTTAAAGAATGTGCTTACTAAAACCCAGTTTAGGGATTTTGGATTTTGAAGGACCAAATTTACCTGGCCGCGAGAGGACGGCGACGGCAGGAGATTGAAGGTGAAAGGTCTGCGGTGGGAGAGGGAAAACAGAGAGGAGAGAGCGGCGCCGCCACCGCTGTTTGTCTCTGGTTGAGCAATAGAGGGAGGCGGTGATTGGCGGAGGAAGCAATAGGCAGAGATTGGCGGAGGAAGCAGTAGGCCGAGATTGGTGATTCGGCCGGCGCTTTTGGAAAGCAGCAGCGCCGTCTATCTCTGGAGGGAGGCGGAGGCGGAGGCAAAGTTGGGGGTGGGGGAAGGGAAGGGTGGCGTACTCGGAGAGAGTGGGAGGGAGGGTTTTGCTTGCCGTTTCCATATTAGACGGGGAATGCACGTTTGGGAGATGGTAAAAAAAAGTTAAGAATTTACTAATTCTGGACCGTTGGTTGTCTTTTGGATTCAAACACTTCCCTGTAATATTATATAGATATAGATTCCCAAAGATTTATAAAATCTTCTTTTTGTTAAAAAATAAAAAACTCCGGTCATCAGCACTATCGTCGGAGACGCCGCCACGGGTCCAGCAACTTATTCGCCTGAGGAGCCAAGCCACCATAGCTTCTTCACACCACCTCAACCAACCCAGCCCTAACCCGCAGCAGAGAAGAAGGAAGGGCGGAGAGGGGGAGACAGAAAGGGATCTGAAAGGAGCGGCGGAAGAGGGCGGCGGAGGAGGAGCGACAGAGGGTATAGAGCGAGGCGGGGGAAAGGTAGAAGATCTGAGGCGGAGATGGAGAGAGGGGCAAAGGAAAGGGTTTGAGAAGGCGGCATGGAGAAGGATGGAGGCCGGCAGGAGGAGAGAGGGGGAGGTGGAGGTGGAGGTGGGAGGCGGCAGCCCCACCCCCCAGCAAAAGCCCTAGGAAAAGATAAGATAGAGAGAGAAAGTAGAGAGAAGGCAGAACAACTCACTCTCTTTCATTGTTTGAAAAATTAAACTAAGCATTTGACTTGTGAAGTTGCTCCCCACTAGATTTTAGGTTCGAAACTTGTGAAGTTGCTCCCCACTAGTTTATTCTCAAGTTGGTGGAATTCAAATCTATAAGCAATCCTGTGATTGGATATAAGATTTATATGCTACTCCAATTGAGTATATACTAATTGAGCCAGCTCAATTCCTGCAGACTTACCTTAATTGTGATCAAGATTTGAATATCTCTTGAAGGCCATGAATTTTGGAAATAAATACTATGATTGAGGAATCAAGGTAGAAATGAGAAGGAACTGGAAAGACAAGGTTTGTGCTAGATTGATGATTATCCTCTGACGCTATATTTTCAAGGTTAAAAATGAGAGAAGTAGGAAGCCCAAAAATAGACATTGAAGAAAAAGCTTATTGCGAAGAAGAAATCAATTATGAACTTAATTGGAGTAATTGGTTTTATCCACACTTAGAGAGAATATACTTTGTGAGTTTGAACTTCCATACTGAACGGAATTGCACATCCTATTCCTACTCTGGTGAGAGTTATCTTTTTGTGAGTGATTTTGGAGAGAAAATCGCTCGGGATTAGCAGCTAGTACTAGCAACAGATTAAAAACTCGTTTGGTTAGATCTAACTAATACTGAAGTAAAAATAGTTGAAGTGTTCAAGAATAGATTGTTTATTGTAAATGTTATCTAACATTAGCAAAACTAGAAGAATTATAACTATTGAAGATATAGTGTGCGCACCAAATCCCAACTTGAAAACTTGGTGATCGATCGAGTTGAGTATGTTGTAAAGTTGTTGATTGAGTTGAGGGTGTAGATCCCTCTTCAGTTTAAGGAGGGATTGGACAGTGGACACTTCAAGTTTCCCAATTTCCGGGCCCATTCGAGGTTCAAATTGATGATCAGAGCTATTCATTTAGTAGAGCTTGTTGAAAACTACGACCATGCAAAACTAATGTCGATCGGATACCAATCAGTACATGTTCACATCACATTTATATTTCAAAAAAATCCACTGTGTACACCGGATAAAATCCATTGTGCAAGATATAACGCAAACGGTTATTTATCAGTAATTGATCAATATAACTTTCTGTACAGTTGCAGTACTCGATAAGTTCTACAAAATGAAAAACTCTGATAATCCATTTGGATCCGCGATGGGTACAAAAATTTGAGAAACTAGACGGGTCTAGTACCTCCTTAATTAGGACTAGAGAGAGTCGGGACCCTATGTACTTTGGGTGCATGATTGGTTGAGAATCGTGATGATTATATAGGGGATTTAGTTGAACTTTCCAAGTGTTCGAAGTGGGATTTTTTCTCTAATATATAAAAACCAAAAACAATGGATGGCAGTATAACATGTGGTTTTGGCCTTTTTGGTGTCTTACAACTTAACTTTACAACAAATAAAGCATTTCAGCCTTGCTACGTTCACGGGAATCTTGTCAAAAACTGCATCGATCACAATCTACAAAGGCAATTTTTACTTTTGGACCTTTTGTTTTTTAATAATAAGGTCAAGGAAGTTCTTTCCAGTTAGGGGTGGTTTCCAGTAAGCTAAATTTCCTAAATGGACTAAAAACCATTTTTTTAAGAATTTTTAGGCAGGTAATCCTCCTCGCATACATCAACAAAAAAATCATTTAACGAAAACAACTTGACTATTGTCATTGACCTGCAGCCAAAAAATATATATATATATATATATATATATTATATGGGGCTGGTTCTAGAGACAATAAATTTGACAATACATTTTTTAGATCTCCACACGAATAATCGGAGCCGTTTAATTTGTTTAAAACATGTTTTTAAGGGTTCCCGTAAAAAATCAAATCATTTGGATATCGGCAAGGGCTTGATCGGCTCATTCAATTTTATCCTGTCAAATTTGACAGGAATCAACTAAATGAGCCGATCAAGCCCTTACCGATATCCAAATGCGTTAATTTTTTACGGGACCCCTTAAAAACATGTTTTAAATACAATGACCGGCTCCGATCATTTGTTTGAAGGTCCCATGCGGGGTTTCCAAAAAAGTATTGTCAAATGTATTGTCTCTAGAACCGGCTATATATATATACATACAGTTCTTTTCATAACCGGTCGCATGGATTTTAGAATTGTCCGGATACCATTATTTTTATCCCCCCCCCCCGTTCTGCCCCCTTTCCCATTCTCCATAGCCAGAGAAGAGAAAAGGGAGGCGACTGTGTATGAACCAGAGCATCGACGACCCAAGATCCGAACCCCCCTCTCTCTCTCTCGTTCGCTTCCTCTCTTTGCTTTTCGTTCCACAACCAGAGAGTGAGAGAGAGAAAGTGAAACGGAGGCGACCAAGATCCGAACGACCCAAGTTGAGATCGAAGACGACGAACGTCAGTGCTAAGGTCTCTCTCTCTCTCTCCCTCTCTCTCTCTCTCTCTCTCGCGCTCTTTCTCTTTCGTTCGAAACAATAACTGATTTTTTCCCCTAATTTCTGATACGAATGACCCAAGCTGAGATTGAAGACGACGAACGAACGACGACCCAAGCTAAGGTCTCTCCCTCTCTCTGTCTCGTTCTTTCTCTCGCTCGTTTTATTTGATTTTCGAAAGAATAACTGATTTTTTTCCCTAATTTCTGTTATTGAGAAAGTTCAAGCCATAGAGAGGATAACAGAGAGAGGAGGCGACATACGAAGAACCAAAGCCGAGATTGAAGACGACGAACATCAGAGCACTGACCAGCACTAAGGTATCTCTCTCGCTCTCGTTCTCTGTGATTTTTTTGTGTGGTTTTCGAAACCCTTTGATCAGGGGATCCTTCCTCTTGAGCTGCACTGGTAGTTGATCCCAACCTATATCATTTGTTTACTACATAGTTAAAATGCAATTGTTTACTCATTTAGTCAGAAAAATGCATTTGCTCTGGTTTATCTCTTAGCCATCAATTGGCATGGCTATCTGACTCTTTCCATGCCATAAATGCTTGTCTGCTACAGCTTACAAAAGAATAAAATTCTAGATGGTCTTATACTAAACTACAGTGCTGATGAGTCAAGAAAATTTGGCAAATACCCCTCCACCAACAAATCTGCTGCTAGGAATAAGAAAAAAGGGAATAGCAAACAGGAAAACTCCGTGTGTAGTCTCAAGTCTCCTGCTGTGATACATCTTTCTGACTTGGATGCCTTGACTAGTTAGATTGTATATTTCTGCTCTTTTGGGTCTGATAAAACATGAAACCTTAAGGCCTAGTCCTCCTAAGGCTAAACCGCTATGATATAGGTTGGGATCAACGATTATGTGGACTGCTTGTCGTGTGACTTATGCTGATTTTTTTTCCCGTAATCTTTGAGATAATGTCTGCCATTGGTTGCCATTGGTAGGTACGTTACCCATAAGTAGGTGACAATTTGATAAAATGGAAGAACAAGATCGAACCAATGTTGATCCAACCCCCTTGTTTCGAGCACCACCACCACCGAGGTATCTCTCTCCCTCTCTCAAATATTTGTTGCATATTATAGCATAAAGGGAGACACATAGACTGGTATTTGTTGTAAATGTTTGTTTGCATGGTAGTAATTGTTTTCTATTTTGATTTTTAGAATGCAATCTTTTGATGACATAGCAGTATCACCGTCACCATCCCAACCGTGTCAATCATATGTGAATTCTTGTCAAGAAATTGACAGTCCTCCAGTTAAAAAAGCAGTGATACCGAAAATAGGCCAAGAATTTCTCAAATTAGACGACGTTTTTGAATTTTACAACAAGTATGCTAGACAAGCTGGATTTAGTGTCCGAATCAATTCTAGTCGGTTGGGTGAGAATGGTATAGTAATGAGGAAGGAGTACGTTTGTTTTAAAGAAGGGGAGAGGAAAAATTCTAAGGCCATGAAACGGCGTCGGGGTTTAACTAGAGAGAAATGTGGTGCAAAACTTGCTGTTGTGAGAAAAGGTGAAGTGTTTGTTGTATCAAAATTTGTCGAGGGTCATAACCATGAGCTTACAACGCCAAAAAAGGTTCATTTGTTAAAATCTCATCGCCGAGTATCAGCCGCACAAAAAGCTTTAACGCAACAATTATCTGCTGCTAATGTACCAACTTGCCAACAAATGAGTATTTTTGAGTTGCAAGCGGGGGGTATTGAAAATGTTGGATTTTTACCATGAGATCTTTACAATGATAAAAGAGATAGGAAGAATGTAGTACATGGTCATGACGCGAACATTTTGTATGAGCATTTCGAGATGGAACAACAAAAGAATTCGGGCTTTAGGTTCACATTCGAGAAAGATGACAAGGATAGAATGACTCACTGTTTTTGGGCTGATGCGACCTCTAGAAAGTCATATCAATATTTTGGGGACGTGGTAGTCTTTGATACTACGTACTACACAAACAAATATTCATTGATATTTGCACCTATATTGGGGGGTCAACCACCATAGGCAAACAACACTTCTTGGGTGTGCGTTCTTGAGTGATGAAAAAACTGAATTGTTTGTGTGGTTCTTCAATGAATGGTTAAAAGCGATGCCAGGTGGACCACCCAAGATGATCATAACTGATCAAGATTCGGCGATGACAAGAGCAATTGCTTCTGCTCTTCCGAATACGTTTCATCGATATTTTATTTGGCACATTGTGAGCAAATTTTCTGAAAAATTGGGTGCACTGTCATATAAGGAACATTATGATGAGTTCAAGGATTGTATATGAAATTCTCAAACACCTGGAGAGTTCGATGCAAGATGGGCAACTATTGTAGGAAACTCTAACTTGTCTAGTAATAAATGGTTGCAGTACATGTATGAAATTCGTGATAGATGGGTTCCCACATATACGAACCACATGTTTTCTGCCCATATGACTAGTAGTCAACGGGCTGAAATTTTTCATTCGTTTTTCAAGAGGTATGTGTCCAGAGAAAATTCAATGATGGATTTTGTCACACGATTCAATAGGGCACTTGCCAAAGCTCGACATAATGAATTGGATTTGGACCATAAAGATGTAAATGAGAAGCCTCTGTTGAAAACCTCGTGGGCAATGGAAAAGAAAATGAGTGAATTATATACATGGAGCATATTTGAGAGGTTTCAAGGGGAAATCTTTCAAATTAATGTGTATGTGGTTACGTTCATACGCGAGAATGAGTGAAAACCTCGTGGGCAATGGAAAAGAAAGATGTAAATGAGAAGCCTCTGTTGAAAACCTCGTGGGCAATGGAAAAGAAAATGAGTGAATTATATACATGGAGCATATTTGAGAGGTTTCAAGGGGAAATCTTTCAAATTAATGTGTATGTGGTTACGTTCATACGCGAGAATGAACATCGATGTTTGTGGAATGTTCAGAGAAAAGAATTGGAAGGTGCGAGAATTCGTTAGATTTCGGTTGACAAGTCATCGAACCGTGTCAGTTGTAGCTGTAAGATGTTTGAATTCGATGGAATTCCTTGTCGGCACCTGTTGGCGTACCTTTTTAGAATGCAAATTAGGGAACTCCCTACTGAATACATCTTGTAGAGGTGGACGAAGACAGCAAAAGCGAGCAGGGTGATGGATGACTTAGGTAGTGGTGTGAGAGAAATATGTAACAGTTCACTTCTTGTGAGGCGACAAGGGCTCTTCCAACTTGCTTGTATAGTTATCGATGATGCTGTATTAGATGAAGAAGAAAGTGAAGTTGTGCGAGAAGCTTTGGAATCTACTCAAAAGAAGCTTGCATTGATGAGGATTTCTCGGACAGATGGTGGTACGAGTCGTATCCAAGTGCCTCTTTCTCTCGGAAGCCAACATAGTTTGAAAGAACCACTTCAAGTAAGGGCAAAGGGTTGTGGTAAGCGTTTGAAAGGAGGAAAAGAGAAGGCCGTCAAGAACAAGAGGAAATGTAATGGTTGTGGGTTAACGGGGCAATCGCATGACAAAAGGAATTGTCCAAAGCTTATGAGCATGTAAGTGGATGTTAATTTGTACTATGAAATTCAATTTTTATACACGGAATACATTGTAATTGTTATCTTCTTTTATTAGGTCTTCACAAGATGTTAGGTTGAGTGACGACGACGACGACGTTGATGATGAGTGTAAGTGTTTGTGTACATCTAAGTTTCATTGTTTACTTGTTCTTGTCTTTCATTGTTATTATCTTTTTTGGGTTGCAGGATGGATTAGTGATTCAAGGGATGCCAGCACGAAATAACAAGGCTAGAATTCTTCAAAGGATGCCAGCAGGATGGATTATCATCTTTTTTGGGTTCCATCTTTAAAATGACTGATGTAATTTTCCTTCCCATCATGTTGAAGATATAGCTGCATGACTGATGTAATTTAAGAGTAGTAGAGTTTGGCCATGCTTGGCGGCGAACAGTTAAGAATTGTGTCCTGAATTAATTGGAAACTGTTATGTTGGTGATCGTTTCATCATCTTCTAATTTTTATGCCACGAGCAAATCTTGAGTGAGCTTTCGAACTCAACTACATTTGCTTATAGTATAGAAGATGTCTGCATCATGATTGTGGCTAGAATTTTGAGTAGGACTACAATCTTGAGTATAGAGCTAACGTTTTGCTGGGTGTTATTATATAAGTCAAGTGTGGATGTAACTGAGCTGTAACTGTTATGGTTTCTTTTTTTCTCTCATTGTCAGAGAGAGCTAATTTGTACAATAAACTCGATCCTATGGTCATTTGCCAAGAGGTCTGCCGAAGGAAAATACAACTCAAAAAAGTGAGCAAAAAACTCTACGTACGAATCACACACTGCCTTCCAATCCCTTGAGATCGAAAACAATGCATCATTTCAAAAGGCTGTGAAACCGATCCCACCCAAAAGCTAAGTACCACACCGTATCCCTTAGAGGGTGTCATTGACCGTAAAATGCCAGTTTCCATGGACAAGCCCGAGGTGAGATTTCTGGTCGAGGAAAGGTAACGAAAATCAACCTGTTTGTTTTCCATTTAGCTTAGTAAAAAAAGGGATCCCAATTTCTTGGAGGAAACATTTTCCTTATACTACTATATGTCTTGCGAAGTTTGGGAGAACTTAATTTTCTAAAACCCCCTTCGTTTGTAAATCAAACAAGTAATGGAAATTAAATACTTGTATGTTTTCGTGTACTCATGTTATCTCCCTGATAAGAATGCATATTGTAACAAAAAAAACAAGTAAAAAGACCAAATTGTGATTCTTACAGTGGGATCGGGTTGCAACACTCTATTAATGACGTTCATGTTCCCCCCTTCCAGCTCTGACTTCAATGCCGTCCATATTCTCAAATTAGTTATCATGTTTGTATCAGGCAATCAGCCCTCATTCTTCCTACCAAAAAATGCAATTCGTCCCAGTTTTTGGTACGGCAAGAAATGGGTTTGAAGAACTAATAATGATCTTTATGATATTGAAACTCAACTCATAAATCCATACCCATACCCATACCCAAACAGCTTAAATCCACAGCCATACCCAAACAAAAATAAAATTACGAACGAATACAAGCAAATTCATTTAGAACTAAGGTTTTAAACTACCGGTTACAACAAATACTAACGAATACAAATTACATTCACTTAAGAAGTGCAATGATAGCCACTACCAAGGCTTGCCCACTTAAGAATTGACAGACAATCAGCATGTGCTTTAAATTAGCCACGGTGACTTCATTGACTTCAACACGTGCATCATTATTTACTACTTTCACCTCGGGTGCAACACGTGGGTTGGGTTCGTGACACCCAATTTGATAGCACCACTTCCAGTACCCGCATTTTTCTTTGTCCTTTGAATCCTTTGGACACCTATAGTAGAGCCTTCCAGGATTCTCATTTGACTCTGAAATATGCACAGCAGCTCTCAACCCACACCAACATTTCTTGTTCTCAAATATAGGCTGCCGTGATTGAATGGTATTCCTGTTGCTTGAACTGGACATGATTGTTTGAACACAATTACTGCACACACTGACACAATGTCTGCACACACAAAAAAATATGTCCACCACAGCTAACAAGTAGAAGTAATATAAAAATTGAGAGAGGTAGTTTTGGCTCAGAAAATTTTCATCATAGCCAAATAAAGTGGCTCAAATAAATGAAATGTACAAGACACCACTTTTTTAAGGCACTTAGGCGGCAACATTAGTTGCCAAGCTGACCATCTAATGTTTCCAAGCCTTAGTACACATTATAATATACAGTTCTTTTCATATCCGGTCGCCCGGATTTTAGAATGGTCCGGATTTCATTATTTTGTTCCACAGCTAGAGAGTGAGAGGGAGAAAGAGAAACGGAGGCAACTGTATACGAACAACCCAAGCTGAGAACAAAGACAACGAACAATCAGACAATCAGCCCTAATGTCCAACACAGCTACAACTACAAGTAACTCATATAAAAAATTTAGCTAGGCGGTTTTGGCTCAGGAAATTTTCATCATAGCCAAATAGAGTGGCTCAGATAAATGAATTGTTCACGACACCAAATTTTTAAAGCACTAAGGCGGCAACATTAGTTGTCAATTGACCATCTAATGTTGCCAGGCCTAAGTACACATTGCATATTAATTTATCATCATAGCCATCAAATAGGGGCAAACTCTCCCAATGGCTCAGAAAATTTTCATCATAGCCAAATAAAGTGGCTCAAATAAATGAAATGTTCACGACACCACATTTTTAAGGCACTAAGGCGGCAACATTAGTTGCCAAGCTGACCATCTAATGTTTCCAAGCCTTAGTAAACATTGCATATTAATTTATCATCATAGCCATCAAAATGGGAAAGGGGGGGGGAATAAAATAATGGTATCCGGACCATTCTAAAATCCGGGCGACCGGATATGAAAAGAACTGATATACATATATACAGATCACAGTTCTATCATCACTGATAACACCAAACAAACCCCACTTCAAAATTCTCTAGCCAAAATCAGCATAAGTCACAAACGAAAACCAGTCCAAATAGCAACTGATCATAAGAAAGTCCAACGGCTCAGACACAAATCCGGACCATAGATGCCCCAAATCGAATATCATATATACAACCCCAAAATACTGCTAGGGTTTCGAAAATCATTCAATCAGTATAAATCAGTCATCCCGAGATCGAACCACACAACCAAATCACAGAAATCAGCCCATATTCTTCATTTAGGGTTTCAAAAATTGAAGATATACTGTTAGAGTTTTGAAAATCGTAGATACCGAGAGAGAAAGAGAGAATAAAAGAGAGAGAGAGAGAGAGACCTTAGGGCTGATCGTAGCTCCGACCGTCGCTCTGATCGTTCGTCGTCGGCCATCCCGATATCGATCGAAACCACACAAAAAAACACAAAAATCAGTTTGAAAATCACATGACGAATCTTCTTCTCGCACAAAACAGAAACACAGGGCTCCGGAGAACACCGATCGTGCACCGATCATAATTCCTCGATTCATCCAAAGTATTCATTCAACTTCTTCAAACTTGTAAAGTATTTCCCTCAATTCAATTTTATATAATACTAGCGAATGCCCGTGCCTGAAGGCACGGTGCAACACGTTTTAAAAAAATTAAATCGAATTGCCATTTTTAGGCACGGCGCGACACGTTTTGGAAAAAACAAAACCGAATTGCCGTTTTCTTGGAATTTACCACCCCACCGATCAAGACAAAATCTCCCATAAGTCATTTTCTTAAATAAACTTCAAATAGGGTCGATTTATTCAAATTATGTACATGAGAGTGGAAAAAGTACCACACCTGAATCCACCGGGCTCTCCATTGAGACTACATGACGTTAAAAATCATTAACATTGCCTATAAAAAAAGAACCACCAATGACAAACATGTTCTATTAACCATTCTCCTTCCCATTTTGATGGATATATTCCTGAAGCTTCATGGATATATTCCTGATCCTGAATTAACTCATACCAGAGGTATATCATTCGTTATAGTAACCCAAGATTTCGAACATAGCCTAATTCAAATTAGCCCCAAACTGTTAAAATTACATAAATAAATAAATAAACACTTTGAAAAACTTGACAGATAGTAAGTTGGAGAGGAGAGGGGGGCAACGGAAAGATGCGAGTTTGGTTCCTGGAATTTTGAAAACGGCATCGTGGTTTAGCTGTCGAAAGCACTTTTCTCGGGTTGTGGGCGAGCGATTATAAGCATAACTTGTGTTTCAGAAATGCAAGTTCACACTAATCCGCGGCCAACTGCAAAAATACGCAGCCATATGCAATAATCCGCGGCCAACTGCAAAAACACGCGGCCAACTGCAAAAACAAGCGGCCAGATGCAATAACCCGCGGCCAACTGCATAAACACGCGGCCAACTGCAAAAACGAGCGGCCAGATGCAATATTCCGCGGCCAACTGCAAAAACACGCGGCCAGATCTAATAATCCGCAGCCAACTGCAAAATGAAGCGGCCAGGTGAAAAATAACGCAGCCAAAAGAAAGAAGCGTTACTGCATTTCACGCTTTGTAGAATATCGTGTTTCACAAATGCCTGTTTGTGGTTTGACGAATCTTCTTCTCGCACAAAACAGAAACACAGGGCTCCGGAGAACACCGATCGTGCACTGATCATAATTCCTCGATTCATCCAAAGTATTCATTCAACTTCTTCAAACTTGTAAAGTATTTCCCTCAATTCAATTTTATATAATACTAGCGAATGCCCGTGCCTGAAGGCACGGTGCAACACGTTTTAAAAAACTAAATCGAATTGCCATTTTTAGGACGGAGGGACAAGTTTTGGAAAAAACAAAACCGAATTGCCGTTTTCTTGGAATTTACCACCGCACCGATCAAGACAAAATCTCCCATAAGTCATTTTCTTAAATAAACTTCAAATAGGGTCCATTTATTCAAATTATGTACATGAGAGTGGAAAAAGTACCACACCTGAATCCACCGGGCTCTCCATTGAGACTACATGACGTTAAAAATCATTAACATTGCCTATAAAAAAAGAACCACCAATGACAAACATGTTCTATTAACCATTCTCCTTCCCATTTTGATGGATATATTCCTGAAGCTTCATGGATATATTCCTGATCCTGAATTAACTCATACCAGAGGTATATCATTCGTTATAGTAACCCAAGATTTCGAACATAGCCTAATTCAAATTAGCCCCAAACTGTTAAAATTACATAAATAAATAAAAAAACACTTTGAAAAACTTGACAGATAGTGAGTTGGAGAGGAGAGGGGGGCAACGGAAAGATGCGAGTTTGGTTCCTGGAATTTTGAAAACGGCATCGTGGTTTAGCTGTCGAAAGCACTTTTCTCGGGTTGTGGGCGAGCGATTATAAGCATAACTTGTGTTTCAGAAATGCAAGTTCACACTAATCCTCGGCCAACTGCAAAAATACGCAGCCATATGCAATAATCCGCGGCCAACTGCAAAAACACGCGGCCAACTGCAAAAACAAGCGGCCAGCTGCAATAATCCGCGGCCAACTGCAAAAACACGAGGCCAGATGTAATAATCCGCGGCCAACTGCAAAAACACGCGGCCAGATGCAAAATGAAGCGGCCAAGTGTAAAATAACGCGGCCAAAAGAAAGAAGCGTTACTACATTTCACGCTTTGTAGAATATCGTGTTTTACAAATACCTGTTTGTGGTTTGACGAATCTTCTTCTCGCACAAAACAGTAACACAGGGCTCCGGAGAACACACTAATCCGTGGCCAACTGCAAAAACACCCGGCCATATGCAATAATCTGCGGCCAACTGCAACAACACGTGGCCATATGCAATAATCCACAGCCAACTGCAAAAACACGTGGCCAACTGCAAAAACACGCGGCCAAATGCAATAATCCGCGGCCAACTGAAAAAACACCCGGCCAGATGCAAAATTAAGCGGCCAAGTGTAAAATAACGCGGCCAAAAGAAAGAAGCGTTACTGCGTTCCACGCTTTGTCGAATATCGTGTTTCACATACGCCTGTTTGTGGTTTGACGAATCTTCTTCTCGCACAAAACAGAAACACAGGGCTCCGGAGAATACCGATCGTGCACCGATCATAATTCCTCGATTCATCCAAAGTATTCATTCAACTTCTTCAAACTGTTATAGTATTTCCCGCAATTCAGTTTTATACAATACTAGCGAATGCCCGTACCTGAAGGCACGGTGCAACACGTTTTAAAAATACTAAATCGAGTTGCCATTTTTAGGCACGGCACGACACATTTTGGAAAAAACAAAACCGAATTGCCGTTTTCTTGGAATTTACCACCCCGATCAAGACAAAATCTCCCATAAGTCATTTTCTTAAATAAACTTCAAATAGGGTCCATTTATTCAAATTATGTACATGAGAGTGGAAAAAGTACCACACCTGAATCCACCGGGCTCTCCCTTGAGACTACATGACGTTAAAAATCAATAACATTGCCTATAATAAAAGAACCACCAATGACAAACATGTTCTATTAACCATTCTCCTTCCCATTTTGATGCCAATGACCATAGCAAGAAGTAACTAATTAAACACAATAAGACTAAAAAAAATACATGCGCATTTTAGCTTACACTTCAAAGGGACATGACCAAATCTATTATTTTTTGGTATGTTGACAAATAAACTAGCACAAAAGACAGGAACCGCAAAAAGGCTGCATTGCCTCTCACATTCAACCGCTACAATGTTAGCTGCAAAAAGATTTCCCTTTTGGAAATCACAATTGGGTGTTTCATATTAACACCACTGAGTCTCGCCAATAATCCAAAACATCAGTCACTTAATTTGTTCCCCTCTTGTGGAGTGTGATTCATAGAGCTCTTACTACAAATCTGACAATCCTCAATCAGATTCCTATGAGGGTGATGAGGAGCTGGATTTTCTTTGGTCAGATTCACTACTTGCAGCAAATCGATCTCCATTTCTACTGAGTCTCTCCTTGTCCGAGGATGCACTCCTGAAATCCATACTCCTTTACCATCCATAGGCACACCACCATAGCCAGAAGCTTCTTGATTACCCTTGGAGCATCGCAAGTACTCAATTTCACGTTGAACCACAATATGCAATTATTGGAACGTAGAATCACCAGTTTTTCGAAAAGCATTTTTTAAGTGCCATAAAAAAGGGCAGCCTCGTCGCCAATATACCCATACATGCCTTCCCCATTCAAAACCTTCCATATCTCCACCTCTGCAAAATAAAAAACGTTGAACTACATTATGCAATTAAGTTCAGAACTTGAGAAATGATTTATTCACACCTGAAACAATTAAAACCAAATCAAAATTTTGCCCAAATGAATTTGGACACACTAAGAACTTGAGAAATGATTTATTCTATTTCCTCGTTCATTTCAAGTTTTCTCATATGGGCCCATTAAGTTTTTGAGTAACTCAGTTAATACTCTCTCGAAACAAATATCCGCTTCAATTCACACAACTATTCAACCCAATGGTCATTACAAAGGCCATTATGCATGCCACACTTGATACTAATGCTGGAAGGCAAGGTATTCAAAAGGGATTACATAAAGCAGAGAAACTATCAGTAAAACTCCTTAATAAAAGCCAATAACAAACCAAATAGATTTCTGAAGGCCCATAATTCTTTTTGTTAATTGTTCATATCCTTTGATAGTGAACTAAAAACCACGTAATGAATAAAAAAAAAAAAAAGGAGGACGAACGGGCCTTATCTTAATTATTCAGTTTTCATCTGTACAACATGAATGCAAAGTTTAACAAAAACATGGATTCTATTTATGAAGATAAAAATCATGTTAGAAACCCAAGTTAAGGATTGACCAAAAGAATAAGAAAGGTACTGAATGAGTACGCGTTTTTACCCCTGGTTGTTGTCGTTGCCGTGATTTCGCTAGAGGAGATGGAGTATAGAAAAGAAGAGGGGCCGAATCACTACATGGTGGTGATGGGAGGATGCCGGTGGTCATCGGCGGACGGACCTACTGCTGCGAGGGGAGGTTCTTTGTCTTTGAGCAGGGGCAAGGGGCAAGGTGAGCGGTGGTGTGGGTGGAGGATGGGGGAGACGTGCGTTAAAAATCCACTTCCTGCACGAAAGATAAAATTTTGGGTTCAACGTAGAAATCATCCATCTACAAATCTATCACAAAATGAATGAAGGAGAACCAATTACAATATAAGAGTGAATCGGAGGCCGAAATCAAAAGCTGAGAAAACACAAACTACATGTAAATATAAGAGTGATGGAAGAACAATATCCTGAAAGTCCAAGAAAAATCTGCGAAATCCATATGCCATACATGTATTTCTCCCACATTTTGTCGAACAAAGTGAATGTAAAAGGAGAGTACCTGTGTATCAGTGAGGAGCCGATTCTGCTGGAGATTCTGGAAAATAATTACAGAAAATATCAATGAAAGGCAAGCATAAGCCTATTGTAGTTGGTACATTTTATCAAACAATTAGCAAGCGATTGAAGTACATGTTCACAAATGCTGAAAAACTCATCGTAAGAATACACGTAGTAAAAAAATTCCCAATCAAAGGACAATAAAATCTAGAAGATAAAAAAGGACAATAAACTTACAAACTGTGAGGCTTTTAACACGTAAAGATTATGTAAACCAACGTTCTTAAAGAATTCGGTTTCTCATCCTGCATCGGTTAAAGAATGTGCTTACTAAAACCCAGTTTAGGGATTTTGGATTTTGAAGGACCAAATTTACCTGGCCGCGAGAGGACGGCGACGGCAGGAGATTGAAGGTGAAAGGTCTGCGGTGGGAGAGGGAAAACAGAGAGGAGAGAGCGGCGCCGCCACCGCTGTTTGTCTCTGGTTGAGCAATAGAGGGAGGCGGTGATTGGCGGAGGAAGCAATAGGCAGAGATTGGCGGAGGAAGCAGTAGGCCGAGATTGGTGATTCGGCCGGCGCTTTTGGAAAGCAGCAGCGCCGTCTATCTCTGGAGGGAGGCGGAGGCGGAGGCAAAGTTGGGGGTGGGGGAAGGGAAGGGTGGCGTACTCGGAGAGAGTGGGAGGGAGGGTTTTGCTTGCCGTTTCCATATTAGACGGGGAATGCATGTTTGGGAGATGGTAAAAAAAAGTTAAGAATTTACTGGCCTGCCATTATAGAATGGAGGGTGTAGATTTATGCAGGGTATAATTCTGGACCGTTGGTTGTCTTTTGGATTCAAACACTTCCCTGTAATATTATATAGATTCCCAAAGATTTATAAAATCTTCTTTTTGTTAAAAAATCGGATAAGTAGGGGATCCCTCATAAGAAGGGGGCTATATAGAGAGAGAGAGAGAGTAATTTTCCGGTAACAGGGATATGGGACTTGTTTTTTTCAGAGAAATCCAATTATCAGAAAATGAGGGGGGGAAAAGTGTTCCAATTTAATTCGTTTGAATTATGTCTATTAAAAAATTAAACAAGACATAAGAATGATAAGATTTGTCTCACTATCTACCCATGTCTTACACACTGCTAGTTGACTATATCATCATCTGGAATCATGGACTCTTAGTTTAGGCAATCGTGAAGATCGATCCACGACCTCTCATTTAAAAAAGTTGGCTAATAAAAGTTTATCAACTGAAAAGGTGTGTAAATTGACTTATGAGGACGTGGTTAAAAGGCGGGTCAAGTGACCCCATAGAGTGGGAAGATCGATATACTATTTATTTAATTAACACATTCTGATCACTCCACACTAGTTGTAGAGTTGACCCAAAACAAAAACCAACCACAAATTATGGTACATGACTTTACATATATACGTTGACTTGCTACCACAACAACTCACTCTCTCTTTTTTTTTGATAAACAGACAATTTCATTGCTCATGAAAAAACATAAAATTGCCCGAGTGAGGCTACAGACTCCTAAGCACTAGAGCCCGTCGTTGGGTACACAGATCTCAACGATCGGGTTATCCAAGGACGAATCCCCAAGGCGAGGGAAATACACTCACAATTGCACATGAAAATAAGCTCCACACAGGGATAATACGCTAAAGGTAATGAGGCCGGCAGCGGTAATTTGACCAGCCTCACCATCCTCCCCATCGCGCAACTCACTAAGGGAACAGAAACACCCACAAGTGGAAAAGGTTCCACGCAGGGAACAAGCCGCTCCGAAACCGGAGGGAAACCAAAAACAACAGAAAATAAAAACTCCGGTCATCAGCACTATCGCCGGAGACGCCGCCACGGGTCCAGCAACTTATTCGCCGGAGGAGCCAAGCCACCATACCTTCTTCACACCACCTCAACCAACCCAGCCCTAACCCGCAGCAGAGAAGAAGGAAGGGCGGAGAGGGGGAGACGGAAAGGGATCTGAAAGGAGCGGCGGAAGGGAGCGGCGGAAGAGGGCGGCGGAGGAGGAGCGACAAAGGGTATAGAGCGAGGCGGGGGAAAGGTAGAAGATCTGAGGCGGAGATGGAGAGAGGGGCAAAGGAAAGGGTTTGAGAAGGCGGCATGGAGAAGGATGGAGGCCGGCAGGAGGAGAGAGGGGGAGGTGGAGGTGGGAGGTGGGAGGCGGCAGCCCCACCCCCCAGCAAAAGCCCTAGGAAAAGATAAGATAGAGAGAGAAAGTAGAGAGAAGGCAGAACAACTCACTCTCTTTCATTGTTTGTAAAAATTAAAGTAAGCATTTGACTTGTGAAGTTGCTCCCCACTAGATTTTAGGTTCGAAACTTGTGAAGTTGCTCCCCACTAGTTTATTCTCAAGTTGGTGGAATTCAAATCTATAAGCAATCCTGTAATTGGATATAAGATTTATATGCTACTCCAATCAATGTTGTGAAATCCGTTCCGTACCGGCCGGTACGTATCGTACCGGCCCTTTAACGGAACACGAAGACTCTTGATCCGTTCCGGTTTATCTCTTAGCCATGAATTTGATCAAGATTTGAATATCTCTTGAAGGCTTACCTTAATTGTGATCATGATTTGAATATCTCTTGAAGGCCATGAATTTTGGAAATAAATACTATGATTGAGGAATCAAGGTAGAAATGAGAAGGAACTGGAAAGACAAGGTTTGTGCTAGATTGATGATTATCCTCTGACGCTATATTTTCAAGGTTAAAAATGAGAGAAGTAGGAAGCCCAAAAATAGACATTGAAGAAAAAGCTTATTGCGAAGAAGAAATCAATTATGAACTTAATTGGAGTAATTGGTTTTATCCACACTTAGAGAGAATATACTTTGTGAGTTTGAACTTCCATACTGAACGGAATTGCACATCCTATTCCTACTCTGGTGAGAGTTATCTTTTTGTGAGTGATTTTGGAGAGAAAATCGCTCGGGATTAGCCGCTAGTACTAGCAACAGATTAAAAACTCGTTTGGTTAGATCTAACTAATACTGAAGTAAAAATAGTTGAAGTGATCAGGAATAGATTGTTTATTGTAAATGTTATCTAACATTAGCAAAACTAGAAGAATTATAACTATTGAAGATATAGTGTGCGCACCAAATCCCAACTTGAAAACTTGGTGATCGATCGAGTTGAGTATGTTGTAAAGTTGTTGATTGAGTTGAGGGTGTAGATCCCTCTTCAGTTTAAGGAGGGATTGGACAGTGGACACTTCAAGTTTCCCAATTTCCGGGCCCATTCGAGGTTCAAATTGATGATCAGAGCTATTCATTTAGTAGAGCTTGTTGAAAACTACGACCATGCAAAACTAATGTTGATCGGATACCAATCAGTACATGTTCACATCACATTTATATTTCAAAAAAATCCACTGTGTACACCGGATAAAATCCATTGTGCAAGATATAACGCAAACGGTTATTTATCAGTAATTGATCAATATAACTTTCTGTACAGTTGCAGTACTCGATAAGTTCTACAAAATGAACAACTCTGATAATCCATTTGGATCCGCGATGGGTACAAAAATTTGAGAAACTAGACGGGTCTAGTACCTCCTTAATTAGGACTAGAGAGAGTCGGGACCCTATGTACTGTGGGTGCATGATTGGTTGAGAATCGTGATGATTATATAGGGGATTTAGTTGAACTTTCCAAGTGTTCGAAGTGGGATTTTTTCTCTAATATATAAAAACCAAAAACAATGGATGGCAGTATAACATGTGGTTTTGGCCTTTTTGGTGTCTTACAACTTAACTTTACAACAAATAAAGCATTTCAGCCTTACTACGTTCACGGGAATCTTGTCAAAAACTGCATCGATCACAATCTACAAAGGCAATTTTTACTTTTGGACCTTTTGTTTTTTAATAATAAGGTCAAGGAAGTTCTTTCCAGTTAGGGGTGGTTTCCAGTAAGCTAAATTTCCTAAATGGACTAAAAACCATTTTTTTAAGAATTTTTAGGCAGGTAATCCTCCTCGCATACATCAACAAAAAAATCATTTAACGAAAACAACTTGACTATTGTCATTGACCTGCAGCCAAAAAAAAAAAAAAAATATATATATATATATATATATATATATTATATGGGGCCGGTTCTAGAGACAATACATTTTTTAGAGCTCCACACGAATAATCGGAGCCGTTTAATTTGTTTAAAACATGTTTTTAAGGGTTCCCGTAAAAAATCAAATCATTTGGATATCGGCAAGGGCTTGATCGGCTCATTCAATTTTATCCTGTCAAATTTGACAGGAATCAACTAAATGAGCCGATCAAGCCCTTACCGATATCCAAATGCGTTAATTTTTTACGGGACCCCTTAAAAACATGTTTTAAATACAATGAGCGGCTCCGATCATTTGTTTGAAGGTCCCATGCGGGGTTTCAAAAAAAATATTGTCAAATGTATTGTCTCTAGAACCGGCTATATATATATACATACAGTTCTTTTCATATCCGGTCGCATGGATTTTAGAATTGTCCGGATACCATTATTTTTATCGCCCCCCCCCCCCCCCCCCCCCCCCCCCGTTCTGCCCCCTTTCCCATTCTCCATAGCCAGAGAGAGAAAAGGGAGGCGACTGTGTATGAACCAGAGCATCGACGACCCAAGATCCGAACCCCCCTCTCTCTCTCGTTCGCTTCCTCTCTTTGCTTTTCGTTCCACAACCAGAGAGTGAGAGAGAGAGAGTGAAACGGAGGCGACCAAGATCCGAACGACCCAAGTTGAGATCGAAGACGACGAACGTCAGTGCTAAGGTCTCTCTCTCTCTCCCTCTCTCTCTCTCTCGCGCGCTCTTTCTCTTTCGTTCGAAACAATAACTGATTTTTTCCCCTAATTTCTGATACGAACGACCCAAGCTGAGATTGAAGACGACGAACGAACGACGACCCAAGCTAAGGTCTCTCCCTCTCTCTGTCTCGTTCTTTCTCTCGCTCGTTTTATTTGATTTTCGAAAGAATAACTGATTTTTTTCCCTAATTTCTGTGATTGAGAAAGTTCAAGCCATAGAGAGGATAACAGAGAGAGGAGGCGACATACGAAGAACCAAAGCCGAGATTGAAGACGACGAACATCAGAGCACCGACCAGCACTAAGGTATCTCTCTCGCTCTCGTTCTCTGTGATTTTTTTGTGTGGTTTTCGAAACCCTTTGATCAGGGGATCCTTCCTCTTGAGCTGCACTGGTAGTTGATCCCAACCTATATCATTTGTTTACTACATAGTTAAAATGCAATTGTTTACTCATTTAGTCGGAAAAATGCATTTGCTCTGGTTTATCTCTTAGCCATCAATTGGCATGGCTATCTGACTCTTTCCATGCCATAAATGCTTGTCTGCTACAGCTTACAAAAGAATAAAATTCTAGATGGTCTTATACTAAACTACAGTTCTGATGAGTCAAGAAAATTTGGCAAATACCCCTCCACCAACAAATCTGCTGCTAGGAATAAGAAAAAAGGGAATAGCAAACAGGAAAACTCCGTGTGTAGTCTCAAGTCTCCTGCTGTGATACATCTTTCTGACTTGGATGCCTTGACTAGTTAGATTGTATATTTCTGCTCTTTTGGGTCTGATAAAACATGAAACCTTAAGGCCTAGTCCTCCTAAGGCTAAACCGCTATGATATAGGTTGGGATCAACGATTATGTGGATTGCTTGTCGTGTGACTTATGCTGATTTTTTTTCCCGTAATCTTTGAGATAATGTCTGCCATTGGTTGCCATTGGTAGGTACGTTACCCATAAGTAGGTGACAATTTGATAAAATGGAAGAACAAGATCGAACCAATGTTGATCCAACCCCCTTGTTTCGAGCACCACCACCACCGAGGTATCTCTCTCCCTCTCTCAAATATTTGTTGCATATTATAGCATAAAGGGAGACACATAGACTGGTATTTGTTGTAAATGTTTGTTTGCATGGTAGTAATTGTTTTCTATTTTGATTTTTAGAATGCAATCTTTGGATGACATAGCAGTATCACCGTCACCATCCCAACCGTGTCAATCATCTGTGAATTCTTGTCAAGAAATTGACAGTCCTCCAGTTAAAAAAGCAGTGATACCGAAAATAGGCCAAGAATTTCTCAAATTAGACGACGTTTTTGAATTTTACAAGTATGCTAGACAAGCTGGATTTAGTGTCCGAATCAATTCTAGTCGGTTGGGTGAGAATGGTACAGTAATGAGGAAGGAGTACGTTTGTTTTAAAGAAGGGGAGAGGAAAAATTCTAAGGCCATGAAACGGCGTCGGGGTTTAACTAGAGAGAAATGTGGTGCAAAACTTGCTGTTGTGAGAAAAGGTGAAGTGTTTGTTGTATCAAAATTTGTCGAGGGTCATAACCATGAGCTTACAACGCCAAAAAAGGTTCATTTGTTAAAATCTCATCGCCGAGTATCAGCCGCACAAAAAGCTTTAACGCAACAATTATCTGCTGCTAATGTACCAACTTGCCAACAAATGAGTATTTTTGAGTTGCAAGCGGGGGGTATTGAAAATGTTGGATTTTTACCATGAGATCTTTACAATGATAAAAGAGATAGGAAGAATGTAGTACATGGTCATGACGCGAACATTTTGTATGAGTATTTCGAGATGGAACAACAAAAGAATTCGGGCTTTAGGTTCACATTCGAGAAAGATGACAAGGATAGAATGACTTCACTGTTTTTGGGCTGATGCGACCTCTAGAAAGTCATATCAATATTTTGGGGACGTGGTAGTCTTTGATACTACATACTACACAAACAAATATTCATTGATATTTGCACCTATATTGGGGGGTCAACCACCATAGGCAGACAACACTTCTTGGGTGTGCGTTCTTGAGTGATGAAAAAACTGAATCGTTTGTGTGGTTCTTCAATGAATGGTTAAAAGCGATGCCAGGTGGACCACCCAAGATGATCATAACTGATCAAGATTCGGCGATGACAAGAGCAATTGCTTCTGCTCTTCCGAATACGTTTCATCGATATTTTATTTGGCACATTGTGAGCAAATTTTCTGAAAAATTGGGTGCACTGTCATATAAGGAACATTATGATGAGTTCAAGGATTGTATATGAAATTCTCAAACACCTGGAGAGTTCGATGCAAGATGGGCAACTATTGTAGGAAACTCTAACTTGTCTAGTAATAAATGGTTGCAGTACATGTATGAAATTCGTGATAGATGGGTTCCCACATATACGAACCACATGTTTTCTGCCCATATGACTAGTAGTCATCGGGCTGAAATTTTTCATTCGTTTTTCAAGAGGTATGTGTCCAGAGAAAATTCAATGATGGATTTTGTCACACGATTCAATAGGGCACTTGCCAAAGCTCGACATAATGAATTGGATTTGGACCATAAAGATGTAAATGAGAAGCCTCTGTTGAAAACCTCGTGGGCAATGGAAAAGAAAATGAGTGAATTATATACATGGAGCATATTTGAGAGGTTTCAAGGGGAAATCTTTCAAATTAATGTGTATGTGGTTACGTTCATACGCGAGAATGAACATCGATGTTTGTGGAATGTTCAGAGAAAAGAATTGGAAGGTGCGAGAATTCGTTAGATTTCGGTTGACAAGTCATCGAACCGTGTCAGTTGTAGCTGTAAGATGTTTGAATTCGATGGAATTCCTTGTCGGCACCTGTTGGCGTACCTTTTTAGAATGCAAATTAGGGAACTCCCTGCTGAATACATCTTGCAGAGGTGGACGAAGACAGCAAAAGCGAGCAGGGTGATGGATGACTTAGGTAGTGGTGTGAGAGAAATATGTAACAGTTCACTTCTTGTGAGGCGACAAGGGCTCTTCCAACTTGCTTGTATAGTTATCAATGATGCTGTATTAGATGAAGAAGAAAGTGAAGTTGTGCGAGAAGCTTTGGAATCTACTCAAAAGAAGCTTGCATTGATGAGGATTTCTCGGACAGATGGTGGTACGAGTCGTATCCAAGTGCCTCTTTCTCTCGGAAGCCAACATAGTTTGAAAGAACCACTTCAAGTAAGGCAAAGGGTTGTGGTAAGCGTTTGAAAGGAGGAAAAGAGAAGGCCGTCAAGAACAAGAGGAAATGTAATGGTTGTGGGTTAACGGGGCAATCGCATGACAAAAGGAATTGTCCAAAGCTTATGAGCATGTAAGTGGATGTTAATTTGTACTATGAAATTCAATTTTTATACACGGAATACATTGTAATTGTTATCTTCTTTTATTAGGTCTTCACAAGATGTTAGGTTGAGTGACGACGACGACGACGTTGACGATGAGTGTAAGTGTTTGTGTACATCTAAGTTTCATTGTTTACTTGTTCTTGTCTTTCATTGTTATTATCTTTTTTGGGTTGCAGGATGGATTAGTGATTCAAGGGATGCCAGCACGAAATAACAAGGCTAGAATTCTTCAAAGGATGCCAGCAGGATGGATTATCATCTTTTTTGGGTTCCATCTTTAAAATGACTGATGTAATTTTCCTTCCCATCATGTTGAAGATATAGCTGCATGACTGATGTAATTTAAGAGTAGTAGAGTTTGTCCATGCTTGGCGGCGAACAGTTAAGAATTGTGTCCTGAATTAATTGGAAACTGTTATGTTGGTGATCATTTCATCATCTTCTAATTTTTATGCCACGAGCAAATCTTGAGTGAGCTTTCGAACTCAACTACATTTGCTTATAGTATAGAAGATGTCTGCATCATGATTGTGGCTAGAATTTTGAGTAGGACTACAATCTTGAGTATAGAGCTAACGTTTTGCTGGGTGTTATTATATAAGTCAAGTGTGGATGTAACTGAGCTGTAACTGTTATGGTTTCTTTTTTTCTCTCATTGTCAGAGAGAGCTAATTTGTACAATAAACTCGATCCTATGGTCATTTGCCAAGAGGTCTGCCGAAGGAAAATACAACTCAAAAAAGTGAGCAAAAAACTCTACGTACGAATCACACACTGCCTTCCAATCCCTTGAGATCGAAAACAATGCATCATTTCAAAAGGCTGTGAAACCGATCCCACCCAAAAGCTAAGTACCACACCGTATCCCTTAGAGGGTGTCATTGACCGTAAAATGCCAGTTTCCATGGACAAGCCCGAGGTGAGATTTCTGGTCAAGGAAAGGTAACGAAAATCAACCTGTTTGTTTTCCATTTAGCTTAGTAAAAAAAGGGATCCCAATTTTTTGGAGGAAACATTTTCCTTATACTACTATATGTCTTGCGAAGTTTGGGAGAACTTAATTTTCTAAAACCCCCTTCGTTTGTAAATCAAACAAGTAATGGAAATTAAATACTTGTATGTTTTCGTGTACTCATGTTATCTCCCTGATAAGAATGCATATTGTAACAAAAAAAACAAGTAAAAAGACCAAATTGTGATTCTTACAGTGGGATCGGGTTGCAGCACTCTATTAATGACGTTCATGTTCCCCCCTTCCAGCTCTGACTTCAATGCCATCCATATTCTCAAATTAGTTATCATGTTTGTATCAGGCAATCAGCCCTCATTCTTCCTACCAAAAAATGCAATTCGTCCCAGTTTTTGGTACGGCAAGAAATGGGTTTGAAGAACTAATAATGATCTTTATGATATTGAAACTCAACTCATAAATCCATAGCCATACCCATACCCAAACAGCTTAAATCCACAGCCATACCCAAACAAAAAAAAAATTACGAACGAATACAAGCAAATTCATTTAGAACTAAGGTTTTAAACTACCGGTTACAACAAATACTAACGAATACAAATTACATTCACTTAAGAAGTGCAATGATAGCCACTACCAAGGCTTGCCCACTTAAGAATTGACAGACAATCAGCATGTGCTTTAAATTAGCCACGGTGACTTCATTGACTTCAACACGTGCATCATTATTTACTACTTTCACCTCGGGTGCAACACGTGGGTTGGGTTCGTGACACCCAATTTGATAGCACCACTTCCAGTACCCGCATTTTTCTTTGTCCTTTGAATCCTTTGGACACCTATAGTAGAGCCTTCCAGGATTCTCATTTGACTCTGAAATATGCACAGCAGTTCTCAACCCACACCAACATTTCTTGTTCTCAAATATAGGCTGCCGTGATTGAATGGTATTCCTGTTGCTTGAACTGGACATGATTGTTTGAACACAATTACTGCACACACTGACACAATGTCTACACACACAAAAAAATATGTCCACCACAGCTAACAAGTAGAAGTAATATAAAAATTGAGAGAGGTAGTTTTGGCTCAGAAAATTTTCATCATAGCCAAATAAAGTGGCTCAAATAAATGAAATGTTCAAGACACCACTTTTTTAAGGCACTTAGGTGGCAACATTAGTTGCCAAGCTGACCATCTAATGTTTCCAAGCCTTAGTACACATTATAATATACAGTTCTTTTCATATCCGGTCGCCCGGATTTTAGAATGGTCCGGATTTCATTATTTTGTTCCACAGCTAGAGAGTGAGAGGGAGAAAGAGAAACGGAGGCAACTGTATACGAACAACCCAAGCTGAGAACAAAGACAACGAACAATCAGACAATCAGCCCTAATGTCCAACACAGCTACAACTACAAGTAACTCATATAAAAAATTTAGCTAGGCGGTTTTGGCTCAGGAAATTTTCATCATAGCCAAATAGAGTGGCTCAGATAAATGAATTGTTCACGACACCAAATTTTTAAAGCACTAAGGCGGCAACATTAGTTGTCAATTGACCATCTAATGTTGCCAGGCCTAAGTACACATTGCATATTAATTTATCATCATAGCCATCAAATAGGGGCAAACTCTCCCAATGGCTCAGAAAATTTTCATCATAGCCAAATAAAGTGGCTCAAATAAATGAAATGTTCACGACACCACATTTTTAAGGCACTAAGGCGGCAACATTAGTTGCCAAGCTGACCATCTAATGTTTCCAAGCCTTAGTAAACATTGCATATTAATTTATCATCATAGCCATCAAAATGGGAAAGGGGGGGGGGAATAAAATAATGGTATCCGGACCATTCTAAAATCCGGGCGACCGGATATGAAAAGAACTGATATACATATATACAGATCACAGTTCTATCATCACTGATAACACCAAACAAACCCCACTTCAAAATTCTCTGGCCAAAATCAGCATAAGTCACAAACGAAAACCAGTCCAAATAGCAACTGATCATAAGAAAGTCCAACGGCTCAGACACAAATCCGGACCATAGATGCCCCAAATCGAATATCATATATACAACCCCAAAATACTGTTAGGGTTTCGAAAATCATTCAATCAGTATAAATCAGTCATCCCGAGATCGAACCACACAACCAAATCACAGAAATCAGCCCCTATTCTTCATTTAGGGTTTCAAAAATCGAAGATATACTGTTAGAGTTTTGAAAATCGTAGATACACCGAGAGAGAAAGAGAGAATAAGAGAGAGAGAGAGAGACCTTAGGGCTGATCGTACCTCCGATCGTCGCTCTGATCGTTCGTCGTCGGCCATCCCGATATCGATCGAAACCACACAAAAAAACACAAAAACCAGTTTGAAAATCACATGACGAATCTTCTTCTCGCACAAAACAGAAACACAGGGCTCCGGAGAACACCGATCGTGCACCGATCATAATTCCTCGATTCATCCAAAGTATTCATTCAACTTCTTCAAACTTGTAAAGTATTTCCCTCAATTCAATTTTATATAATACTAGCGAATGCCCGTGCCTGAAGGCACGGTGCAACACGTTTTAAAAAAACTAAATCGAATTGCCATTTTTAGGCACGGCGTGACACGTTTTGGAAAAAACAAAACCGAATTGCCGTTTTCTTGGAATTTACCACCCCACCGATCAAGACAAAATCTCCCATAAGTCATTTTCTTAAATAAACTTCAAATAGGGTCCATTTATTCAAATTATGTACATGAGAGTGGAAAAAGTATCACACCTGAATCCACCGGGCTCTCCCTTGAGACTACATGACGTTAAAAATCATTAACATTGCCTATAAAAAAAGAACCACCAATGACAAACATGTTCTATTAACCATTCTCCTTCCCATTTTGATGGATATATTCCTGAAGCTTCAGGGATATATTCCTGATCCTGAATTAACTCATACCAGAGGTATATCATTCGTTACAGTAACCCAAGATTTCGAACATAGCCTAATTCAAATTAGCCCCAAACTGTTAAAATTATATAAATAAATAAATAAACACTTTGAAAAACTTGACAGATAGTGAGTTGGAGATGAGAGGGGGGCAACGGAAAGATGCGAGTTTGGTTCCTGGAATTTTGAAAACGGCATCGTGGTTTAGCTGTCGAAAGCACTTTTCTCGGGTTGTGGGCGAGCGTTTATAAGCATAACTTGTGTTTAAGAAATGCAAGTTCACACTAATCCGCGGCCAACTGCAAAAACACGCGGCCATATGCAATAATCCGCGGATAGCTGCAAAAACACGCGGCCAACTGCAATAACAAGCGGCCAGATGCAATAATCTGCGGCCAACTGCAAAAACACGCGGCCAATTGCAAAAACACGAGGCCAGATGTAATAATCCGCAGCCAACTGCAAAAACACGCGGCCAGATGCAAAATGAAGCGGCCAAGTGTAAAATAACGCGGCCAAAAGAAAGAAGCGTTACTGCATTTCACGCTTTGTAGAATATCGTGTTTTACAAATGCCTGTTTGTGGTTTGACGAATCTTCTTCTCGCACAAAACAGAAACACAGGGCTCCGGAGAACACCGATCGTGCACCGATCATAATTCCTCGATTCATCCAAAGTATTCATTCAACTTCTTCAAACTTGTATAGTATTTCCCTCAATTCAATTTTATATAATACTAGCGAATGCCCGTGCCTGAAGGCACGGTGCAACACGTTTTAAAAAAACTAAATCGAATTGCCATTTTTAAGCACGGCGCGACACGTTTTGGAAAAAACAAAACCGAATTGCCGTTTTCTTGGAATTTACCACCCCACCGATCAAGACAAAATCTCCCATAAGTCATTTTCTAAAATAAACTTCAAATAGGGTCGATTTATTCAAATTATGTACATGAGAGTGGAAAAAGTACCACACCTGAATCCACCGGGCTCTCCCTTGAGACTACATGACGTTAAAAATCAATAACATTGCCTATAAAAAAAGAACCACCAATGACAAACATGTTCTATTAACCATTCTCCTTCCCATTTTGATGGATATATTCCTGAAGCTTCATGGATATATTCCTGATCCTGAATTAACTCATACCAGAGGTATATCATTCGTTATAGTAACCCAAGATTTCGAACATAGCCTAATTCAAATTAGCCCCAAACTGTTAAAATTACATAAATAAATAAATAAAACACTTTGAAAAACTTGACAGATAGTGAGTTGGAGAGGAGAGGGGGGCAACGGAAAGATGCGAGTTTGGTTCCTGGAATTTTGAAAACGGCATCGTGGTTTAGCTGTCGAAAGCACTTTTCTCGGGTTGTGGGCGAGCGATTATAAGCATAACTTGTGTTTCAGAAATGCAAGTTCACACTAATCCTCGGCCAACTGCAAAAATACACGGCCATTTTTAATAATCCGCGGCCAACTGCAAAACCACGCGGCCAACTGCAAAAACAAGCGGCCAGATGCAATAATCTGCGGCCAACTGCAAAAACACGCGGCCCGCGGCCAACTGCAAAAACACGCGGCCAACTGCAAAAACGAGCGGCCAGATGCAATAATCCGCGGCCAACTGCAAAAACACGCGGCCAGATCTAATAATCCGTGGCCAACTGCAAAAACACGCGGCCAACTGCAAAATGAAGCGGCCAGGGGTAAAATAACGCTGCCAAAAGAAAGAAGCGTTACTGCATTTCACGCTTTGTAGAATATCGTGTTTCACAAATGCCTGTTTGTGGTTTGACGAATCTTCTTCTCGCACAAAACAGAAACACAGGGCTCCGGAGAACACCGATCGTGCACTGATCATAATTCCTCGATTCATCCAAAGTATTCATTCAACTTCTTCAAACTTGTAAAGTATTTCCCTCAATTCAATTTTATATAATACTAGCGAATGCCCGTGCCTGAAGGCACGGTGCAACACGTTTTAAAAAAACTAAATCGAATTGCCATTTTTAGGCACGGCGGGACAAGTTTTGGAAAAAACAAAACCGAATTGCCGTTTTCTTGGAATTTACCACCGCACCGATCAAGACAAAATCTCCCATAAGTCATTTTCTAAAATAAACTTCAAATAGGGTCCATTTATTCAAATTATGTACATGAGAGTGGAAAAAGTACCACACCTGAATCCACCGGGCTCTCCATTGAGACTACATGACGTTAAAAATCATTAACATTGCCTATAAAAAAAGAACCACCAATGACAAACATATTCTACTAACCATTCTCCTTCCCATTTTGATGGATATATTCCTGAAGCTTCATGGATATATTCCTGATCCTGAATTAACTCATACCAGAGGTATATCATTCGTTATAGTAACCCAAGATTTCGAACATAGCCTAATTCAAATTAGCCCCAAACTGTTAAAATTACATAAATAAATAGAAAAACACTTTGAAAAACTTGACAGATAGTGAGTTGGAGAGGAGAGGGGGCAACGGAAAGATGCGAGTTTGGTTCCTGGAATTTTGAAAACGGCATCGTGGTTTAGCTGTCGAAAGCACTTTTCTCGGGTTGTGGGCGAGCGATTATAAGCATAACTTGTGTTTCAGAAATGCAAGTTCAGACTAATCCGCGGCCAACTGCAAAAACACGCGACCATATGCAATAATCCGCGGACAACTGCAAAAACACGCGGCCAACTGCAAAAACAAGCGGCCAGATGCAATAATCTGCAGCCAACTGCAAAAACACGCGGCCAACTGCAAAAACACGAGGCCAGATGTAATAATCCGCGGCCAACTGCAAAAACACGCGGCCAGATGCAAAATGAAGCGGCCAAGTGTAAAATAACGCGGCCAAAAGAAAGAAGCGTTACTGCATTTCACGCTTTGTAGAATATCGTGTTTTACAAATGCCTGTTTGTGGTTTGACGAATCTTCTTCTCGCACAAAACAGAAACACAGGGCTCCGGAGAACACCGATCGTGCACCGATCATAATTCCTCGATTCATCCAAAGTATTCATTCAACTTCTTCAAACTTGTATAGTATTTCCCTCAATTCAATTTTATATAATGCTAGCGAATGCCCGTGCCTGAAGGAACGGTGCAACACGTTTTAAAAAAACTAAATCGAATTGCCATTTTTAAGCACGGCGCGACACGTTTTGGAAAAAACAAAACCGAATTGCCGTTTTCTTGGAATTTACCACCCCACCGATCAAGACAAAATCTCCCATAAGTCATTTTCTAAAATAAACTTCAAATAGGGTCCATTTATTCAAATTATGTACATGAGAGTGGAAAAAGTACCACACCTGAATCCACCGGGCTCTCCCTTGAGACTACATGACGTTAAAAATCAATAACATTGCCTATAAAAAAAGAACCACCAATGACAAACATGTTCTATTAACCATTCTCCTTCCCATTTTGATGGATATATTCCTGAAGCTTCATGGATATATATTCTTGATCCTGAATTAACTCATACCAGAGGTATATCATTCGTTATAGTAACCCAAGATTTCGAACATAGCCTAATTCAAATTAGCCCCAAACTGTTAAAATTACATAAATAAATAAAAAAATACTTTGAAAAACTTGACAGATAGTGAGTTGGAGAGGGGGGCAACGGAAAGATGCGAGTTTGGTTCCTGGAATTTTGAAAACGGCATCATGGTTTAGCTGTCGAAAGCACTTTTCTCGGGTTGTGGGCGAGCGATTATAAGCATAACTTGTGTTTCAGAAACGCAAGTTCACACTAATCCGCGGCCAACTGCAAAAATACGCGGCCATATGCAATAATCCGCGGCCAACTGCAAAAACACGCGGCCAACTGCAAAAACAAGCGGCCAGATGCAATAATCAGCGGCCAACTGCAAAAACACGCGGCCAACTGCAAAAACGAGCGGCCAGATGCAATAATCCGTGGCCAACTGCAAAAACACGCGGCCAACTTCAAAAACACGCGGCCAGATCTAATAATCCGCGGCCAACTGCAACAACACGCGGCCAACTGCAAAATGAAGCGGGCAGGTGTAAAATAACGCTGCCAAAAGAAAGAAGCGTTACTGCATTTCACGCTTTGTAGAATATCGTGTTTCACAAACGCCTGTTTGTGGTTTGACGAATCTTCTTCTCGCACAAAACAGAAACACAGGGCTCCGGAGAACACCGATCGTGCACTGATCATAATTCCTCGATTCATCCAAAGTATTCATTCAACTTCTTCAAACTTGTATAGTATTTCCCTCAATTCAATTTTATATAATACTAGCGAATGCCCGTGCCTGAAGGCACGGTGCAACACGTTTTAAAAAAACTAAATCGAATTGCCATTTTTAGGCACGGCGGGACAAGTTTTGGAAAAAACAAAACCGAATTGCCGTTTTCTTGGAATTTACCACCGCACCGATCAAGACAAAATCTCCCATAAGTCATTTTCTAACATAAACTTCAAATAGGGTCCATTTATTCAAATTATGTACATGAGAGTGGAAAAAGTACCACACCTGAATCCACCGGGCTCTCCCTTGAGACTACATGACGTTAAAAATCAATAACATTGCCTATAAAAAAAGAACCACCAATGACAAACATGTTCTATTAACCATTCTCCTTCCCATTTTGATGGATATATTCCTGAAGCTTCATGGATATATTCCTGATCCAGAATTAACTCATACCAGAGGTATATCATTCGTTATAGTAACCCAAGATTTCGAACATAGCCTAATTCAAATTAGCCCCAAACTGTTAAAATTACATAAATAAATTAAAAAACACTTTGAAAAACTTGACAGATAGTGAGTTGGAGAGGAGAGGGGGGCAACGGAAGATGCGAGTTTGGTTCCTGGAATTTTGAAAACGGCATCGTGGTTTAGCTGTCGAAAGCACTTTTCTCGGGTTGTGGGCGAGCGATTATAAGCATAACTTGTGTTTCAGAAATGCAAGTTCACACTAATCCTCGGCCAACTGCAAAAATACGCGGCCATATGCAATAATCCGCGGCCAACTGCAAAAACACGCGGCCAACTTCAAAAACAAGCGGCCAGATGCAATAATCCGCGGCCAACTGCAACAACACGCGGCCAACTGCAAAAACGAGCGGCCAGATGCAATAATCCGCGGCCAACTGCACAAACACGCGGCCAGATGTAATAATCCGCGGCCAACTGCAAAACCACGCGGCCAGATGCAAAATGAAGCGGCCAAGTGTAAAATAACGCGGCCAAAAGAAAGAAGCATTACTGCATTTCACGCTTTGTAGAATATCGTGTTTTACAAATGCCTGTTTGTGGTTTGATGAATCTTTTTCTCGCACAAAACAGAAACACAGGGCTCCGGAGAACACCGATCGTGCACTGATCATAATTCCTCGATTCATCCAAAGTATTCATTCAACTTCTTCAAACTTGTATAGTATTTCCCTCAATTCAATTTTATATAATGCTAGCGAATGCCCGTGCCTGAAGGCACGGTGCAACACGTTTTAAAAAAACTAAATCGAATTGCCATTTTTAAGCACGGCGCGACACGTTTTGGAAAAAACAAAACCGAATTGCCGTTTTCTTGGAATTTACCACCCCACCGATCAAGACAAAATCTCCCATAAGTCATTTTCTAAAATAAACTTCAAATAGGGTCGATTTATTCAAATTATGTACATGAGAGTGGAAAAAGTACCACACCTGAATCCACCGGGCTCTCCCTTGAGACTACATGACGTTAAAAATCAATAACATTGCCTATAAAAAAAGAACCACCAATGACAAACATGTTCTATTAAGCATTCTCCTTCCCATTTTGATGGATATATTCGTGAAGCTTCATGGATATATTCCTGATCCAGAATAAACTCATACCAGAGGTATATCATTCGTTATAGTAACCCAAGATTTCGAACATAGCCTAATTTAAATTAGCCCCAAACTGTTAAAATTACATAAATAAATTAAAAAACACTTTGAAAAACTTGACAGATAGTGAGTTGGAGAGGAGAGGGGGGCAACGGAAGATGCGAGTTTGGTTCCTGGAATTTTGAAAACGGCATCGTGGTTTAGCTGTCGAAAGCACTTTTCTCGGGTTGTGGGCGAGCGATTATAAGCATAACTTGTGTTTCAGAAATGCAAGTTCACACTAATCCTCAGCCAACTGCAAAAATACGCGGCCATATGCAATAATCCGCGGCCAACTGCAAAAACACGCGGCCAACTTCAAAAACAAGCGGCCAGATGCAATAATCCGCGGCCAACTGCAAAAACACGCGGCCAACTGCAAAAACGAGCGGCCAGATGCAATAATCCGCGGCCAACTGCAAAAACACGCGGCCAGATGTAATAATCCGCGGCCAACTGCAAAAACACGCGGCCAGATGCAAAATGAAGCGGCCAAGTGTAAAATAACGCGGCCAAAAGAAAGAAGCATTACTGCATTTCACGCTTTGTAGAATATCGTGTTTTACAAATGCCTGTTTGTGGTTTGACGAATCTTCTTCTCGCACAAAACAGAAACACAGGGCTCCGGAGAACACCGATCGTGCACTGATCATAATTCCTTGATTCATCCAAAGTATTCATTCAACTTCTTCAAACTTGTATAGTATTTCCCTCAATTCAATTTTATATAATGCTAGCGAATGCCCGTGCCTGAAGGCACGGTGCAACACGTTTTAAAAAAACTAAATCGAATTGCCATTTTTAAGCACGGCGCGACACGTTTTGGAAAAAACAAAACCGAATTGCCGTTTTCTTGGAATTTACCACCCCACCGATCAAGACAAAATCTCCCATAAGTCATTTTCTAAAATAAACTTCAAATAGGGTCCATTTATTCAAATTATGTACATGAGAGTGGAAAAAGTACCACACCTGAATCCACCGGGCTCTCCCTTGAGACTACATGACGTTAACAATCAATAACATTGCCTATAAAAAAAGAACCACCAATGACAAACATGTTCTATTAAGCATTCTCCTTCCCATTTTGATGGATATATTCCTGAAGCTTCATGGATATATTCCTGATCCAGAATTAACTCATACCAGAGGTATATCATTCTTTATAGTAACCCAATATTTCGAACATAGCCTAATTCAAATTAGCCCCAAACTGTTAAAATTATATAAATAAATAAAAAAACACTTTGAAAAACTTGACAGATAGTGAGTTGGAGAGGAGAGGGGGGCAACGGAAAGATGCGAGTTTGGTTCCTAGAATTTTGAAAACGGCATCGTGGTTTAGCTGTCGAAAGCACTTTTCTCGGGTTGTGGGCGAGCGATTATAAGCATAACAGATGCATGTAAGTTATGCCGGACATATATGTTTATTAAAAAAAAGAGTAGGAAACCAGAAATTCTGTTTAGGGAGGCTATGGGTATGTGCATTAACAAAAAGTTGAATGACTATCTTACAACGAGTTATTTTACGATCAAGTGGGATAGGTGAATAAACAGATAGATGGATGATTAATAGAACTTTCCATGTGCTTTTCAGAAAAAAAAAAACTTTTCCATGATACAACACAACACCAACATGCATCTCCTTAAGAAAAGCACGAGAGCAATGCAAACAGCCCCCATCATTAGGGCCTTATTCACTCGAAAAGTGGAAAAAGGAAATACAAAATATTGAATCAGGAAAATAAACATGTTCGATTTGGGTTTTGAGGGAGGCTTGTCATCAATGTAATAATAGAGAGAGAGAGAGAGAGAGAGAGAGAATTAATTGGGGACCGTTCGCAAGGATTTTGAGACCAAAAAACGAACAAGTGACTTACAAGTACAAGTCTTTTTAGTTTTACTCTTACTAATGCTTTGTTTGAAACTTGAAGAAAATGGGAGAAAAGAAGAGAAAGGAAAATGAAATGAAAATTGAACTGTGCACAATTCTAGATTTTTCTATTTTTTCTCTCTAAACCAACCCATGGGAGAGAATTTTTTTAATTTTTCCCTCCTTTCTCTTCTTTTTCACAAGTTCCAAACAAAGCCTAAGAGTGAAGATCTTTGGCATGCATTGTGGGACCCACAAACATTAGACGCGTGTAGTGTGTGCGGGACCTATAGTGCATGTGAGTTTTTTTTTGTGTGCGTTTGTGTAAGTATTTGCGGTGGTAGAACGTACGATTGAAGGAGTAGAATATAGATCTTTTGTATGTAGAATCAAAATATAGCAATCATGGGCCATACTGGGTGTCCGTTATAGCATATTGTGGACCGGATCATGGATCCCATAGCAGTGCTTGTCCAACTGTTCATTAGGGCTTATTCGTATCTGGGTTGGGCTTGGATTGATTTTGCTGAACCCTGCAAATCATTTCAAATTTCCTCGTTATCTCAATTTTCGGTCCGTGAATCGCAGCAGGTATAGTACCCTGTTGCCTCCACCAGGGAGTAATGTCCCGTCATGCCAAATTATTCTAACTTTCCAGCCACTAAAACAACCCTTCATTAGTACATTATCTCAATGTGAATTAATGGTAGCAATGTTTATCCCACATTGTTCATTAGGGCCCATTCTTATCTGGGTTGGGCTTGGATTGGTTTCTGAACCCTGCTAATCATATCAAGTTTGCACTATTCTGGCAAAGCCTGGTTTTGGGATCCAGGGATCTTGTAGGGCGGGGTGCCCTACAGGCCCTATAGGACGCATCCGTGCCGTTCATCTCGGCTATGAACAGCTCGGATCAATAGGAGTTCGGATTAAATCCGAGCCGTCCGTGTCAAAATAGACGGCCGGATTGGCCGCCCTACACGCCCTGCAGTACCAGGCGCACTGCAGGATTCCCCAATCCTTGGTTTTGAGGCTCTAGTGGGTGATCTTGGGTAGTTAGGCCTTTTGTTTGGTTATTTACTCTCCTTGAGACGATATCCAACTTCGTTGTATTCGACTGTTTATGGTATGATACAAATCCTACCATTTTGATTAAAAAAAACATTGAATTTCATTGATAGGACTTTAATACGAATGTGCATGTATGTATAATGACTTTAACACTCTATTTTATTCTAATTTTAACACTTCATTTTTGTTGAATGCAGTACGAACTTTGCCTTTAATTATCCAACACAACACGCAAATAAAAAATATTTTTCCAGAATCTTTTCCATCACACATTTAAGGGGCGGACGGAAGGGTGCTGGGAGTAACCGGCCCTGCACAACTCTAAATATTCTCTAGCCAAGAAGGCCTCTAGAGGAGCCTATATCAAAAGTAAGGTGTAATCACCTATAATAAAATAAGATGAAGGATTTTCCTTTTTTCATACTCTGATATTTGTAAGTAATGAATGTAGAGAGAAATAGAATAATAATTAAAAATAGGGGTAATGATTGGAGAGAGATAAAGAGAAAAATGAGAATAATGATTGGAAAAAAATAGGATAATAATTAGAATCTAAAATTCAAAACCCTTAAACGAACGGGATCGCAAGTCCCTCGAATGAAAATATTTTTACAATAAGTATATATGTGTGAAAAAAAACTCCCTATAATTCTTTGTTATCAAAATAAATTGGTCGCGCATGCAAAATAAATGATGGCTACGTATTATACATACAAAGTTAGATCCGCCAAGTAGTAATGTGTTAATATAGGATTTCATACTTTTCTAGCTAGTCTCTGACCGAACTCCCTGCTCTTTTAAGTTGTATCTTGGAAGCGTCGATGTTAATGATCTCTTCTCGATCTTGTGGCTTGACTGCTATCGTTTCACCAAAAGGCCTTGGAAGATATCAAGCTGGCCAAGACTTCTTTAGAACTTATTCGAGAAAGACCTCGCAAGACCCTCGGTATTAGGTTTGGTAGTCTCAATTCACTACTACAATAATCGTAAAAGATGACGCTTGGAAAAGTGAAAAGATGTCGCTTTTTGAAAAAACTGTAATTAAAAATATTACAATAAGTAAATAATGTCAGTCATCCAAAAAACTGTGATGTAATATATTTATGATGTCACTTTCTAAAAAACTGACATAACTATTATTTCTTTTTAATGTCAGTTTCTCCTAAAGTGTGATCTAATATATTTATGATGTCACTTTCTAAAAAACTGACATAACTATTATTTCTTTTTAATGTCAGTTTCTCCTAAAGTGTGATCTAATATATTTATCATGTCACTTTCTAAAAAACTGACATAACTATTATTTCTTTTTAATGTCAGTTTCTCTTAAAGTGTGATCTAATATATTTATGATGTCACTTTCTTAAAAACTGACATAACTTTTATTTCTTATAAATATCAATTTTTTATTAAATGTGACATTAAAAGAACATTTTTTTTTTTTTTTTTTTTTTTGGGGGGGGGGGGGGGGGGGGGGGTGGGTGTGGTAATGGAAAGAACGAAAATTTATTTTAGCAAATACATAAGTTTTGCAGTAGTCCCACCAAAGCCTTTTGCAGTAGTCCCACATCGGAAGTTTTGCAAAACTACCACAGAGAGAAACTTATATAAGCACAGCACTACAATAACCCTCAGCCTACTTCCCTTATGCTGGTGTGTCGAGCTTACACGAGCCGAGCTCGAGCTTAGGAAATTAATTTTGAGCCGAGCTCGAGCTCCCCTCCACAGCTCGTTTCGAGCTCGACCCTAGTAAAAATGTAGCGAGCCGAGTTTGAGCATCTCAAAACTCGACTCGGTTCGGCTCAATTACAGCCCTAGTACTAGAGCATATTTTAATTTTAATTTATCAATGTATACATCTTTATTCATTAATGGATGCATTTATTTTTTTTATTATTTTTAATGATTCTGAGTTAGAACTAGAATTGTGATTTTTTTTTTAGGATAAAAGACATAAAAGATGACAGTTTAAAACTGTCATCTTTGATTTTTTTATTACGCTTTAAAAAAGTCATCTTTCGAAAAGATGACAGGTTTAAAGCACTTTAATGACGTTTCACAACTGTCATCTTCTACTTTCAATTACGTTTAAAAAGCGTCATCTTTATAGATATTGATGACAGTTTCAAACTGTCATTTTAAGTTTTAGACTTTTAATGACAGCTCCATAGATGACAGTTTCAAAACTGTCATCTTTCATGTTTAATGACATTTTTAAACTGTCATCTTTTACAATTATTGTAGTAGTGATTGTGTCGATCGGGATCCTCAATTGTATCGATCGGGATCCTGGAGACCAGAGCCCCCTTTAACCGATGGAAAAAGAAGCTTAAGCTAGAATGCTTTTTGAGTAAAATGGAGAATCACACCAATTGTGTCGACCGGGATCCTGGAGACCAGAGCCCCCTTTAACCGATGGAAAAAGAAGCTTACGCTAGAATGCTTTTTAAGTAAAATAGAGAATCACACGGACCTGCAGCACCTCGTATACCACTTGGTGAACCAAGGGCCCTTCGCAGACAGACTGATTGAAGCTAGTCGGATGCTTATTCGAAGACTTCTTGAATGGAACATAAATTTGTTATCATTGTAGAGAAAGAAGTTTGTCGATGCCCAATGTGCACAAATCATGCGTCTGTTGCTGCAAAACACATTGGTGCGAACGACACTTTGTAATGAGTTCCAGACCAATGAATGGTGGTAAAAGTTTATGGAGCAATGTTCAAATTGAAGTACTGAATAATTGAGGTAAGAGTGGAGCCCTTGGAGTGTAAACACGTGGGTAAAGCTAAAAGCTTAAACTTTTAAGTACCTAAAACAACTAACTACTCGATGTTGGTAGAGTAGCATTGTAGGGTGGGTAGATTTGTCCAACATAAAGTATTGAATATTATCTTTTTGCCTCTGGCAGTGGTCACCAACGCCTTCGAAATGCGAGAATCCCGGAGATATTTTAGGGTGCAAATACGGTATAGTTTTACGTGGTAGCCGAGCGCATATTCGAGTCATCTAAACGTGTTTTGAACGGCCAGAATTTAGAGGCCGAGAAAGAGTAGAGAGAGTGGTCGGTTGAGTAGAAGAGAGAGTGCTCGGATTTGGACCGTTCAAAATACGTTTAGACGGCTCGAATGCTCTCTAGGTACCGTCACGCAGTACCAAATTTTAACCCAAAAACTTCTACTCCCTCCCTCCGTTCCAAATTGAGGGTCCATCTTTCCTTTTTTGGGCGTTCCAAAATGAGAGTCCAGTTTGAAAAGTTTAACACCCAAAAAGCTCAAACTTTCCCATTTTGCCCCCTCTCTCTCTCTTTTGTGACCTGCTTTTTTTTGCCTCCAATTGATTGCCATTCAAAAGGCCAAATTGGCGCCTATATTGAAGAAGAAAGGAAGTCTACTTTTTCCTCGTGAGTTGGGATTTTTGAGCAAAAATTGCATGGCCAATTTTTAAATCCCATCATAAAAAAAAATGAAAACTGCATAATTAGGGGCAAAATTGGAAACAAAAAATCTGTCAATGCAATCATGAGTCCTTCTAAAATAGTTGGATTCCCGAAGAGGAACTCGCAATTCGGAACGAAGGGAGTATGAGGATTCAAAAACAGTAAAAATGGCTCTCTCTGTCTTTTTTTCGAGAATGCAATCTTAAAATTTGTGTAGTATCAAACACCTCAATAATCAAGAATTTAGAATCGGGCTTCAAAATCTCTGCCAAGCACCCAATATGTCAGCTTCGGTGTTGATTTTCTATACTCGGCCACATAAGACAAAGCAAGATTTTATTGTCAATCTTTAGGTCTCGTTCCGGAACGCGAAATAAGTACTTATTTTTTAAGAGGATAATTTCAAGCTAAAAAACGATGGGTTTATTGAAATCTAAAAATATGCAATATGGATCTTGTTTGAAAGATCTCATTGATATCTTTAATACGGTGCAAAAAAAATTGAAAAGTTATTTTTCATTTACATTATTTTGAGTTTAAAAATGTGAAATAAGTATTTATTTTTTAAGAAGGTGTTCTGGAACCATCCATCCACTACATTATCTACTACATTTTTTGTGGGGCTCACCCCGAGTCCCAAAAAATACAGAAAAATGTCCATAAATTTTAGAATAATATTTTATGTGGTCCTGTAAAAAATCAGCTCTAACTGATGCCGGTAAGTATTATTTCTTGATTTGTAGGTGCGAAACTGCTCAACTGCACAGTTTCGCCCCTACGAATCAAGAAATAATACTTACCGATATTTGTTGGAGCTGATTTTTTACAGGGCCCCATAATATATTATTTTAAAATTTATGAACATTTTTTTGTATTTTTTTGGGACCCGGAGTGGGCCCTAAAAACATGTAGTGGTTGTGTAGTGGTTGGATGTAGTGTACCTAGACTTATTGTTTGAGAAAATAAAAGATTTGAGAGATCGAACCTTACTTTATTTTGTAACCTTTCGTGATACAACCCTAGGAGTGGGTCGATTCGAGTAAGAGCATGACAAGAAATAAGAGGTTTACTTCTCTGAATTCGTAGGTTCAACTCTATCTGTCATCATAAGAAATACTCTTGACTTGAGATACTAAAAATTTGTTCGGTCATCAATTTTAAAATCTCAATGAGTTAAGGTGTGCATGAACTAGGTTTCAAGACTCAGTTATAGAATAAGGTTTCGTGATACTGTAAAGCTACAAGGACTTCATGATCAGTCTTGAGTAGTAGTACTTGTTTCAGTGGAATCGGGAGATGGTGCTGTGTGCATGCACGGTGCTATTAATCACGGTCTGGATTGCTGAACGGCTTGACGGTTGAGATTACGCACAGTAACGTACAATTCAGACCGTTGATTGTCAAGATCAACGGTTCAAATGTGCACAGCACAGTGCGAACAACACCTTCTCGGTTCAGCGATGAGAAAAATGAATGGTTTAGCCTCTCTATGGATAGGTGGTGGGAAATTTCTAAATTCACATCTAGCTATCGCACTACGAAGGTCTGACAAATTCAAAAAAGAAAGGGACGCTCATAATAATGGCTCTGCCTTTGGGACATAGCAACTAGATTAAAGCAATGTTGCCCACCAGTTGGGTTAGTTCGGCTGGCTGGTGGTTTTACTTCACACACGATTAATCAGGATTCGATTTTGAGTCTCAAGGTCAGGTCACACAAAAAAAAAAAAGAAATAATTTCTTGTGAATCTGCTGGTTTCGGGATGGATGTCCTCTTTAACCGGACGAGAGAAGAGATTAAACGAGATGCATATAAGCTATACCGGACATGCCACCGTTTTGGGGGGAAAAAGGCCATATAGGTTGTTCAATGCTTCTGGACATGCGAGATTCATCATAGCATGGTGGACCCGGTGGCCCACAATAATTATCATATGCTTACCAGTTACCAGTTCTCTTAAATACACTATGCCGAATTTCCGTTTGACCGGAAAAAAAAAAAAATACACTATGCCATATCTGATCTGAATCATAGTCGATCTCAATATGCATCAAATTAAACAACAGAGTACACCAGCTGGTTAAGATTATTGTCAAAATTAACAGCACAATCCGGAATTTTACGATCAATTTTCATTGGTATTTTCTTAACCCACCGATTACATGAATTCGAGATTTACCCTTATTGATGCGTCAAAGTTAGGTCTTTCCTGAAAAAGTTTCAATAAGTTCGTTCTTTCTTTCTTTCTTTTTTTAACTTTGGAAATTCATAAAACATTCAAGGAAACGAGTTTTTATTCAACCGAGTCATCAACGAAGAGCTATATAAATAAAACAGTCAACATCCAACATAAAACTAAGTCCTCAATCACCACCATATCTTCAGCTTGCTCGGCCCCAAGTCTCTAGCATTAATATTAACATCAATCAGTTTCGAACTTCCAACTTCCACATTGCTATTGTACATGGGGTGAATGAACTATCTTCGTTATCTAATTGAGTGTAAATTCTATCCGGATGAGGCGGAAAATGGGTGTTTTCCGCCACCTCTGTGGGCCCCCTTCGCACTTTTTTTTTTAGGTAATCCAAACCGTTCATCTTGTAAGACCTGTAAAATAATGTATCCATGCAAAAAATCAGCTTGTCCGGACATCGATAGGTATGTTAAAAGTTGAGTTTTTAGACGAAAAAATGAATGGCTGTGGACAGTTTAACTTAAAAAACAGTTGACAAATCCAGGCCGTTCATTTTTTCGTCTAGAACTCAACTTTTGACATACCTATCAATGTCCGGACAAGCTATTTTTTTGTGTAGATACATTATTTTACAGACCCTACAAAATGCATGGTTTGGATTACCCAAAAATATACACGAAGAGGGCCCACGAGGGGCGCTGGCGGAAAACCCATTCTGTCTGGCTCATCCGGACAGAATTTATTCTCTATCTAATATATACCTCCTCTTGCCCTTGTTTTTCAAAATGTCTTTTAGGATCCATTGGTACACCTTTTACTTTAATTAATATTTTTACAAATGGCATGCAATAAGCTTGTTTAATTAATTAGTATGTTCCTTAATTAATTGCTTGAATGACCATATATCCAATTAATAAGTTAATGAGGAATTGTTGTCAAATGGAGTATAAACTTAACGGCTATATATACGTGTTTGAAAGCTCAATCATGTCTTGGGCTTGAGGGCTCGTTCGGTATTATTTTCTTATTTTTTAATATAGTGTTCGGTATTATTTTCTTATTTGCCTCTCTTTAAGCAAATAATCAAAAATTAAGATCATAACCACACGAATTTTGAATTATATCGAAATCAAATATTTTTCATAGCGGTCACTACTAGAAAAATAGATAAAGATCTCGGTCATCTAATATGGTCTTTTACTTTTAATCTCGCATTTAAAACTGTGGTTTATCAATGTGTAACTAGAAGTCCCTATCTTTTAACCCCGAGATAAAACCATGATTAAAACTCATTAAAATCGTGACTAAAAAACCCACTTTCATTCATGTGCTTTGTTAATACTATTTCTATGGGGGATCATGCATTGGTTATTTCATTCATTCTTATCCCTTGAGAAAAACAAAATCCATAATGTAACATTGGAAAATACTGCTGATTTTGTCACTCTCTTTTTTGTTAACGTCACTTTCCTGCAAGTGTATTTTTAGTGCAAAAATACATTTACAGATGAGTGACATTAACAAAAAATGAAGTGACAAAATCATTTCCCTTTGAAAAAACACCAAGAATAATAATTGGATTATCTACATTTTCTCGTTAACCAAACAAGCAAAATCTTGCTATGCAGATCTCAAAAGGACTGATAGGATGGGATCATGGGAGGAATAGAAAACCACTAGCCTCAGGTGAAGAGGCGTAGGTGTAAAAGAAAGATGGAAATCCGACACGACACGTCAAGAAAAATTCAGAAATGACACTTTGTTCTTTTTCAAATTTTCTCACTTTTTTTTGCTCTTTATATGTTTCCAATAAATTTCTCTATCTATCTCTTTGCATTTTACTTATTAGTACCACTCATTACAACAAAAAATTTCTCTAAATCAAACAAAATGGGTCCCATTTTTGGAGGTGGAAAGAAATTTTAAAAAAATGCTAAAGACGCGCGCACACACAGGAGAATGTGTGGGACGCCTTTGCCATTGTGTGTGCCGCTAGCATTATTGGAAATAATTACTACTTAACTTCGATATAATATTCCTTCAAACTTAAGTCGGGATCCACGAGAAAATCACGTTTATGTTATTTTTGACAAGAGAGGTTTGCCATGACTCATATAAATTCAGACAGATGAACTCAATGTTTCCGACATGAGAAGTTGGTCGCATTTACCTGGAGCTTAGGTTCCATTTGATTAGCGAGATAATGGTAGAAAATACAAGAAAGAAAAAAAAAACATATTGTTTTTATGTTCATTTAGCAAGAATATCCTAGAAAATGGTAAAAAGTAAACTTTCCTGTATAACCCTCTAAAACTTGAAAGTTTGCCTTACTTTTTTTCATAAAATGTGCTAGAAAATTTTATACCTTGTTTGGTTTCATGAATTTTTTGAAAAATTCGATTCCTCGTACTTTCAACATTTTTCCCTCTATCTCTCTCCACTTATTGCCCATACTATTTTTCAAAAAAAAAATCAAAAAGCAATCCAAACACAGCAATATATTTTCTCGAGAAAATCAACAATAATTACTTTAACTTCCATCTTTATCATATTCCCTCCACCTTTTCTCTTCTAATTTGGGCAACTTTTTCCCTTTTCAAACAATGATATTTTATTTTCTCAATTATTTTCTTGCAAAACTTTCATCCTAATCAAACGGATGAAAGAAAAAAAATTACATTTTCTTTTTCCTTTTTTTTCACTTCACTTTCTATCATTCAAACGGACCATTAGGATTAAGTATATTAACATCATTGTCGGTACTCCAAAAACGCTGAATAATTACTCATTATATTACTCTATTTCAAGACAATGACAGTTGAGAAAGTCTATGATTGTACCCTACAATAAGTGCAACACCTCACTGGCCACGGTGGGTAGTGAAATGACTCCCTCCTTCACGGAACCGGCTCCTCCCATGTTTACTTTTCTCCGGTCACTGTACAGTTTGGATTTTTGTAGGCCCGGGATGATCGGAACCGTTGATATTGTAGATCTCATCAAGAACTTCTACCCCACCTCAGTGATGTTGATCGTTTGATGCTCGATCGGCACACGTTTACGTTTAAACAAACCCAAAATGGGTTCGAATCATGAATGATATATTTTTCCGATATAAATGTGCACCGATCGAGTACGAAATGGCATCTGATCAACATGATTTCTGGCAGGGTTGAAGTTCTCAAAGAGATCTACAATGTGAACGGTTCCAGTTTGGACTTTTGTGAGAGGCTCACAAAAGTCCAAACTGGACACTGGCTGGAGAGAAGTAATCATGAGAGGAGCCGGTTCCCTCATCCTAACCTGTTCACCATAGTAGCTCGACTCATAGGGCAAAGAAAAAAGAATAAAGATTAAAGTAGGAGCTTTGTTTTTCCAATAAAGCTATAGGGACCGAGGTCCCCATACCGAAATTGTACCGACGGTCGCGCCGGACCAGCTTCGGCCACCAGACGGCTGATCTGAACCGTCCAAAAATTCTAAAAAAAAACAAGGGGTCTCTTGCGAGAATCAACAGCATCCGATGTGTGTAGGGTGCTTGATCCAAACACCCTATTTTTCGTGTATATATGTATAGGGTGTTTGGATCAAGCACCCTACATACATCGGATGCCGTTGATTCCCGTGTAGGCTCCCTCGTTTTTTTTTATAGAATTTTTGAACGGCTCGGATTGGCCATCCGGTAGCCGGAGTTGGCCTGGCACGACCGTTTACAGTTTTGGTATGCTATCGATCGGTACGGATAGCACTCTTGTGTTTTCCTCCTCTGAACAGATAGTAGGAGCTCACCGTATAAAAGTTCCATAAGAATTAAGTACTCCAAATTGGAATTTAATATCACACAGTACACTTACCCTGTCAAGAAGATGGATTGGAGAAAATAATTTTTTCCTTGTCAGGGGTATCGAGCCAACTTCTGCACACCTTAATCACCTTTTGGTCGAGTTAAAAGCAGATCATTCACTCCGAGTCTAAAAAAATTCACAAGAAATTACTTTTTTGACAGAGATCAAAGGTATTTGGCCCCCAAAAGGGATTTGGGTTTTAGGAAATCCCTTTTCTTAATACCGTTTATTCTCTTTCATCCCGAGCTGCTCTAACTTAGGCTCATCATGCTGTATTCTGGGGGAAAGAAAAACGAGCAGTTTACGCTTTAGTAACTACTGTTTTACTGGCTCTAGTATTCACTGGCTTTCAAGGAATGAAATATTATTAAGCACCCTTCATTATTTTGGATGGTATTTATGGCTCTACCTTTTACTTATAGCAACTGGCTTTCATGGTTTTCCTGACCCCAAAAATCGAATTGTTAATTGTGTAGGATGCAAAACCATGAGAAAAGAATAGTATTTCTAGAGTAAGTGTGTACAATCAGAGAGAGGCAGAGGGAGAGAGAGATGAAAAGGGGGGGAAAAAGTGGGGAGGAGCCAGCAGAAAAGCAAGGAGAGAATTTGGGGGAAAAGTTGAGGAGAGGGGTATTATTGGTGGGGAAAAAAGGAGGGGGCCAACACACTCCAGTATTACCCCCGTGGAGGCTACTTCCAGCCGCTGGCAGCAACGGTCCTTCTTCTTCTAACGCTGATGCACAAGATAGCACCTTTGTAATCACTAACAACTTGCCTCCATCTCTGGTTTCTGCAAGAGAACTTGCTGCCACTCTCTGGGAACACCATCAGTACCGCCTTCCCTTCTCCAAAATGCACCGTGGCGTCCCCGGTCCCCCGCCGCGTCTCCGCCGCCTCAATCACCACCACCACCACCACCACCACAACAAGGACAAGGGACTTGAGCAACCTGATCCCTCCCCCAGCTCGCCTGACCTGGTAAAAACATGGTTATATCCTTAGTTATGTGATAATGAAACATGTTGATTTATGATCTTTCTTGGGTTTTCATTGATTGGGGTTTGTTAACGGTATATGCTTTTTTTTTTCTAATTTTTTTAATGTGGGTTTCAATTATATTAAATTGTACTATGTTTTATGGGTTTTCGTTAATTGGGTTGTTTTTTTTATTATAGTGATTAGTCCTGATGGGTTTTGGTTGTTCATATAAAAAACATGTCGGTTTATCGTCTTTCTTGAGTTTCATAGCTTGGGTTGTCTGTGATTGTGATTTTTCCTGATGAGTTTTCTTTGTTTTCCTGGTAAGTTATGTTGTTACATAATTTTTGTCTCAATTTTTTTTTAATAACCAAATGTCCGGACCAGCTTGCTTGCACGCAGATTGTTCCAATTTTTTGCCTCAATCATTTTTTTTTTCGTTTATGGGTTTTCATCAATTGGGTTATCTGTTATTTTGATTTGTCCTGATGGGTTTCACTTGTTTTCCATGAGGAGTATGCTTTTTGATAATTTGGGTTTTTTGTTCGTACTTAAATACTCACTGACACTGCCTTTGGGATTGGTGATGTGGTCAGCTATGGATAAATTTCGTTGTCATTTTGCTGGAGTAATACATCCAACTTAAACATGGGCTTTTCATTCTTTTGGTGTGTTACATATTTCTCATGTGTGGGCCTTCCATTATTTGATTCCAACTTTTTCAATCTGTTTAGCTGTCTCAAATTCACTTTTGTTCTTATCTGGGTCTCAGGGTTAATTCCAAACGACAGTTTCTTAAAGTTTAGTGCTCAATTCTTACCTTAGTAACTATGACATCTTCTTGTTTCTATCTGTTATGGCTTATTATATGAGCTGGCTTTCTCGTCTTCCGAAGATAAATTTATGTTGTTGTCGAGTTTTAGATAATTCAAATGAGATAGAATCATAGAATATCTGTCTCTGTAACTTCTGTTTTTTGATCTGCAAAAGTAGTATTGTTATAATAGTTAGATTAGCCAAGAGGCCTTTGGCTCAATGGCATCAGGAGTGCACTTAGGTACCGTTGCACTCCTGATATCGGTGTGTAACTATTGCGTTGAGTATCAATAGTTCAATTCTTATTCTCAATGTATTAGAGGCCTCAGTTTAAATTAGATGATTCAAATGCGAAAAAATCAGTTGGTAACTATTGCCATTGAGTATCAATAGTAGCACTAATTCTCATGTACCAGATACGTTAATGTAAATTGGGCGCTGATCATTTATAGACAAATAAGAAATTAAGAAATAGCTGCTTTAGTCAGAACTTTTTTCTACTTTCTTGCCACTAATGTTTATCTATGTCTCCCGGCAGCCAGGGAGTGCAAGCGGTCTGAGGAGGCATGTTGCTGCATCACTGATGCAACATTACCGATTAGTCGAAAGGAATAATCGTGCTATAGAACCTGTGTCTCCAGCAAGTTATGGTAGTTCCATGGAGGTAACCATCTTACTCCGTTCCTACTTTCGGCAAGTGTTTCAGACTATTGTAGATGCAACCAGTGTAATCATGTCTGAGTATGTAGTTGAATTTGGATTTTCTTCCTACTCTTGCTGAGTGGATATTACGTTGACTCTAATTATAAGTGGAAGGCACCAAAGTGAAGGACTTAGACTAATTCTGCATAAGTTTGGAAATGCTTGATGATTGGATGCTATGGAAAATGCAATGGTTACTGTAACATTAAACCAAACCAAACCTTAATTTTGAACTTGTAATAAGCTGCATAACCTGTTACATTAGGGATATAAGTACGGGAAATGCTAACCCACCTCCTGGTATGCTTTAAAAGTGCTTTGAAATTTTGCAGGAAAACTGTAATAGTTGTGGAAGTGTAAGAATATGTGAATGTGTATTGAACTTCCAACTATTCTGGCATTGCTTGCAGACCCTTTTACTATTAACTGGAAGTTCTACAAGTTGCGTGTCCTTTTAAATTCTTAATTGTTCCAACTATTTTATTCACTCATGGTTTTCTTTTCTATTTCAGATGGCACCTTATAACCCTGCGGTCACGCCTAGCAGTTCTTTGGATTTCAAAGGAAGGATTGGCGAGACAGGTTATAACCTCAAAACATCGACAGAGCTGCTCAAAGTATTGAATCGAATCTGGAGCCTAGAAGAACAGCACACATCCAATATGGCCCTGGTGAAAGCACAGAAAAAGGAGCTGGACCATGCTCGTGCCAAGATCAAAGAGTTGGTCAGATATCAACAAGCAGACAGGCATGAGATAGAAGAGTTGAGGAACCAAATTTCGGAAGATAAACTAGTTAGGAAAGGCAAAGAGCAAGAACGGATCAGTACCGCCATTCAGTCTGTAAAAGATGAACTTGAAGATGAGAGGAAGTTAAGGAAGCGCTCGGAGAGCCTACACAGGAAGTTAGCTAAAGAGCTTTACGATGTGAAAACATCACTTGCTAGTGGTATGAAAGAGCTGGAGAGAGATAGAAAGTCGCGGAAACTTTTGGAGGATCTTTGCGACGAGTTTGCTTGTGGAATTAAGAATTATGAAAAAGAGGTGCATGTTCTGAAGCAGAAATCTGACAAGGATTGGGTGGACAGAGATGATCGCGATCAGTTGATTCTCCAGATTTCTGAATGCTGGCTTGATGAACGTATGCAGATGAAACTCGGAGAAAGTCAAAATGGCTTAGGAGAAAAGAAGTCAATAGTGGATAAATTAAGCTCTGAAATAGAGAATTTTCTTGAAGCCAAACGAAAAACTGCCGATTCCCGAGGAAATGATAATTTTGTTTCAAGGGGTCCCAAGAATCGCCGGAATTCTCTGGAGTCCATTCCTTTGAATACGGCTATTAGTGCTCCTCAGGATGTGGATGATGAAGAGGATTCTGCAGGCAGTGATTCACATTGTTTTGAGCTAAACAAACCTTCGGGTGGCTTAAAACGAAGCGATGATGTTGCTGACAAAGATCAGACTTACACGGGAGTGGAGCTGAATCATACCAATAAGAATCTTAAATCTCCAGGAAACTTAAAAGGATGTTATCCTACCAGTTTGCAGACGAAGTTTGAAGAACAGATGGCACGGGCTATCTCGATTAATGAAAGCAAAACCCAGGTTGTGGATTCTGAGAAGTGGAAAACCAGGGAAGGAAACCCAGTTGAAGCGAGCATTTCTAGGAAATCTGAAATTTGTGAGGCGACAGAAGAGGGTGAATATGAAACCCAACGTCCAACGGGAAATCACGTTATTGATGAGTTAATAAGAAGCCAGTATTTGTTATCAGAGGCTGCAAATATGCATTCTGATGGCAATTATGCGGCAGCTGCTTCTGGTAACTCTGGATGGAGGCGACGTGCTAGTCCAGTGAGACAATGGGCGGCTACACTACCATCCCAAGATCTTGATGTATCTGTGTCATCTTCAAAGTTGCCTCCGGACTTGAAGGAAAACACATTGAAGGCAAAGCTACTTGAAGCAAGGACAAGAGGCCAACGATCACGCTCACGTTTAAAAACGTCCAAAGTCCCATTTTAGTGTTCTGTGCCTCAGCTTCATTGAGTTAGGGGCGTGGCACTGGGCAGGGATCGGATTCTAAAGGGGGATTTTGATTTGTGTGAATATGGCCAAGGTAAAAAATGAACTTAAAGCTGTTCTGTTTACAAGATTGCCCTACTTTCATTTTCTGTAATTTTGGAATCTAGTTGCGTAGTGGCATAGAATGTATCAATATAGTATTAACAGAGATTGGGTTCAAGAACCTTTATGGTTATGAGTACCATTTGAGTTTCGCGCTGAATTACTGATTCTCCTTTCTGTTTTGTGCATTTCCATGAAGTAAAGCTTAGAGATGGTTTGTGACTTGATTATGCATGCTTCTCTTCCATTGTTTTTGTAACCCAGCACAAAATTGGTCATTAAGGATCTGGAACTTCTTGCTCTTGTAAAGTGAACCCAAGGTGATTGATTTATCTGTACATGTGGTTTGGGACATTTATCTTCTCAGGTAATATTACAAACAACATTCATCATGTGCTAATCAGCATTAATCTGTGAAGACATCAAGAAGATGCGAGTAACTTGTCGTTCCTTTGGATTTCCTTCGATTATTGACAGTGTTTTTTCATCCAAATCTATCAAGGCAGTGCATAAGGTGTACAGAGTCGGACCTGAAAATTAGTCAAGAAGTGCTATTAACATAATGCCAACGAGTTACTAAACTACTCTTCATGGTTTACTTGTATACCTTTCATGTATATTGGGTAGGTTTTGTCGTCTGTGTCTCCAAGAAGTGAGAGGAAATCAGTTTTGGTTTGTTTTGGTAGCAAAGCAGCTCTCTTTTGCCTACTCAATGAGTTCTCATCTTGTACCTTTTCACCAAAAGAATGTTAGAACCTATCATACTATTTGCATCAATTTGCTCTGATAATGTGAACAGGCACAGTTGGCTTGCTGTATTTTTAGCATCTACCTGCTGAATTTGAAGATGGAGATACATATTTGCATGGAAGAATGGTGTTTCCTGGACTTCGCGGACTGAGATTCTGTTTCTTGAAGCAGTTTCAACATTCAAAATCCGACGAGCCCTTATGTCAATCAGATTGTAACTATGCCCAACAGAAGCTCCTGATGAACGAATACGCTGAAAATGCAAGACCATAGGTCAAAACCTCCGTCGTCTAGACCTAATTTCACTAATGAAAAGAACACTGGGTATTTGCTACTTACAGTTAAGGCATCATCCATGTTTGTTGCTTCAAGAAGGTCTCTAGAGATGAAGTTCCTTCCAATTCCACCAGCCACAATCTCATCTTCAGATGGAGGTACTGAATTCAGTGTAAATGCCTAAAGAACACCATCTTTTGCATTGAGGGTCATAGACTACAGCTCATTTGATCAAATGTTTTGCTAATTTGGTTGAGTTAAACAATTGAATTGCATGAATATTGACATAGGGTTACCATTGAGGGGTTGGTTTAGTGGTGTAAAGTGTAAACTGTAAACTTAGGACTTGGTTGGACAAGGCCCATGTTCGAGTCTGCAGAGTGCCTTATTGGGACTAAACATACTTCTAACACCATCTACACATGGTAAGACTTTAGTTTCTGTCCCAAACATAACAGCGGTGGGGTTCTCTATAGATAGTGGTGTGACGTAACGGGACAATACTCCTTGCCGGAGGTAACATATACCATACATGCACTCCATGTTATTTTAAAACAAATAAAACAAAGGGTCGATGATGTGGGTCTGAACAATTTTCCAAGAAATGGTAATGGGTCCTTATATAACGGATTTATATTAGGGGAATTAGAGAATTACCATTCCATTATTGTTAAACCCAAATGCACAGCTTGGGAGCTCTCCTGCATATGTGTAGGCAGTGAAAGATAATCCACTGGACAGAGTTGCCCTTATCAGATAGCTGTAATGTCACAAAAACTGTAATCAATTCGCATGTTCAAATCCAACAAAAGCCAAACATTCAAACTCTAGGGCCACTGGAGTTTCGTCCGGTCGTTACTTCAAGGCTCCTCGGAATTGGTCTAGGTGCGCGTAAATTGGCCCGAAATCCAGGTTATCAAAATAAAATGATCCCTTACACTATGATTTGTAATAACCCGTAAATGACAAAACGCATCTGGTTTGACGTAAAACTTATTGGCCCTTATCCACTCAACTCAATTATTGAACCTTTCCTTCCCCTTTTTTGCAAAAAAAGTTGATTCTTGAAATCTTTTTGCTTTAGTGAACCTTGATTATAAGTCAAGGTAATCTCAAACAAGTTTTAATCGAGCCGAACATGAGCCGATCTTGAGTAGATTGAATTTCTTACACTTCACAAACCGAATGAGTCGAGTAGTAACTTGTTTGAGCTTGGTTTGAAACTTGACGAGCTTTAAAAAAAAACGCTCCAGCTTAGTTTGTTTACGTAACAAACCGATTTTTAACGAACTTTTTAACGAGCGAACACGAACTCAAACTCGAATAGCTTGGTTCATTAAGCAGCTCCTAGTTCAGAAGTTAGAGCATTACGTGTGGCCAAGCAGAGCAACATTTGCATCCTCATTGTGTGCTGCAACTGCCACCGAGTCACAAACTACAAGAACATCAGAACAATCCTCAGCATCAGCTTCTAAACTTACTGTTGTCTTTGGAACAAATGGAAGTATCTCTTTCCTGAAGTTCAGCAACATCAACTGAACCACCAAAAAAACCAGTAAAATTTCACTGTCGACACGTTAACCCGAAAAACGTACATCACATCTATGATGAGTTAAACAACTTACATCAAGAACGGCGACGCCGCTCCCTTCGGCAGTCCCCAGGAGTTCATCCCAGTAGCTCGGAAACCTCTCGCGGTTGGTGTCGGAGAGTGATCTGAGGAGTGGCTGTGACTGTTGGGTCTTGGCAAAAGGGAGGAGCTGGTTTTGGAAAATGAGGTCTGTGGCCAGCCTGCTTCTTATCTGTTTGGTGAACCTCTGCCCCACGAGGAATCCCAAGTGGTAACCGGATTCACAGGGCCCTAATTCAAAGACTGGCAAGTTTCTCTCTTCCATGCTTGAGGTCTCCATTTGTGACCCCTCCCTCTTCTAGCTTACCTTATCTTCATTTCGTTTTGTTCTATATGCATCATAATTTTGAATGCCATTCCATTTGGTGTACTCCAGATTGCGTGAGAAACGGGGTCGACCCATTATCCCATGCTAATGATCGGAACAGTTCAATTTGTTTAAACCATTATTTTAAAGGTCCTCGTGAAAAATCAACCCATTCAAATTTCGGTAAAGGTTTGATCAATTCATTAATTTTTTACATATGACATGGACAAAGATCGATTAAGTCCTTACCGATATTCAAACGAGCTGAATTTTTCAGGGACTCTTAAAAACTTGTTATAAGTAAATTGAATGGTTCCAACAATTATGTATGATTCTGAGATAGGTCCCACACAATCCGTTGTACAAGTGTACGCCACCTGTACACCATTTCCCATAGTTTTTTTAATCCATTAAAGCCTACCAAATTGTCCACAGTCAAGAGATCCCATCAAATAAGACAACAGTTCACACATAAGACAAAGGTACTTGAAAAAACAGAGCTAAAAAAGGGCCGTATAGAGATAAAATTTGGGTAATGATGTATTAGAGATAAAATTTGGGTAACTTTCATTACTTAATTTGTTCTTCGATGTTATCCATGAAAATGAATAAAGGACGACCTCTTTGAGGTTCACTTTAGAGCATCTCCAATCTTGACCCATTTTAAGACCCAAATTTAAAATTTGGGCAAAACCCACAAAAAACCCTCTCCAATCTTTGACCTAAACCCTTCCCCATTTTTGGTTTTACCCATTTCTTTCCCCAAATTTGAGACAACCCAAGTCTCTCCCCATTTTTTTCCCAATATTCCAATGGCTCTTTTCTCTTTTCAACGGCACCTTCCATGCCATTCTGAGAGCATGGCGTTGCCATGGCTTTCCCAAGCTTGGATACCTCTCTCTCTCTCTCCTTGGATATTTGAATGCTGAAGTCTTGACGATCTCTCCCTATTCTCTCTGGAAGAATCTTGAAGCTGGTTGCGAAATAAGAACCGCGTCGTTGAGGAGAGATGTGTGCTACTTTTTTGGCCGAAATCTTTGGGGGAAACAAAAATGGAGGGAAATAATCTTGAAAGCATAAAAAAACAATATATTTGGGTAATGGATCATTTTGCCATTGGAGTGAGAGCTTGACCCAAAATGGGTTTTTACCTAAATTTTGACCCAAATTTGGGTAAAATTTTGGGTCAAGGTTGGAGATGCTCTTAGGCTCCAAATAGTCGAGGCCGGCCCTGTATGTAATAAATAACTAATTAGCGACTAGAGAAGGGAGCTCCCTTCAGTCCAAGTACAGAAAGCTTTAAGACTTAATTTGTCTCCCGCTTCATCCACTCATTTACTAGATATATGTCCTCCATGAATCTAGTATTTGGATGAATGAGTCGGCAGTTAATTAAATCATTTTAACAATCTATGATGGACTGAAGAAGCTCCCTTGAATGTTAGTCGTCAACGAACACGACCACATAGAGATAAATCAGCCAAAGAAACTTGCATACTATTATCCAAATATAGTAGAAAATATGATACTCTGCCCATTCCATACTGCTCATGTACTAAAAATGTTTGCCTTTTTAAAAAAAAAGAAAGCAAAAGAGATAATTTGTATATTTCAAAAAATAACCTTTATAAACGATTAACAATAGATCGAGATCCACTTCTAGTGAAGTTGGTAACTCATCTCCTTCCCTCCAGTGGTGACCAAGGTTCGAGTCCCACAAGGGGCGGGGCTTTGGGGGCTACGGCTATGAATAGCCTCTGGAGGGGAAAAAATGATTAACAATATATAGTTTTAAAACTAAAAAATAATGTGAAACCTTAGTAATTTAATCAAACCTCTAAGTAGACATGCAATAGTTGTATGTTCTCTTAAAGTGTTAAATTTCTCATACAGGACCAGCATTATGAGGTGGTGGGAGTAACTCTTTGTCAAACATAAAGCTAAGCAAGGATTCCACCCATGCATGGTCAATAGCATGGTGGGATCTTCAACCTAAGACATAAGGGAAAGGGTTGTTTGGTAAATGTATTGAGAGAGAGAGTAATTAATGTAAGTAGAGAGAGATAAATATAGAGATGAGAGTAATAAGTAGACAGAAAACTTTTTAAAAATCGTGCTGTGAGAAAGGGTGTGGCTCTGGAACCCTAATTAAGTGAACAAAGCCCTATGATCTTGCCAGCGAAAGCTTTATTCTCTTGGATTACTAAATTTTGGACAATCTTATACGAGAAAAGGGAAAAAAGGGGTTATGAAATCGAAATAAACCTAACACATGCATAAGAGAAATATCATGATCCTAAAAATCCAAATACTGGCTGTGTGTGAGAGAGATACAGAGGGAGAGTGGTGAAGAAGGTGAACATGGGAAATGTTGAGAGGACTAATGTTGTTTATATAGCAAAGGCAAAAGGCAGTGATTAGACAGTACCATGCCTAAAATATTTGAGTACTTACACGGTGTCACGTGGCCGCTTTAGAGACCGCTAACTCCTTCTATTTTGATATGTATTATAGAAGTTTAAGAAGAAAAAAATATGCACAATGACATACGGGCGATGAATGTTTTGAGATTGATTATTTGATGGGAACACTTAAATTCTAGTACAAGTGATAAATATTTGTGGATGTAATATTGTGCAAAGCTAAAAAAAATGCTTTGAAACAATACGAGCTTCCGATAAAAATGCAAGCATAATTAGTATTTTTGCTCCTAAAATTACGAAGTACAGCTTTTGAAATCTTGTACTGTTTGAATTTTTTTTTTTTTTTGAATTAGTGATATTGGAGATAATCTTTTGAAACCTTGCAATGTTCGGTCATTGTCTGGAATTTTGTTAATGGATACTTGTCTTTGCTTTTTGAAAGGTAATTAACTTATCTACTTTATATTTGATTTTCACTTTTGGCCTAAAGTAATTTCTTCTTCCAATCTTTATTGGATCCTTGGGAAGCTCAACCCTTTCTTCGGCTCTTCCTTGTACTTTTTCTAATTTTATAGTTAGAAATTAAATCTACATAATAACCACGGACTGGGGATCGTTCTGTGCAAATCCGGACCGTCCGTTTCAATAATCAATGCTCAAGATTGTCGAGACGGTTGGACGGTTGAGATTATGCACAGCTCCATGCAATCCAGACCATTAATTGCCGAGACAGACGGTTCGGATGTGCACAATACCATTCCCCAATCATGTGGTTATTGGATTGGGGGATAGTGTTGTGCACAGTGCTGTGGATGCCATGTTGATACTTCAACTTGTAATTTACAAAGGTAATACAGATGGATGGCCTCACCATGATGTCATCATGAGAGATGCTTTACGCTTAAAATAATTTCATGTGAAAGAGTGAAAGTTTCATTTGGAAATCTAGAGAAATTTCTTTTGAAAGAGTGAAAGTGAGATCGTGAAATACTTCAATACTATTAGGGTTGGTTTTGAAGATCAATCCCGCTCTCAATAGTTCCCGGAGCAGCTATGTTTCTCACATCGGTTGTCTAGTTGTTCTTTACTTTTTTTGTAATTTTATAGCACGTGTAGGGATCAAGCCAGAATTTTAATCTAGCGGTGGTGAACATGTATACTAAAAAACATGGAAAGATGGACTGCACTATGAATATATATATCGATTGAAAAACAATCAAAATACCATACTAATGATAAACGATGTGTAATTTTCATATGCACTTAGAGCAAGAAAAAATAGTAATTTAACTCAATTGGTCTACTAAATGTTCTCGGTTCTCTTTCATGTCAAAAGCATCAATGATAAAATGAGGGGGCCTCTTTTCGCACCCCCCCCCCTCCTCCTCCTCCGGCCCCACCACCTTTCCCCCCCTTTCCCTCTTTGCCCCTCCCCTCCTCCCTTCTGTTTTCGCTTTTATTTTTATTTTTTTTACTTTTATTAGTTTTTTTTTTTGTTTTACTTTTAAGATTTTACTCTTCTTCTTTTTTTTCTCTTTTCGCACCCCCTACACCCCCCTCCGGGCCCACCTTCTTTCCCACCTTTTTCGGGTTTTTTTTTTTAATATACTTTGACTAGTTTTTTTTTTGTTTTGATTTTAAAAGTAAATAATTACTGTTTTATTTATTTTTTACTTTTACTAGTTTTTTTATACTTTTAAAAGACTTTAATTACTGTTTTAGTTTTTATTTTTTAACTTTTACTAGTTTTTTTTTGTTTGCTTATGGAAGACTTTAATTTAATTACTGTTTTTGTTTTTTTTTAAAACTTTTACTAGTTTTTTTTGTTTTACTTTTAGTAGTTTTTTGTTTTACTTTTAAAAGACTTCTTACTATAATTTTAATTAATAAATGAATAATTAAAACATAACTTATACTAACATAACTTGTACTAATTTTAATTAATCAAACCAAACATAACTTGTACTAATTTCGTGGAAGAGTGAAAATACATGAAAATTCAATTTCTAATCAATATTTCCACCAAATTCTGCTCCTATCCCCCTTGGTCTTGTATCCATTATTTCTTCCCACAATCTAATTCGTGTTGCATAATGATCAGCCCATCTTTTAGCTTGGTCTGATGAATTGTTCCACCACCATGTTGGGTAGGGTGGTACAGGATAATGAGGCTGCAAGAAAAGTTGCACAAAGTGATTGTTTCCAACACGAGCAATAGCTATTTCAATGCGCTCTTGGACTGGAACTGGAGGGGATCTCAATGGGAAGTGAGTAAAACAACCTGAAGCAAGCCCATCAAATGTATGCAGAACAAGGTTGTAAGCTGAAGCGATGACAACTCCCATACTCATAGCGTCCATCCAATGCCGCCGTGGTGCCGAATCTTCAAAGTAATTTAAAGACTGTATTAGGCGGTTTGCCCAACCTCTTTCTGGATATAACGCATCGTATAGATCCATATTTTCTTTAATCTCATTAATGAGATCTATTCGAACTTTAGCCCAACATTCTTCAGTATACCCTAAATGAGCGGCTATCGCCCTAAATCCACAATGACCGTCACCTTGGACGTCATTAATGTAAGAAATGTAATGCTGATAAGCCCGAGGTAAATACTGAACGTAGTCGGTAAGGATGGGTGGAACTGAAAATTCAACATGGTTCGCTTGAGTTTTGCGAACTCCCGCGCCCCTCCCACGTCTCCTAGATTCGACCCTAGATGATGAAGTCGATGCTTCTGTAAAGGAAAGAATGCGTTGTCCACTTTGCTCCTCTCTACCAGTAGGTCGACCTCTATGAGCCGTGTTATACGCTGGGCCTCGAACTGTGCTCTGAGATGGATCCGTCATATCGATAATCCTGTCTATCATGTGCTCTCGCGTAGATCGATCCATCCCTTGTAATCTGTCCAAAACTTCATATGTTCTATCCGGTCGTTCTCCCTCATCATTCACAATGGGCGCGCGCATGGACAACCTAGTCCAATGATCGTGAATACTCTGAATCGGAATTGGCATGGAGTACCAACGGTAATATGCAAGATCATGTCTGCATGGCAATCCGTGTGTAATTTTTATTGTACAGTCGCACAACCCGAACTAGAGGTAGGATGCATCTTCAGCGCATTCCAGCTGAACATTGATGAGCTCCATTGCCTCTAATGAAATGCGAGTTCTTACTTGTTGAAAAAGTTCGTCATTTATTTGCCAATGGCGGGGGATGTTGATAGATCTCTAAAATGACTTTCGAATCTCTCCGAACTGATTTTCCAACATCTTGTCTATTATCCCAAAAGCTTTTTGTAAGGATGACATGGTACCCCCCAAATATAGCTTTAGCCTCGCATGTGCGGACTCTGCCCTGTAATATAATAATGAACTGTGTTTAAATACGAAAGTTACAGAAATATTATTTAGTATAGTGGAATAATGTACGTAATTGAAATAGTAAAGGTAATAATGCATAAAGTGACTATACCTCTGGCTTGAATTGCTTCCGAGGTGTATACACGTATTTGTCCATGCTTCCACAAACCTATCTCTGTACGGCCTTATCCATGTATTGGCAAGGTATTGTAAGAGCTGCTGGTGATGTTTGTAGTCATCGCACATGGCATTCCACTTCTGATTGAAAGACGCTTCGGTCGTTGAATGAATAAGCGAGTGCCATGACATGTTAAAGTCGTTAAACGACGGACCAAGGACCCCTCTGCAGTGCTTTATTATGCACTGGTTGATGTGCCAAATGCAAAGGATGTGACGTGCAGAGGGGAAACATGCTTCAATGGCGCTAAGAAGCGCCAAATCTCGATCTGTAACAAACACTGATGGTAACAATGCCCCCTTTCTAAGCATCCATTTCTTTAAGGTACTCAAGGCCCATGTCAGGTTCTCTATCCTCTCATTTGTAAGATGTGCAAACATGAGAGAGTAAGTGCACATTGTGGATGTGATACCCACAACCTCCAATAGTGGTAACCGGTACTCGTTGGTCTTGTATGTGGCATCAATGACCAATACGGACGGAAAGTTCACAGATAAGTCTAGGCTTTGAGGATGAACCCAAACAATATATGTGATTTCGTTGGTGTGTGGATTTGTACGATATTCATGGAGGTATCTTTTCTCTATAAGTTGATTCAAGACAAACTGAGTAGGACTTAGACCACCTCGTTCTGCTATGTTATCTGTATATTTGAGGTTGTATATGGACTGGGCACATGTAGTGTTTAACGGGTTTTTCTTTAAAACACTAAGAATTTCACGAGGCGCGGTGTTGTTCGCCATGTCGCGCACAATTTCTTTTTCCTCTGGTGTTAGCCTTGACGGGTACTCATGCCCATCAAAATATTCTGCCGTTTCATGGTTATGGCGACCATATTCAACCCTTACACCCCACATGACACCCGCTGGAGGTATTGGTATACCTCGCAGCTCAAATGGGCACTTGCATTTTTTTGTCCCAGTATTCTTTTGCGATGATTGCCGTTCAACTGCATTCCATGCCGATCTATACTTTCCACTTCTTTCACAACTAAGAATGCACTTTGGCAGCTTGCGACCAATTAAACTAGCAGATTTCTTAATGACAATAACAATACCATTTTCCCTACCGACTTCCCGTACCCAAGCTATCATGTCTTCTCTACTTTCAAAAATCTATAAACAAGAAAAAAGAATATGTATAAGTACAACATGATCCAGTCTTATCAAAATTTCTGTACTTTTAGGGCATGTTTGATAGCAAGTTTCGTTTTAAAGGGATTGGTAATGAGGTGGGATTAGGATTGGAATTGGTAATGAGGTGGGATTACTAATGAGGAGATGAATCTTTCTTTCATGTTTGAACCATTTCGCCATATTACATATTTTTCTAGAAGCATATTTTTTTTTTCACATTTCAAAGGCGTATTGCTAATGACGTTGAACTGTAAAATACAAACGAAGGATAAAAAGTGTAAACATCATAGTCAGGCCCAGTTTTCATAAAAAAATTTAACTTGGCTCTTTTTTTTCCGTCAAAACTTTTATAAATTATTGATTTGTCTCGACGAGAGGAGTCTCAAAAGTTTAAAATAAAAAAAAAGTATGACCAAAACCAATTTTTTGTTGAAAAAATGAAAAAAAAAAGTAAGTTTTTTTTTTTTTTTTTTTAACTCGGGCAAAAAAATTAAGTAGAGAGGGAAGAAAGTTAACACATTTTTTCCATACAACCCGTCCTATTTATGTATCAAAACATTTAAAATCAATACACATTCCACATGCATGCCCACAATTTAAACGTTAAAAATAACTTGATATTGCAAACCAATCCCATGTAGTCCTATCCCAACCTTGAAAACTGCTATCAAACATGGCCTTAAATTAAATAACTAATATGCATAAAAATAACGGTAATAACTAACCTCGTCAGTTGTGAATTCGGGTGTATAATCGCGAAAATTGTGGGAGACGCCCTCCCCACTAGGAACATCATTCTCAACGGACCAACTATCTGAAAATGACAAGTTGTAGCCATCCATAATGTTCTTCAAATAATAATAACCTCACAAGGTAGATATGAGAGTAGAAGCTCTCAACTTATACAGAATTTCTCTCAAGATATGAAAGTGTTGGCTTGATCTTTGGATTTCTAACACTTGAAATGATATGGATTGATATGGCTTGAATTGATACTCATTAATGAGTTCTTGAGGCTTATATAGCCCTCCATATGCTTTCTAGCCGTTGAGGAGTGAACTAGCCGTTGAACTAGCCGTTGAAATTACCTGACAGAGTCGTCGTCCGGAAACGTATTTTTTTTGGAAGAGGGGGGGCGGGCATTTCCAGAAAAGGGGGGGGGGGGGGGGGGGGGGGGGGGGGTGTCGGGGGTGCGAGAAGAGATTTGCTAAAATGAATATCAAAACCTCTAGGCTCTACCGATGTCTTTCTTAATGCATGTCTTGTCAAAATTTATCGGTCATTCATGTACAAAATGATGTCTTTCTTAATGCATGTCTTGTCAAAATTTATCGGTCATTCATGTACAAAATGAACTAATCTGTCAACAAAAGGATAAATTGCGGACTTTCTTGTTTCGTTCAACCCTTCACGCACATAACTGGGAAACATGGTACTCAGATTTTGAAATTTCAATTGTAGTTTCTCTTAAACTGTTTGCAAACATATTTGACTTTAAATGATTTATAATCTTCTTGAGAATCTAAAGATGTGCTGATAATGAGTAAGTCGATTGTATCTTCATTGCCTTTTACGTAGGCTCCGTTTGTTTGGGTGTAAAATATTTTTCGGTAAAATGTTTTACCTATTTTTCGGTGTTTGGTTGTGTAAAAAAATGAGAAAAACATTTTACATGTAAAATATTTTCCATTAATTGGATGAAAATTACTTACTCTTAAATCTTCCGTAAGTTATTTTCCGAAATGAACCCGCTGCCTTTTACTGCAATTATCACTGCTCAGTTTCCTCGATCGTTAGTCTTGACTCACATTCAATTTCAATATTCTCAGATCTCTCTACCGTTTAAGCCCTCATCTCTCTCTACACTATTTTGTTGATTTCTGAAAATATTTTCAAGTGTCAACCAAACACTGGAAAATAAAAAATTTGAAGTTTATTTTCTGAAAAAATATTTTACATCAAAACAAACGGAGCCGTAATCTGAGAGTAAAAAAAACTTGTTACTATAGTAACAACATTTTTAATATCGTTGTGATGGAGTCGCCACCGTCCCCCATACTTAATTTCCTCCTTGTTGCACGTTATCAGCACGAAATCTAAGCAATTGAGATAAGAAAGAAATTCCACCGTGAACGAAACGGAGTGGCTAACATGCTCACGAAGATGCATGGGAGTGAACCAAGAGACCCACCGTCGATCACGCTGTTATGATTGTCTCCGGTCCTCATTTTGAACTAGAGATCTCGGCCACCCATCGGGCAATCACCAAAATTTTCAAAACACTGATTGTCTAGATACATTGGACGACCGAGATTTTAAACTACTCATGCCAAATCAATGCATACAAGACTGGTGAGGATCCAATTCCTTTAAGTATAGGCTAACCAGCTCTTGTTATTCGTGACATTATTAGATGCATGGGCAATCCCTGCCATGCAATTAAAAACAGCTGCTTTATTGCTTAGGCTTCAAGGATCTTGGCATCCTGCATTCACTAAATTCTTCATGTCGGCCCTTGGCAATTGAAAAATGGGTGAACTTATATATATATCATCACATATTATTCTATTCTTGTAGAAGAACATGAAGAGAGAGAATTGAAACTTTGCATCGATTTTCTAAGTATCAAACAATGATAAATGCCTAATTAACATGAAGATGGAAGTATCAGTTTAGTAATTGGACAAAGAAAAGAGAGTGCTTAACCGGAACAACGGCCAACAAAGACTGTAATTACATAGATAACTGCTCATCTCCTTCTCCGTCTTTAAGGCTTTAAGGTGAACGCTATGGCGGCTGGAAAGAAAGAATGAACAAGAGAGTAATTGGCTCCATAAATCAATCTCTTTTGCTTCTTGCTCTCCATTAGTAGCAGGGAAAGGAGTCTATCTATCTGCCTAGCTTTGGTAGATTTTCCCTGACGCAATCCACGAAAATTCCATGAATCAAGTTTGTCACTTCAGTTCAAAAAAAAAAAAAAATGTTTGTCAGTTCATACGCGCTCTCACCACCGTACATCTCCCGGCTGTATTTTAATATAAAGAAAGTTACTATGTTGGTATTCACATATTTTGGGGCTATATAAACATCAATAGCAAGTCTGAGACAAAAAAAAAAACAATCTCTTTTGCCTCTTGCTCTCCATTAGTAGTGGGAAAGGAGTCTATCTGCCTAGCTAGCTTTGGTAGATTTTTCCCGATGCAATCCACAAAAATTCTACGAATCAAGTATGTCAGTTCATGCGTGCTCTCACCACCGTATATCTTCGGGCTGTGTTTTTTTAATATAAAGAAAGTTAATTACTAAGTTGAGCAAAAGGCATGGACATTCTACCATCTCCACTTGTAAATTTAATGCAAAAACATACTCATACCGCTTTCTAGTCCTCATTGTGTGAATGGTTCCTTCTTGTTTTAGATTTGGTATCAAAAGCTACATTAGGTATTTCCACTACACAAAGAAAATGAGAAAGCTAATGTGTCACTAACTAGCATAATGTTTTGCCAAATATTAAAATGCTTTTAAGTTGTACTTGGAGATGCAAAAATTTAATTAGTTAGGGTACACGGTCGCATGATCCCAGTGTTTTCTTCAAGCCTCTTAAAAATTATTCTCCTTCCTCATCTTTTTTTTTTTTTTTTTTGAACATCTGAAATTTCATTCAGGGGGTGTTTCCGGTAGGCAATTACTTAAGGATCACTTATTGTTGTTGAAAAATGTCAAGTTGTTTCCTTCCACTAACCGATAGTTTGTTGAAAATTTTTAAGTTTGTTGAGAGAGAGAGAGAGAGAGAGAGATGTTGAAAAATATCAAATTATTTCTACTAACTAAAAAGTTGTAGATGAGATGCAAAACTTATTGCTTAGCGTGAACAACAAGCTAAAATACCATAATTTGTTGTCCAAAATCGTTAGTGAAAACATGGCCTCAATAAGCCATACGACATTTATAAAGGGGATCCATAATAAAATAGAGAAAAGAGTCAAAACCGACATCGATCACCAGGAACAAAACATCACATGTTGCAAAGCAGACCGCACATAGTTCGAGTATAGTGGTAGCTAAACATTGGTTTCTAGTTTCAACAATTGAGCGAATTATGCCAGGGAGAAACTTTGCTCTTTTGGTGATTATAAAAAAGAAATTGGCTTTAATGACTAGATACTAGTTTTAAGTATAATTACTGATGGGACGTTAGATACGCGATTCAATTTATTCCCTAATTATTAGTTCTTGTTTATAGTATTAGTATATTTAATTTGGAAGCAAAAGGTAACGTTGAAAATTCCATTCTCTATTTATTTATTTTTATTTTGGTACACTGGAAAATTCCATTCTATATTTGGATAATTGGTTCGACCAACACGTCCCACATGTTAAAGAGTGTTCATTATATGTCTTCTAGGAATTTATTTGTTAGAGACAGCCACATGATAGTGACAGTACTATAGTTTGTGTGGTTGGCATTTTAATCGTGGGTGCGGTTGGGGTGTATAAGCATCTCCGACCTATGACTTCAAATCTTAGGTGGCTTAGAAACGATAACTTTTGGGCTTATTTACCTTTTTGGTCTCCAAAGTATTAGCGAGTGGTCAATTTCGTCCCCAATATAAACATTTGACCAATTTAGTACCCAACGTTTAAAATTTGTATCGATTTGGTCCCTATCCATAACGCCGTTTCTTGATTCCGTCAAAAGAAGGGGCATTCTTGGTATTTCACCTTATCATCATCTTCTTCACACCCCACACCCTAATGTTGTGAAGTAAGCCTGATGGCTTCAAGGGAAACCTAGAATCTGCAAGAAGCAGCTGGAAGAGGTGGAAGCTTCACAGCCACCACGTGCTCAACGTGGTGCCGTCCATGGAAGCTTCAAGATAAGAAGCTTGGTTTAACCGTGACTAGAATTGGTCAAATTACTTAGTAACTAAGAGATTGAATTCGTAGTCTATAAATACAGACTTGTAATCCTTGTCGTATAATGAATTAAGAGTGAAAATTCAGTGAGATACTGAGAGAGAGAGAGAGAGAGTTCCAGGGAACCCAGTTTCCCCTCTCCTGTGAATTGTAAAATTCGTGCTTGTTTGTTCAATAAAAATACAAATTGTTTGTTACGTGTTGTAAACGGTGAAAACACCGGAGGTCACCGGAATTTGTGTTCGTTTCACTGCCGTGAAAACAGGTCCGAACACGAAGTGGTCTAAAACTCTATTTGACCACAAGGGCTGAAGCGTCTCACTGAGACGATCACAACCGTCGTCGTCCGCCGCCGTAACTCGTCGGAACAAAGATACACGCGCCAGTTGCAGGCTGCGCGTGTAAGGCGAGTCAGATTCACTCGCGTGAAAAACCAAGGGATTTTAGTATTTTACCCCCGATGAAGTGACCAAGGCAGGATCAAAACAAAAAAAGTGACCATGGCAACTGGTTTTTTTTTTTTGGGTAACTGACCATGGCAACTGTTATTTCGGCTTGTGCTCATATTGGAGCACTGGACTTGGGTTAGGGCGTGGAATGTGAAGAAGATGAGAAAGGTGAAATACCAAGAATGCCCCTTCTTTTGACGGAATCAAGAAACGGCGTTATGGATAGGGACCAAATCGACACAAATTTTAAACATTGGGTACTAAATTGGTCAAATGTTTATATTGGGGACGAAATTGGCCACTCACTAATACTTTGGGGACCGAAAAAGTAAATAAGCCATAACTTTTGACATCGTCCTTTGATCGGACCCAATGTGAAACGGAGTGTCAAATCCCACGTGGATTTGGCACACCATTTGCTTCATATTTGATTCATCATGCCAAATCTATTTTTGATCGAACCTAATGCGAAATGGAGTGTCAAATCCCACGTGAATTTGGCTCCATACCATTTGCTTCAAATTTGACTCATCGTGAAAAAATCTTTTTTTGGCATTTTGAAATTCAAAAAGTAGGTGTTTTGTACTTTAATACTTAGAATTTGACATCAAGATTGGAGAGGGAGGTTTGTTAATGTCAAATTTGAGATGCGAAAATGCCACATAAAAAGAGAAGACTTCATCAAGATTGGAGATGACGCCTTCAAAAAAAAAATTCAACATCTCCGATTTAAAGCCATGGTTTGGAGATGCTCTAAGATTTGTGGAATAAGCGATCACGTCTGTTTAGGATTTGATGTCATCATTCCTTACCCTTTTAGTCTTTGTAACAATTTCAAATATTAATAAAAAAAATTGCCGTTCAAAAAAAAATTAAGAAGAAAATAGTGCCTGGTGTTTGGTTAGGACATATAATATGTTCTTTTCTTTCGACGGTCAGGGGTGTCCAGACCAGCTTACGCGGCACCTCAACTAATTCTTTCTCGACAACCACTGCCCAGTGCAGTTGGTATGTCATCTCTCCCCTAAGGGGGAGGTCCTGGGTTCGACTCCTGCTGGAGCAACACCCTTGGGGTCCCAAGCTATGGATAGCTTCTGGACTCCGTGCTAACTCTAACACCCCCACTAACCCCCGCCGATGTATGACGATTGAAAAAAAAAAAAAAACTAATTCTTTCTCTGGTACGGTCAAAGGTATGCCATCCATGCCGGGACTAGTGAATTCACAAGAAATTACTTTCTTCCAACCCCCTAATGTATGGAAAGCAAAACCCAACGACCTACGGGACTATTGTGCTTGGTTATACGACCAACATACCCATGAAACGTGCCAAGAAAAACCACCAGGCACCAAATTGTCATGTGGGAGTGGTTTAGGATAATTTGAATTTCACTTTTAACCAATTGTTTTTTCTCATTCAAACAGGTAATCAAGTAGTCGAGGCATATACGAACGTTTAGCAACCAGGTTTGCAGGGCTTACCCCAGGCCGGCCCTGTTTATACACTCTATAGCAGAACAACAATAATTAGAAAAAACAATCAAAGTAAGAAAATAAGATCGAATGCGCTTAGGAATATGGGACAGATGCAGATTCCAGCTAACATGCCCTCAAAATGTTTACAAATGTACATTTCAAAAAATAATTAAGTATATAACTTTTTAGATATGCCAACTAACTTTTAATATGTTCAAATTCCAAAGCAAGTTAATAACGGAATCTACTCGTTTGTTCGTTCCTCACTGAAGAGCTTCATTCCACTCATTTTGGAGAGCAATTACTGATAACCTGAAGCTACAAAAGAAACCCACAATCGAATTCACTTACGATTCCATTTTCACGCTTCTTCCGTTCTAGTATGATCGCAAGCTCTGCTAGATGAAGATGATTACTGCAAGGAATATCATATGTACTAGTAATATCCAATCAAGCACAATTCCAAGACTCAGTCTTGGACGACTCATCAAAGCTCGGCCAGCAGATAGCCTGTAAATATATATACTTGGGACAAAGGTTATCAACATGAAAATGGTAATATAAGAGGTCTTAAGAACAAAAGCAATCAACCAATGCAGAAATGACCAAAACGGTTCCCCAAGCTTTCTAATTTTGCAATTAATGCCTTCGCCAGAACAAATTCAAATGCAAAACTAGAGTGGGAATAGAAATTTGATAGCACTTTACCACATTTCATCAAATTCGTCAACCTTCTTCACTGCTTTCTTTGCTTTAAGTCCCTGCATAAGATTTAGGATGCAACAATAGCTGCATCCGATCAGAACTACAGTTTAATGAGAAAATTGATTCTGTAGTATAACGAGTTTGGCACACTAAGTTATCAGCTAGTAAGTTAATCCTTCAAAAAAATAATCAGCTAGGAAGAACGTGAAATTTTTTTTTTTTTTTTTGTATACATAGCAGAATGGTATGTCATAAAAGACATGAAAAGATGTTAGGAGAGCATTATATTGTCCCTTAATGATGTAGGTATGTATCCACTTTACCCATAGAGAATCAGACTTTTTGGTAAGGGCCCAAAGGTCCTTAATCATGGCAGCCAAACATGGTCCCATTTAACCTTTGCACACTTCAGGTCAAGCTCAAAACCTGACCATAAGAAAGGCATGAGCTTGCTCTCAATACCCCTGACAACTTTCTGAGGAATAATAAGGATTTGACTCCAATACAACTGAATGCTAACAGAAAGAATTAACTCAGCCCTGCCTCCATAACAAAGCGTTTTAGTTGACCAATTTTGTATTCTACCCAGAATCTTTTCTTGCAAAACTCTGCAACCATTTGCCTTTAACCTGGTAGAGATTAGAGGAACACCAAGATATTTTATAGGCACTACCCCCACAGGAATTGGGAGGATACCCCCGCAGGTTCTGCAATGCTTCATCACTTACACCAGCAAAAAAAAAGTAGGCTCTTGTTGAGACTAGGCTTCAGGCCAGGGAAATGAAAAAAATCATCAAAAAGCTGTTTTACTGTTAGAAAGGAAGCTACGAAAAAGTTTTCCAGCTTAGAAATATATGTCAGCCATTAATTCACTACAGGATTGGAAATGGGGACTCTACTCATGTTTGGTTGGACAATTGGCACCCCTTGGTCCCCTTATATGAGAAGCATGGGAATAGGGTGTGTTCTAATATTTGAAGAGCTCTTGATGCTAAGTACTCATCCATAATCCAAAATGGTAGGTGGAAGTGGCCTAGACCAAGGAATAGAATCATACAAGAGATATGCCTGCATACTCCAATTGATCTTCTACCTCATGTCTATAAAGAAGACTCTGCGGTTTGGATCCCTCCTGGTTGTGGCACTTATACTTTGAAATCTGCATGGAATGCTGTGAGGGTTTCTTACGAGGTAAAAGCCTGGTACAATGTGGTCTGGTTCAATAAACAAGTTCCTAAGGTGGCCTTTCATTTTATGGCTAGCAATGCAAAACAAGCTTAACACATTGGACAGGCTGTTGAGATGGGGTGTAATCAGTTGTGATTCATGCATCCTCTGCAATTGCAGCAGTCCTGAATCCCACAACCATGTATTTTTCGAGTGCTCCTTCTCTAAAGCTGTATGGGCAGCCATGTTGAGGAATCAGGTTTGGAGAGACCCTTTGTGCTGGGATGAGGAAGAGGAATGGTTCATTCAACACTCAAAAGGCAAGGGCTTTAGGAAGTCTATATTGAAGTTATCCCTATCTGCAACCACCTATAACATTTGGGGTGAGAGGAATTTGCGTACTTTCCAACAGAAATCATTGGACACAGACTCCCTTACTTTCAAAAAAAATTTATGCTATGGTATCAGGGAAACAATTATGGCTTGGAGAAACATCAACGCCAACTCTGATAACACGAGTAAATGCAGTCTTTGGAATGTGCCTCACTGCATTTTTAAGGCTTCTCCATTGTAGTTTGGTAGCTTAGTTTGTTCCTATGTTGTTATGTTTATTGGTTCTGGCTTTTTTTCACTACTTTACTGAGCTGCTTTGGCTAGTAGGCTTTGCTGTCTTGCTTGGTTGTTCCAAGGGTTAACACTTATGTTGTATTCTTTATTTGGGAATCAAGGCATAAGTTGAGAAGGGCAAAGGGGAATATGTGGCCGAACATTACTTTTTCCTTCCGAAGGGTAGAAATCTGGCGTCTCGCTTTTTCCAGCTCCGTTTCTGCTAAAACTCTCCTAAGGTGAGCTTCTTCTTTCTCGAGCTTTAACTTGTCCATTTCTGCAGGGCCGGCCCCGGGGTAAGCCCCGCAAGCCCTCGGGCTTGGGCAACCCCCGGGCTGGGGCAACCCAAAAAAAAAAAAAAAAAAGTTAGATATAAATATAAAAGTGTTTCCTATACTAGCGCAAGGCAGTTCCGTGGTGTTGCTGGTCTCTACAAGTAGTGTAAGTTCCGAGTGCGACGAGTTCGATTCCAAGGTGGCCCTCCATCCTCTATTTCCTTTGTTGCTTCTTTTTGTTTTCTTTCTGATTCACAATAATATGAAAATTATCTTTATTTCTCCATTTTTGTTCTACCTCTTTATATTTTCCTCTCAATCCACAATATTGCCGAAAATAAATTACTTTGTTGGAAAGTTTTGATTTAAAAAAAAGTTATAGTTGAAATAAATTGAGCGAGCTAACACAATTTTTATTTTTACCTTCAAACTATCATTTCACAAGAGAGATTGACTATGATCTCAATTAAAAATGAGGCACCGTTCCACTAAGAGCATTTATGGCGTGCTTTTTTTAAAAACTTTTTATACTTTTTGAAACAGGTCATTCTCTTTGCATATATCAACTAAAAAGCCACAAAAAAAGTTAGTGGAACAGGCCCCGAGTTCTTGAATAAGTAAAATACAATGACTCAATTAAAAATTTTGCTTCAAAAAATGCAAGAGAAGTTTTTTTTGAATCAGATCATGCTAAACATAAAGCACTATAACCAAGGTTAACATTTTGATGTTATTCAAGCTAAGAGAACAATGTAATTTTGAATTTTTCTTGAACTTGTATGTTTTTTTATATTTGTATGACTTAATAGTAAGTGGGCAACAAAGCATAAAATTGGGCTAGGGCAACCCAAATGTCGGAGCCGGCACTGCATTTCTGTCATCACTTCATCCAAAACTTTGTTGAAGTCCTCCAGATCTTCAACTGCATTACTTAGCTTTTCCATCAGAGCAGATTTGTCACGGGTTTGATTCCCGGAAACAGCCTCCTTGCTTGAACAGATAGGGCTGCATACATCAACGATGCTTCCACAGTGCCTGCATATAAGGGAGCTTCGTTCAATCATCAGTTCCTGAATTCCATAGAAAACACATTTGTTAACACAACCAATGAGTAAAAAAAAAAGCATTGAATTAGTTCCCTTCGCACTGCCTGAATTGCAAAAAATAAAAATAAAAATCAATTATTAGACAACAAAGGATAATTTCAATTCGCTGCTCCGCTTTTTGTTTAGGCCTGACATCAAATGGTCAGATATTTGCAAATTAAATGACTCCCATTCCAAAGAGAAATCATAATTATTAAAACAACAAATTACGACTAGTAAAGAAAGGGCGTTGCAGTTGGATGTTAGTTGGGAAAAATAAAACTCTAAACTACTGCAATTCTCACTCTTGTCTCATACACAAGGCAGCCCGGGAAGAAGAGCTTCGGTGAACCCTATGAAGCAGGACGGAGAAAGCGACACTCCTGATGAGAACCCTAGGAATTTGTGTCTTCTGAGGCCTCGTTTAGTTCGGGGATTGAAATAGACAGGATTTAAGAGTCCTGGGATAAGTAACCTGGAATATTTGTCCTGGTACTAATTTTAGTACGGAATCTACAGAATCCCATGTTTGATTCTCGCATGATTCTTATCGGGATATCCCAAACTTAGGCCAACCCTATCAAACTTATCAACTTGACTTCATCCATGTCTCCGTCCAACCGTAAGAAACTAACATTGCAATTTGCAAGGAGCTTGATTGGCTTAGAGGAAAAAAGCATTTCAAACACATTTGTTGAATACAAGTTATGCATAACAGGCAATGTTCTAAAAGTCGATAGGCGCTAGTCGGGCGGTCGGCCACCTTCGAGCAATTAATCGACGATTAATTTGGCAATTAATCTGTGCACCGGAACCAAAGCTTGAACGACAAGCAAGAATTGGAAGCACCATAGGATTGCTAATGGGGTCAGAGACAGGATCTGTTGGTATTTCTTCAGCTGATTCACGGAGAATGGAATTGAACATCGCAACATCCAATCTATCGACCAGCTGCTCCATTACCTACAAATATAATGAAAAGGTGCATGTGAGATACTAACAAGGAATATCACCCATTTACATAAGATATTATCTCATACTTCATAAACAGGTGACTTAACGAACATGCAAAATGTAATCCTGCCTTGCTCCAGCACTCGATAGGAAGTGTTGCAAGATAAACCGATGTGATATGAAGTTCGGAAGGGTTTTGTAAATTCTTGTTGTATTCGTTAACATTGTTGGTTTGCAGAAGACTTGTTATCAAGTCTTCTACATAAACATGAGACTCTGTTCAATGCTTTCCACTTCCACTACAAAATTACAGATAGTTGGCCCGTAAAATCAAGCAATTCACAAATCAGAGCAAGTTATCAAAAGAAAAGCACTCATCTTATAGTGAGTTTTAAACATCAAGATCAAAGGGCATCCAAAGTTTTGGTGGAATTGCTCCTGTACTTTTGGGGGAGATTATCTTGAAGCATGACTGTATTCTGGCATAAACTAACAATGATAAACGTATGCATGAAGATTTTGCACCTTCACACAAATCTAGTTGGTTTATTTATGTGTTGCCATGCATATGCATCACATCACAAGTTTCCACATCTAAGACCAGCAGTAATTGCCGTAAACCAAAAATAAAAGCTTAGAATACAGATTAATCATGGTATAAACCATCATGAACTGCAAAGTGAGGGTGGTATTGTGGTGCATAAAATGGAGCCGGGGGGGGGGGGGGGGGGGGCGGTAAGAAGAAAAAGAAACACTACTATTATATGTATTAAAAAAAATTCCTATAAAAGTATATAGGCTCGCCCCTGTGTAGAATTTTGAAAAAAATAATAATAATTGTAACCTTTGAACTACGAAGATACCAACATTAATTACTAAAGGCTAAGGGCTAAATATAACAAAAAATAAAACTATAGGGTTAATATTGTGAATATTTAAGTAATAAACTTCCACCTTTCGTTAGATGGGTTTAGTATTTTACAGTTTTATTTCTTTTTGCCCTAAAATCTCAATGGCACACCAAATCCTCTCTCTCTCTCTCACTCACTCTCCCTCTTGGGACAAACATCCCAAATTGTTAAGATTTCAAAGGCAATTTCGAGAAAATAGAGACAAAGGAGAAGAAATTTTGGAAACCCTAAGTAATTTTGATGAAATTTAAGTTGTAGGTATGTCTTTCTCCAATTGTTGTTCTAGACTTCTCCTAATTCTTTGTTTTTTTACTAGTAAAATCAAGTAACATGAAAGCCCATGTACCGAATTCGTCCAGTTTTGATGAATGAAAAAAGAAGAAGAAGATGAACAATAAAGAAAAACAAGACACATACATCAAGATCGATCCCATTAGTTAAACCGATTTATGTATTTATGTTATTTTGAGTTTTAATGTATTTATGTGATTATGCATGTGTATTTATATTTTTTTCTCGCATGCACAGTCGCCCCTGCGTGATGAAATTCCTGGCTCTGTCCCTGTAAACGTACCAATCTAGCAAGCGGAAGCAAGCAGCCACACTCATACCCTCCAGCTCGAGTGGGACAAAGCCTTTAAAAGCCTTTTTTCCAAAGCTCTATAGAGAAACTCCCCTGCTCTTGATCACCCAAAACGGATTTACCTCTCCTTGAGCTTGAACCTCTAGTCTTTGTTGCCGCAGACTGCATGTGTGGGGTCAGAGTCTGCATAGGAAAAGAATAAATTAGTCAGTAATAAGTAGGGGTGACAAACAGGCGAGTTTGGGCTAAATTGGATAAGTTGTTAGTGGGTTGGGTCTTTAATGGGTCATTGACCCATTTAGACCCATTAGCTATGAGTCTAATTACTCATACCCAACCCAATCCATTTATTTAAAAGCAAACCCGACCCGCCCATTAACCTAATTACATATATACTAAAATTTATGATCGAAAAATCAAAAAAGTAAAAAAAAATTATGATCGAAACTCATAATGTTTTTCAAAAAGACGAGAATAAGTAATTTTTTTTGTCTTATTGATTTATTTTTGTCTTTATTCAAAAAATTATAAGTTCCGATTTACTTTTCCGATTACTCTCGTCGAAACAAATCAATAAGTCACAAAAGTTTGACACAAAACAAAAAAAATAAGTCACTTAATTTTTTAATCCAAACTCTATGCGGGACTATCATGAGAGAAATTTATTCACGGCGGAGCACAATTTCACCGGTCCATTCGCGCAATCAATGGATGAGATGTGTTTTCAATTTTGACTGGTCAAAATAATTGTTACCGGTCACAATTGGTTTTTAATTCGGACCGTCCAAAATATTTTTGGACGCGTGTGATTTAGCACAGAACAATTGAATAAATGAGAGAGAGAAGGCCAGATTCCTAAGAGGAGAGAGAGAGAGAGAGAGAAAAGGCCAGATTCCTTAGGAGAGAGAGAGAAGGCTGGTCCCAATTGCAAAAGAGACAGGAAACTTGGTAATTGGTAAAGTGGCAGGAATTTGGTGGGTTACCTTCATTATCCATTGGGTCATTTATGTTGACCCAATTGATGCCCAATTAAGACCCAATTAATAATGGGTTAGTTGGGTTTGGACTCTTTCTTACCCAACTAATAAATGGGTTGGGTCTTTTTTTAATTGATGGGTATGAGTTTATTAATGGGTCTGGGTTCAATTTGCCACTCCTAATAATAAGTAATGGCATCAGTCAGTAATAATAATAAGAAGAAGAATTTGACAGAACCTGCCACCAAACTGACTCACTGATTCGGGGTAAGATCCAAGCTTCAATTCTTTCCAATGCAACCACAAATGTTTGTGGATTTTCCGAGTCACCTAAATCTTGCAGTGGATGGTTCTTTTTTTTCTTAGGGGAAGAGAAGTAGAGAAAGTATCCCAGAGAAAATCTTCCACCTGACCCCTTACCACCACCATTGGTTTTTGTATTTAATTCATCAGCCAGTGGTGTTTTCTGAACTGACTGGTTGACAATTGCTCTTAACATGATAGAATTTGCCAACCAAAAAGTTAACCTATACGAATGTAGAGCAGATGCAGTTGAAATATTAACAAGCATAGTTGTTAAAAACCTATGATACACGATATGTATCTTACGATTTGTATCGTCTCCTTCGGAGAATGATACATATCCCATCATGTATCCTTCTTGTATAGAAATCCTACAATACAACCGCATATCCTACGATTTATATGCATATCCTAATTCTGTACGTATCCTATAATTACTTATTCAAAAAAAGTCGGACCTTATTTCAAGAAGCTGAACCCCAAATGCATTCCAATTGACAAAACCCAAATATAATAGATATTATCGAAAAAGATATAAATATCTAGTTTTTAGAAACTCTAGAATATTTAGCTTTAGAAGCTCTAGAATATCCTTGTGTAGAGTTTTTTTTTGTGAGAATTAGTCTCATGTGTAATTCTAGAATTATCTCAAAGTGTACTAGAGTCTTGGAGTAGTACAAATAGGGATGGTTTCTAACCATTTTGTATCAAGCCAAAAAGTTTGAGTTCAAGTGTAATGCAAATACTCTCCTTCCCCACCATTGTCTTTAGTATTCCTCCTCTTCCAAAAATATTGTCCAACTGCGCAATAGAAACTCCAACTCTTTCAACAAACGTATCTGATGCACAATACGTATCCCGATTTGAAAACACTGTTAATAAGCTACATATTGGTAAAGGAAAAGAGAGAAAGAAACACCATACGTATCTCTTGTTCTTGTTCTCCTGTTCTTTTCCAAACTGCCAAAAAGCAATGACGGGGTAAATGACAAGAAAAATGGTACCGACAAAGCTAGAGATGAGGGTAACGGAGATGCGCGTGACGGAGATTATGGAGATGCTAAAACTAAATTGAGGAGGAGAAGGAGAAAGTAGAGGGGTAAGAGACGTGAGGGGAGAACTAAGGGAAGGAGAAGCTGAGGGTGAAGGAGACTTGAGGGGAGGAGAAGCCGGAGGGGAAGGAGACTTGAGGGGAGGAGTAGATGAAGGTGGAAGGGTAAGAGGGGTTGGAGAGGGGAGAGTGGGAGGAAGAGGTTGAGGCTGGGGGAATTGAGGAACTACAATTGGAATAACTGCTACAGTAATAGGAGTCGGGGGGGGAGAGAGAGAGGAGGTGGAGAAGAGGAAAGAATCGGAGGTTGAGGAGGTGCAGGTAACAATGCTAGAGATTGCCCGACATTGAAGCAGGAGCGAAAAAGATTGCCAGAGCAGTTTGCTTACTGCAAACTGCCACGAACCCGAACTGCACATATATCAATCTCTCTTATTATAGGTTTCCCTCCTGACATCCCACATCGCACGATAACCAAAACTCCTCACAACCCTACTCACAATATATATCCACATGAGCATAAGAAGAACCTGCAACAATCCCTGCAATTTTGAAAAACACACTATCAAAAAAACAGAAAACTACTCTATTATGTAATCTATTTAGTCCCTAAAGTACATACCCGTACTTATCAAGAGATGTCGGAAGAATGGGTCGGTAATCGGCATCCCCAGATATTGTTTTGCTAACTGGGTCGGTAATCGGCATCCCCAGATATTGTTTTGCTAACTGAAATACATCCAGACCGTCAGCTAAGTAGTCCACAGACGTTTTGAAGAAACATATTCCATGTGTCTTATATTCATGCTTCCAAAGTCTTTGATCGCGTCCAAAAAGATTTGGCCACATACTCGCTAGATTATTGACAAGTGACACTCTTGGTATTAGGAAAGCACATATTCAGTCATATCCTTGACTGAAGATATTCCAGCCCATGATTTTAGCATCTCATGGTCAATATGTCCATGTGCCATTCATTCAGTCATTTATAGTAAATTCTGTAATCATGCTAGCTGTAATCTTGCATAATCCCATGACTTAGGGGATTTGATATTCTTGTACTTTGTATATATAGTGATCAAAGATGAATAAAATGTCAAGAACTTTCAGAATTTAACATGGTATCAGAGCTAGGGTTTCGGAGGTTTTTCCCTTTTGTCTGTGCCATAATTGCACTTTCTTTCATCTTGTGAGGGAGAAAATTCTACAAGGTTTAATATCCACAGTGCATGTTCACAATTAGGCTTGTTGTGTGAAGTTGGGGGGCATTGCGAGTAGTTAACAATTTCAGCTCTTCCGAATCATCATCCTCTTCTGGATATTCATCATAGATGGGAGGTTTAGACCA